>QEPC01005117.1:4219693-4243542 GCA_003113815.1 Sphenodon punctatus
TTCGCCAAAAGCCTGACGGAACAGCCAGGTCTTACATACGCACTGAAATAGCAGGAGAGTGGGAGCCAACCAAGCCTCCTCCGGGAGTGAATTCCACAGCACAGGGGCAGTCACCGAAAAAGATCTAACATCAGTGGCCACCCGCCTTGCCCGGGGAACCTCCAAAAAGCCTCCCACGGATGATCTCAAGGGTCGCACGGGCACATGGGGAGTGAGGCGGTCCCGCAGATAAGCAGGGCCCAGGCCGTGAAGGGCTTTAAAGGTTAAAACCAGCACCTTGAACCTGGCCCCGTGCTTTATAGGCAGTCAGTGCAGAGCCCAGAGCACTGGTGTTATGTGTTCCCTGCGATCTGCCCCCGTAAGGAGACGGGCCACGGCATTCTGCACCAGCTGCAGCCTCTGGACCAGCTTCTCGGACAGCTCCACGTAAAGCGTTTTGCAGTAATCCAGCCTCAAGTTAATGGTTACATTGTGGAGTTAATGGATACTATAATGTCGAAATAGTAGTGACCCCTAATGATGATATATTGGCAGGGGTAGCCTCTCTCCATGGATGCCAGGATGCCAACCAGCCAAACGCCCCAACGCCTGCTCCTGTTACTGATGCTGCAGTGTGGCTACTCCCAGCCTGGCCAGGCACAGCTGTCAGTTCTCCTTGCCAGTGCTCATAGTTTTTGTGATGGGGAAAGATAGATGGTGGTCCTTAGGAGGAATTTGGCATCAGTTGTCATTTCTTTTCCCCAGTTGGTGAAACTGTCTTAGTTAGTAGCTCCCCAGCCATCACCAAAGCCATGGTCCTTTTAAGGCCTGTAACATAGGTTTTGCTTTATAATTCACACAGCAATAAATCCACTGAAAAACAATGGGCAACTTTGCTGCACGTGTAAGGTGCATAACAAAGCAGTTTTTCTATAAGCTGAGGAATGCAGGTATGGGGTTTAGTAGGTCTGGAGAATGAGTATTTTCATACACGGAATGACAGGGATGAGGTAGGAAGAGTATTGAAGAGGAGGATATAAGAATTTGAAATGGATTATGGAAGTGACGCTACTGTTAGGGTTGCCACCTCTCGTGAAAATGACCCCAACATCCCCATTTTGGCCTGTGTGGTTGCTACCTCTCATGGAAATAACCCTGATACTCAAAGGCCAAAACGGGAGCTTCAGGGTCATTTCCATGAGAAGTGGAAGCCCTAATTGCAGTTGCTTTGCACAGCTATTTAAAATGATATACTCTAGTCTATATCCTCTAATTTCCCCACATCTAAAACCACCATTTAGGTTGCTAAATTTTTTTTTTTTTTAAACTGATTCTTATTTCTGAAAGTCATAGAGTCAGTGGAGGAATTCTGTCTAACTCAACAGAGCCAAATATAGGGCTTCTTGAACTTGAGGATTTTTTCATTACTGGAGTAGAAGGATGAGATGCTCACTGCCAAAGGCACAGCTATGATAGCAACAGGCACAGGCAGCAAGCTGTACTGGGGTCCACACTCTCTGGTGCAATCATTTCCCCCTTCCACTGGGAGGGAAGCCAGGGTAGGAAAATGGGGGCTTTCCATCTCCTGCACCTGTGCCCATTCCAACTTAGCTCTGCCCCTGTTCACTGTATTTACAGACAATAAGGGGGGGGGGGGCAGTCCATGGACATGCTGCTGTGGGGACAGTGTGTGTATGGGTGAGGGTGCACATGGGTGCCCACCCATCTCCCAGGAATCCCCACACATGCCCCTGCACAGAGCAACCAGAGTTTTTGCCAGTTGCTTTGGGCAGAGGTGGGTGGAGGTGCATGTTATGCAGGAGGGCACATGCATGCCCACCCACCACCACTTTCAAATGGGACATACACACTCATGTCCACTGCATGGGCATGAGTAGGTGCGTCTCATTTAAAAAATGCCAAAGTATGTCTCAAGAAATCTTGCAAAATAGAAATATAACGATATTCAATTCAAGGCACGTTGGAAAAGCCCTGTATCGGGATATATATATATTGGCCAATGGGGCAAAGACTTAGACATCCAAATAGGGAAGGAAGAAAAAAAAAAGAATCTGGCGACAAATGCATGGTTGCGCTGATTCTCTAGAAATAAAAGAGATTCAAATAAAACTGACAATGCACTTTTACATGACTCCAACACGAATGAAGTACGCAAGTCCTAAGGGGGAAGCTCTTTGTTGGAGAGCGTGTGGGGAAGTGGGCAATTACATCCACTGTTGGTGGAGTTGCTGGAAGGTCAAAGAGTTCTGGCTAAAAATCTGGAAGATAGCAAATAAAATAGCAGGGATAGTGATACTTTGGAAACCAGAAATTGCACTGCTAGGGCTATACCCACAAAATAAAACTATGGAGGCCAGCAGGAGAGCCTGTCAGACACTCTTTTTAGCAGCACAAAGTATCATCGCCAGGCACTGGAAATCTGTAGATGAGCTTCCCTATGAAGAATGGCTAAATAAGATTTTGCATTTATACTCCATGGAAAAATTACACTCAGAGCTCCATGGGAAAGGGAATCTCTTCAGAGAAACCTGGGCCCCAATTGTAAAAGAGCTGGGAGGGAAGAAGGTGGGTAAAGAACTATCATTAAGTTTATCGGACTCGCAATGTTAATTTGATGCCTTCGCATCTGAACTTACAATGAGGCTGTCTCACCCACTGACCTGTCAACATTGCCACTCGAGGGGAAACAGGGACATATCGTGGACTCTCTATCCTGCCCTTGAATGTAAAGAGTTAATATTCATGTACTGAATTGCTATAGACACTGTCTTGAGATATAATTGTATAATTGTATAGATTCTTGGTGCTACGGTGCAGCAAATATGATGACGGTGTAGTTGTACAACTGTTGGATTGCAAATAAAGACATGAAATATTTTTATTTATTTTTTTTTTAAAGGAAAAGCCCTGTATCTGTGGGTGAAAACAGACATGACGCTAACCACCTTTTAACCACCCTTGGTGTTAGTTATGCATGTTGCAGGACTGCATAGGGCACCAGTAGAGCCCTGCAACATGCATAAATAACCACCAAGGGTGATTAAAGGGTGGTTAGCGTCATGTCTGTTTTCACCCTGTCTCTGCTTTTAGAGGCCATCTCGGAGGAGAGGCTTGCCATTCAGCACTCATTGCAGAAAGCTTTACCAGTCCGTTCACTGCACTGTGGGATTTTTCATGTTTATTGCTTATCAACAGACACTAGTCTGTGGACAAGACAACTCGCTGCCTCTTCCTAAGGTTAGAAAAGACAAAAGGAGATCCGAACCAGTAGTTATAGTCGTTGATCTTATTGATCTGTATTGCTGTTACAACATCTTTATTCCTCCAAATGCTCTCAAGATATTCCCTGGTGAGGTTTTTCCATGGGTTGAGCCATATTGGCAGATATTTGCATGCTTTCTGATTCCTTTGGAATCCAGTCCTCAAGCATCCACAAAACAGTGTCTGTTTGCAGCTGATGAAATCTGCAAGTTCACTACCATTACTATGGCTTGATTAGCATGTGGATGACAAGATATGTAATTTGACATTTTCCTTAATTATTATTGGTATTGTGGAAGCACCTAGAGCAATGTCTCTCAAACCTTTTCCCTGCACAACCCCATTTTGAAATAAATATAATCCCACAAACCCACTCGGCAATGAAGGCATGCAAAGTGTAATGTCAATTGGGATAGGGACCCGACATGCAGAAGGTGCAATCCTGTTTGGGGGTCCCAATTAATAGTTTGGGAGCCTATAACCTAGCACCCCAATCAGGGATTATGATGGGCATAATATCATGAAAACACAGCCTTTCCCCAAAAGAGTTTACAATCTAAGTACAGGAAGAGAAGACCAGGCCTGAAGTTTCAGGAGTGGCATGAGGGGATGAGGACTCTGCAGCACCCTAGTAAAAATTGCACTGCTGGTTTTTAGGGTCCTGAACTGCATAGTCCCTGGGTATATTGGAGATCTGCTCCTGGAGACTCACACTGATGGTTATCTGCACTCAGAAACCATCTGCTGTCTGGGGAGCCTGTTATCACACCTTAAGGGAGGATGATTGGTAAGGCTGCCCAGAGTGGGGTAAGGCTTCCCAAGGCACAGTAGGATCGTGTGGCTGTACCCAATCAGGAACTGGGTCCCCTTCAGTTAGGTACATAGGAAATCAACCCCTGTCTTAAAATTTTTAACTATTTTAAGTTTCTAATTTAGGAGAAGTGAGTTATGTGATGGAGTGATGCATACATTAAACTTGGGTGTTTAATGTTAAGTTCATATTTAGCTATTTAAATCTATAGGGTTCACATTTAGCTATTTAAATTTAGCTATTTAAACCTGGAGGGTGATTGGGCCTTTGTTGTGGCGGGTCCCTCAGTATGGAACTTGCTTCTGCTAAATGTCCATCCAAGTTCCACCCTTCTCACCTTTAAAAAGCACCTGAAAACTTATTTGTCCTCCAGGTGTTCTCAGGAGCCACTGCTGGTGCCCCTTAATGTGTTTTCTCCTCCCTCTTTACCTTCTAGGGTGGCCAGATATGCAAAATTTTAGTCATAAGTGTCCTCTAAAAATTGCATATTCAGCCACCCTCTTACCTTCCCCTTTTAAATTGTTTTTAAATGAATTTCTATTTTAAATGAATTTTATATTGTTTTATTGTATGGTGTAAAGCACTCCAAGCACCATTTGGTAGGGGAGCACTATAGAAATAAAATTATTATTTATTATTAAATACTCCCCTCCCCCCATTTTTTTTCTCCCTCAGTTTCTTAGTCTGAAGACTAAAATGTCTGAAGATTCAGATGTGTGGCTGTAGACATAAGTCCAGAGAGTAATTACAATCTGGTAAGAAAATGTCTGCATAGAGGGCTTTGGAACTTCTGCAGACAGGCACAATTGCATCCCTCAACACACAGAAAAGGTATATAGAAGTAGAGTACAAAAACCAAAGTCAACAGCAGTCTGCTTCAAAAATATATATATAATGTTCTAACACAGATTCAAAGAGATATATTAGGAGAAGGAGACAATATACAGTCAACTAATCAAAGTAATGATGCTGCAAGAATACATAAGTCCAACGTTTCGCCAATACAATTGGCTTCTTCAGGGGTATTCAAAAGCTTCTTTCTCTCTGTTAATAAACAGTAGCAAATAGAATCAATTCAATACAATACACCCGTACAATACACACCTACAATGGAAGCTACAACTAATAATGCTAATGAGCAAGCAATGCTTAACTTTCTCGGAGACAATAGACACATTTTTTTTAACCTAATGATGCTATACAATATACACAGGTACCAGCAGTTCTAGAATTTCTATATATCAAACAGAATTCTTCCCCCAAAGGGCTATTTGCCAATACATGGGGACAGACTCCCTATAGGGAGTCCCTATACCCCTGACGAAGCCAATTGTATTGGCGAAACGTTGGACTTATGTATTCTTGCATCATTACTTTGATTAGTTGACTGTATATTGTCTCCTTCTCCTAATATATCTCTTTGAATCTGTGTTAGAACATTATATATATATTTTTGAAGCAGACTGTTGTTGACTTTGACAATTGCGTCCCTCGCCATGCAGTCGGCTCCCCCTTTGCCAGTGTCCTAGATACAGGCCTGGAGAGGTTCCATATTCAGGTCTGAATATCACAGCTGAACTCTTATTCTTATAATTGCCCAGCTAGATGTGACAACAACCCTTGAGCACTGTGTATAAAAAGAGACCGTGGGAACATCCCAAGCTTTGATCAGACCAGATTCTTTTTTTTTTAAACCTCAGAATCATCTATTACTCTCCTTAAATAAGTCACATTCAATTGTAACAGGGGGCTCTTGGTCTTGCATTAAAATTTTCCCATGCACGGGCATTTTTGTCTCTTTTTGATGGTCACTTGTGTGCTTTCATTTTTAGCTGGCAGGTGGTCCCTTGGTTTCTCACAACCCTTACCCAGTGGTTGCCAAATAGGCAATAGGTTCCATCCAACCAAAGGCCCAGCTGCCTTGTGTAAAATTGTTAAGGGCACACCTAGCTCCCTGCCCTGCCAGTGTTGCCTATCACACCCCAACATCACAATGGGTATAAACAGACAGCAGCTCATGACTCTGGAGGCATCTGTCAGCCCACGCCAGCCAACTTCACCCCTGGCTTGACCTGTCTGTCTGAAGAGCAACTTTCAGATCTGCAAAATGTAGCAGGCGGTGACAGAGCACAGCTTTCTGAGGGAGCTGGCCAAACCCAGGGCAACAGGCAAACATAGAACGCTGTCCATCTAAACGGGTCTGTGAGCCCCGGTCAAACATGGTCCTTCCCTGATCATAGATGCTGTCAGAGCAGCTGCTTCTGCATCCCATTGTCATGGTTACCAGAGCAATCCGTGGGGTGGAAGCATGGGGCTGGCTCACCTGTCCATGAGTTCAAAAGCTGGGGCTTTCCCGGGGCAGGGGGAAGGCATGTTTGCTGCCTGAGAGTTCAATTCACCTGCATGCCAGGCTGTCTGTCTGAATGTGAACACAACCAAACCCATGGGTACATGCAGCTCCAGTTTCGGTCACCCATGCGGCTGCTCAGGGGCACCAGCCCGTTCCCTGTCCACCTAAAAACACCCAATATTCCATCCTCCCATCTACACACACTCTGCTTGTGGGCTCTGCCTTCGATCCAAAAATTCTAGGCAATGACCCTCTGCTCCATAGATCTTGCCTTAGTCCCACCCTGATTACCTGATAACTTCAATTGCATTTCTGAAGCCACATACGCTAGAGTAATCCCATTAGAATCTATTCTAGAGTAAGTGTTTTCAGGATTGTGGCTCTTGTGTTACAAGTTTCTCCGGACACTGCCTTTGAAATGATTACATTTCATACTTCACTATTCATCATATTGCTTGGCTTCTACAGTCATGAGGATTATAAAAAACCGTAACATCCAACAACCTTCAACCTCTCTTCCTTACTCCAGTGTGTAGAGAAAGATAACACAAGAGGGTTCCCTCCCTCCTGTTTAGCATAGAAAAAGCTTCCTTCATCTTGTGGATGCCTGCCTCTGAAAAGCAGTTCCAAATACCATGAATAGAAAAAGAAATTCACTACCACCGTAAAAATTGCTTGATGCAGAAATCAGCATTTTTGTCCAGGATTATTAGTCACCCTTCGAACACTTGATTACATATCTTTGGGTAATAAGAATAATCTATGTTCTCAACTCAACAGCTCTGAATATTTTAACAAGGAGGAGGCATGCATGGTTCTATTCACAAATGAGTGCTATGTCTGCAAATTGTTTAAGTCTGAACTGCTCTGAGCATTATAGTAACAAAATACTAAATCCTATTTGGACATTGCAGCAATTTAGATTATAATTTTTCTGCTAGTATTTCACACATCCCACAGCCATCTATATGCTAATATTCCCAACAAATTATCAGATGTTACTTCTACACAAGCTTTTTTTCCGCAAATGACCTGTCATATTCATAATGGCATCTGCATTTGGTGACAGCTTTTTTTTTAAGTATCTAGCAAAAATTTCAGGTCCATAAAGAAACTAATTATATAGTTTCAGAATTGATATTATGGTTTCTAGTTTTACAACTGGTAATATGCAAACTGATTCAGGAAAAATACTATTCCTGAACTCATAGGGATTTTCAGGGATCCAGACCACTGCTTGAAGACTTTCATTCTCCTAACCTTAAGACATAGTTTGTTTATCCCATATGTGTTATTATTAAACTTTGCTTTTGGCCTTGCAGGCTTTCATCCAAGTCAAATCTCTATTTGCCGCCATATTGGTCATTAAGTTTCTGATTCTCAAAGTACAGTGCCAGCCCAAGCTCTCTTGAAGTGACTAGGGGACTGTGAATGCACAGCACTTTGGAGTCTGAACTCTAAAAATATGACCCTCTAAATGATAGCACTGGATCTAGTGCTAGTACAAGTATTATCTGCTTGGAGGATCGCACCATGAGTTTGTATTGCTGCAACAATGCATCAAAAAAAGTTGCAGCTCTGAAACACAGTAACTTGGAAAAATCTCAAGGGCTTTCTTAACATAAAAGAATGATAGAAGGCCAGAGGAAATGGCATTTCCTGGCCTAAGGTTTTGGTCCTACTAGAAATTTAAGTTCTACTGCAATTTATGCACATTTATCAAGCAAGGATTAGTACTATTTGAACAATCTTAGATGCTCTGGTAACCCTCTGAAGGCAGTTTGATTCTCCTGGGTCCTATGGTTTTGTGTCTTCTGTTGTCTTTTAGAGGGAGGAGTGGTGGCCTGTTCCTTTATGAGGTACTGGGTCATCAGACAGCTGTTATTTAAATAGCTAAATGTGAAATTAACATTTAAACACCCAAGTTTAAAACCATTTTTCTATATGTATGCATCACTCCATCATAAAACCCATTTCTCCTAAGCTGGAAACTTACAATATTTTAAGTTTTTAAGACCGGGGTTGATTTCCTATGTACCTAACTGAAGGAGAACCAGTTCCTGATTGGGTACAACCACACAATACACCTACTGCGCCTTGGGAAGCCTTACCCCGCTCCGGGCAGCCTTACCACATGATGCGGTGCATTGCGTGCTCAGCAACCACCAGATGCTTCCCCCTCTCCCCTTGCTGCATGGTGGGGCTGGATGCTACACACCACATCCTTGGAGAAATGTTGAGGATGCAGCGCATAACAGCTTACTCAAAGTGGCGTACGGCTGCCCAACATGCAGTAGTATGCCACTATTCATGTGCCCGGTCCCCATCTGTTCCGCTGAGTGGTGAGGTCTCTTGTGGGTCTTTGAACAGTGGCACTAGCTCCAGTCCTGCACAGCCACATCATGGCTGGGGGTGGGATAGTGGGTGGGGAGGGGGAGGGCAAAGAGCCGGGTGGCCACTCATGTAACCAGTGCTTTGGCCCACCCCATGTTGTGGAGGGATAGCTGACCTCGGCCTGCACACCAAGCTTTACCGGGGTGTGGGGCAACTGTCTGCCCCACTTCCCATACTGGCCCTGACGTGTAGCAGCAACGATTGCCCACCATGGAGCATATGGGCATCAGGCTTGCCACAGCTCATGTGACTGCACCCCCAAGAGTCTATACTTGCACTCAAGCTGTTCACTCAAGAAACTGAGCTTGTAATGACAATCAGGGGGTCATTCTTCAGAATAGAGGAGTATGTTTTAACTAAATTACCTACTGCTAAGCATATTACAGTGCTTACATGTTTGCACTTGACGGCAGCTTTGCATCTTCCAAAGCTTGTAGGCTCATTCTCAATTTTGGTTTCTGTTTCACACTGAGCAGTAAGTTTCAGATTTATGCATTGGACAGCACAGAATAATCCACAGTTTTGCAAGAATGCTTTCCTAAATTGGTGCTTTTAGATGGATTGGCTGCCCTGATGCTGGCTCTGCCAGCCTGCTTCACCCCCAGGTGGCTCATTCATCTGAAGGTGCATTCCCAGATGAGCAGGCTCTGCCTGCTCCAGGCCGCCCTGCCGAACATCCTGGAGTGCTGCCGGCGGTGCGGGCCAGCCAAACCTGGGGCACTGGCCTGAAGCAGACTAGTGGTCCATCTGATGTGTGGATCCACACTGCTGCTCTTCTTCCAGTTGGCCATTGTCCTGGACAACACCATAGTATGGTTCCCTTAAGTATGGTTCCCATAGTATGGCTCCCCGTCCTGCCTTTTCCCATAGTATGGTTCCCATAGTATGGTTCCCCGTCCTGCCTTTTTCCTTCCCCTATCTTAAAGTATTTTATGACTGTTTTAAATTGTTTTGAATTGTTTTATATTTTTATATTTTATATTCTGTAAAGCACTCCGAATGCCATGCAAAGCAGGTGGGTTCTATATAAATAAAATTAATTATTATTATTTTTTTATTGTGGATGGACTAGTTTGCAACTCTGGTTTTGCAGGGGTGCCACGTGGGCAGACTGAGAGCCGGGGTACCCACTGGCTTGTTCTCATCCAGACCAAGGTGGGGCTGGGAGTGGGTGGACATGGAGGTGCACCCCCAAGCAGCTCCAGGGTGGGCAGCTCCATGTCTGTCTGAAAACACTGTAGGTCTCTGTGACAAGTGAAATAGTAATTTCTGTATCCTCAAAACCAATTAATGGTTTTCTTCTTGGTCAATAAGATGGGTGGATTTTTCTTTCGAGATCTCAGTGGATGGTCAGTGTGTCTCTCACATCACCTAGGTGCAATATGAAACAACCTCTTTACTACCATTCCAGATTTCATTTTTCTTTCTTCCCTTGGTTAGTTCATTCTTGGTTTCTAGATGTTAATGTGTTGCTGAAGAGTTGCTATGAGCTTTTTCATGGTTATCATTGGGTGTCTCCCATACTTAGTAGATAAGGTACATAAGGTCTGAGAAAATAAAACTCTTTCTTAAATATCATTGGGAATAATTCAGCAAGTAGATGATATGCAGCAATATTTAGTTGCCTATACTATGATTCATAGTGCCTGATGCTTTCCACCTCTGCTTCACCCCCAGTTAGATGTAAAATGAACTATCGACTTCAGCATCCTAAGAAAAGCCAAACAGCACTCAACAGCACTCCCAGAATCTACATTGGAATGCTGCAGTTACTCCTGCTTTGCCTCATCTCAGTTTGAGATAATTCCTCCTCATCTTTAAAAGGAACACCAGCACCCGTTTGATGGAATTATCAGCTCCCAACTCATCTGTATCTTCAAACCAATCTAACCAACTAGATCCATCCATCGAAATCTTTGTAGCAGACAAACAGCTAATTGCTTATATGCCCTTTTTGTTATGCATATAACAGGTATCTGTAAATGGAGCATGCAAGATCCAGTTGTGTAGCACTCATGAAATTAATATTACAAAATTACTAGCATCTGTTAGGATGTTTCAGTGGCAAGAACCTGGGAGTTCCACCTTATCTTGAAATGTATCAATCTGGGAATAGCACTGACTGGTAGAATCACACCTGATAGTGCAGGGTAGTAAGAGCTTTGTGTAGGGGCAAAGGGACTAGGATTAAGTCTACCTGCTTGCAACTGAAACTACAGGACATATGGCATAGCACAGCACATGGAAAAGCCAAACTTTCCTGGATGAACAAAAGGGTACGAGGACCACATCCCTGAGCCTGCATCAACTCTTAAATTGGGCAAGAAGTGCCACGACTCAAGCATGCCGTGAAAATCCCACCTATTCACCCCTGGGTCCCATAGGGATATTCTGAGGGGATGGTGGGACTGCCCTGCCAGACCCCATAAGCCCATTCCCTACTTTGTCAATCCTTCTTAGGGCTGGATTAAGCTTGTGAAGGCCAGGGTTGAAGGATCCTGCTGCCAATCACCCCCAACCCAGTTAGAAGAGATCTTGAGGCTGGTTCTTCTGTGGTGTTGTGGAGAGGGTGCTTTTCTCACTCCTCATCAGTGGTTGGGTAGAGAGGGTCTTACAACTGAGTAGCTGATATGTGGCAGTAATTCCAGCCGCCACCAAACTTTATCCTACAGTAGGTGGGGTCTGTCAGAGTAACAGCAGTGACAAGGCCTAGAATAGGTGTCAGGGCTGAGCCCTAGAATCATAAAATTGGAAGGGATGTTGAGGGTCATCTAGTTAAACTCCCTGCTTGGATGAGGAAAGTTTTCAGTCACAACATCCCTGACCCTGTCCAGACTCGTTTTTTAAAACCACCAGTGACAGAGAGCACGCGACCTTCCTAGGGAGCTTCTTCCATTGCCAATCAGTTCTTCCTGTTGAGTTTTTCCTGATATTTAAACAAAATCAACCTTCCTGCAGTTTGAGCCCATTATTTCTCATCTTGCCCTCTCCAGCAATGCAATTCCTTGCCATCTTCTGTGTGGCAGCCCTTTCGATTAGTATGGCATGACCTGTTCTTCTCAAAATTTCTGCTGGCTAAGGGCGCTTGCACACAAGATGAGAGAGGGCAGAAACTCCTGTGAGGAGGAGGAATGACGTGAAGCTCCGCTCATGTGCACGGGATTTTAAATGTCATTAGCCCATTTGGATTACAGGACTCAAAACCCAGGTCTGTAATCTGTGACAGAAACTGTGGCAGAAATGGGTAGGGGTGTGCGAACAGAACCGAGTTCAGAAATTCGGTTCGGTTTGAAAATCAAGTTCGGTTTGAAAGTTCGGTTCGGTCTACTGAACTATTCGAGTTCGGTCGAATTCCAAACTTCCGAACCAAGTTTGTACATTCAAACCCGGATTTTTTGGCCTTCTGAACTGGTTCGAATTTGACTGAACAGTTCACTTGAATTCGAGTTCAGTTCGAAAATTTGGTTCGGTTGATCAAACTATTCAAGTTCGGTCTGAACTCTGAACTTTCAAACCACGTTTGCACATCCCTAGAAATGGGTTAATGATGCTTAAAACCCCGCACACATGATTGGAGTTTCACATGATTCCCCAGTCATGATTTTGTCTCACAGAAGCTCCCACCCCCTCCCGTCGTGTTCAAGTGCTTAGCTGCCTAACTTATTGTCATCAAGGTGCTTACTGATGACTGTTTTAAAATCTAGTCAAGTATCTTCCCTGAATACTAGTACTGAATACTACTAATACTAGTACTGAAGACCTGGCAAATCCTGACACAAATTAAGCCATGCATAAGACTCTCTAATACTCTCTCTTCAGAAAGAACCAAGGTTTGAAAAGGTGTGTCTATTTGGGGCAAGATTTTTGACGATGCAGCCATCCAAGAATGGGAGTGTTATCAGCGAGTTCAGTGAAAGCAGTTAAACCAGAGATGAGCACTATTGAAGATCCCACCTTTTCTGTCTGAAAACGTAAAAGACTTCCTTGCCAAATAAACCCTACAATGCTCTTGCTGACCACCAGAACTCCAGAAAGTCAGCAGTAGATGATTGGTCAGCAGGGCAGGAATGTACATATGTCTCCAGGTTCTTTAATGCAGAATTAGTGAACAAAACAAGCGAACTAATGACACAAAGGTAACCCAATCTCTGTGAGATGACTTAGAAATTAATAGTTAAGGCAATCCATTTAAATGCAATAGTATTTAAGGACTTTCTAGTCAACTCCAAGATCTGACTAGATGAAGAAAGAAATCAAGATATTTAAATGAGTAGGAATGGGTGAACAGAACGGAGTTCGGAAATTCGGTTCGGTTCGGTTTGAAATTCGAGTTCGGAAATTCGGTTTGGTTCAGTTTGAAATTCGAGTTCGGCGGAAGTTTGGTTCGGTCGACCGAAAAGACCAAGTTCGGTTGAATTCCAAACTTCCAAACCAAGTTCGGCCATTAAAAACCAGTTTTTTTTATGTGTGTTGCCCCTAGGGATGAGCGAACAGAATGGAGTTCGGAAATTCGGTTCGGTTCGGTTTGAAATTCAAGTTGGTTTGGAAGTTCAGTTCAATCAACCGAACAGACTGAGTTCGGTCTGAACTCTGAACTTCCGAACCGCATTCACCCATCCCTATAAATGAGGAAAGAAAGAAACCGCATGATGGAGAAGATAAGCCAAAGGCATGGAGAAGGAGGAGACTTGCCTGGCCCCGGGCCTGTTGGCCTTTCGACATGTCTGTAAGACTTGGCTGTTCACCCGGGTCTTCAGAGGGGAGGGGGGGGGGGTTTAATTTTTTTTGTGGGGGTGTTTTAAATTTGTTTTAATGATAATATTGTAGATTTTTTGTTTTTAAAATTGTTTTATGCTGTGTTGGAAGCTGCCCCGAGATGCTGTGGGCATGGGGGGTGGCATATAAATATAAATAAATAAATAAATAAATAATATCAAAGGAGAAGTGAAAGGACTGTCAGATAAAAGATAGGATTGCAGAAGAAAACTAAAGAGGAAAACAATTATAGAAAGAGATTCAACAGGGGATAAAAAGGTTGAAGGGGAGTGTACATGACACTTATTAGAAAGCCTTGAGGGTATTTGCTTTTCATAAAAAGGAATACTAATGGGTACATTCTAATATTTACTTCTCCATTTCTAAAGGTGCTGGCAACATATTATCCATTCCCAGGATTATTATCTGTTTCCTAGGCCCCATCCACTTGTTTTGCCTTCCTCTGGCTGTTAAGAGGTGTGAATCATTTTTAGAATCTCTTTTCACATCTGAGATTGCTTCAGTCTGTGGTCAACAGTGTTTGTGATGGGGCTTGTGAAAACAACATGCATAGAACACATGTAACATACATGTTCCTGGTGTGAGTGAATTGTGTTCAGGTATCATGATGAGCATGTCAAGTTAGTACTAGAACTAGGGGATGCTCCATGAGGCTAACAGGTGGCAGATTTAAAAAAAAAAAGAAGTATTTTTTCACTCAGCGCACAGTTAAATAATGGAATTTGTTGCCAGAGGAGGTTGTCAGGGCCAGTAGTATGGCTGGGTTTAAAAAAGGACTGCATACGTTCTTGGAGAATAGGTCCATTAATGGCTATTAACCAGTAGATGACGAGATGGGAACTTCTTACTGTCGGGAGTAGGGAGTGATCAGCTGGGAATGGATTGCCCATTGTGACTGCTGGTATTTCTCCCATGTGACTGGGAATGGCCACTGTCAGAGACAGGATGCTGGGCTTTATGGACCATTGGTCTGACTTAGTATGGTGTTCCTTATCTTGTTATATCTGATGTCAATCAACTCATAATTAAGAGATAAATACAGTAGGAAGGTTTGTATGTAACAACTATGTAGAGAAAATAACGTTAAGAAGTATATTGTGAGCCCAAAAAACAAGAGTGATGCTTGGGACATATAAATGGAGCCTTAATGACTGAGATGTGACCTATGCGCAAGACAGGAACAGAAATGGGAATGTCTGGAAGGACCATCAGAAAGGTATAACCTTAATCTTCTGTGTTGAAAAAAAAGCCCCCAACATTACATGGGTCTTGGAATAAATTTCTACCCCAGTCATTTGGCACTTACATTGCTTGAAAATGCAAACCAATATGGAATGTGATAGGGGATTTCTACCCCAGGCTGGGTTATAAATCTACCCCATGGTAAAACACATTGGGGTAGATTTATAACCCAGCCCTTTTTTGTTCACAAAAACCAAAAACAAAACAAATGGATAATGTTAACCAGCTTTCCTTTGGAGGTATTGTGTACCTATGTGCAGGTGGCAATGTCCTAAAAGGGCAAAGTTGGAGAGCCACTTCCTTGTGAGTTCTTGCAAGAGATGTGCACCCAGGGTAGGAAAATACCCTAAGACGGAAGATGAGGTTAAGTCATCAAAGAGATTCATTCATTCTGCAAGACTCAAGCAAGGGCATGGACTGAAAAGCTTCTCGGCTAACAAAGGAATAGCATTCAGACTAGGGGTGTGCACTAGGGACTCATTTTGTTTTTTATTTTCATTTTTGTTATTACATTTTTCATTTTACTGATTTTTGTTATTGAAAAGTTTTGTAATTTTCATTTTTGTTTTCATTGGTTTCAATGGGAAATATATGTCCAGCTGTAACATCTTCATTATCCATCCAGTGTTCATGGAATTTGGAGACAGTGTACCCCTCTCCAATGGTATTACCCATGCCAATATTCATAACAATTGGATAAATGGTTCCAAAGTTATAAGCACTTTAATTGTATGGTTTGTGCACACATTTCCAGCTGAAATGTCTTTGTTTTCTATCCAATGTAGATGTAATTTGGACTCGTTGTGTTCCTCATTCAAGGAATCATCAAGGCCAATTTTCAGAAAGATTGGATAAAGGGTCCTAATTTTATGAGCAATTTAATCATTTCATGGTTTTCACACACATTTCTGGCTGTAACATTTTTGTTTGAAATCCCATTTGGATACAAGTTGGACAGATTGTTTCTCTTACCAAAGGGAGCATCCCTGCCAAATTCCAAAAAGTTTTGATAAAGGGTCCCAATTTTATTAACAATGGAAGTGTTATGATTTTAACAAAAGTTTCAAATTTTCTTAAATTTATTGCAGGTGTTGCCTCTGTTTAAATTTACTAGATGCAGAGATTTGCTTTTTGGAGCACTTGTAGAGAAGGTGAAGTTGACATGAGGAGGTGGGCAGAGCAGAGGAGGAGCAGGTGCCAGAGGCACTGGAACTGGAATAGGTTTCAGTCATTGGCATCCCAAAGTCTGTGGGCATACATGGGGAAGAAAATATAGATGCAGAGATCTGCTTTTATGAGCACTTACAGTGAGGCTGGAGACTGCAGCACACACAGGGTATTTTCAGATGTTACGGGGCCCTTTGGCCCCGTACCGTAACGAACGTCTTCGTTCCCCGCCGGGGTCACCCCTGCACGGCCCAACAGACGTGCCGGGGGGATCCCGGCGGGGAAAGTGGGAGGGGCCGGGGCCACGCGGCGCAACGTGCGGCCGCACGGCCCCGCCCCCTCCACGCACCCCGCCGCCCGCCCTCCGAGGAGACGGGCGGGCGGCGGGGCCAATGCGGCCGCCGCGTCTGGCCGATCGTGCCACGGCCCGGGATCCCGCCGGGGATCCCGGCCCGTGGCACGCGGCCAGACGTTACTTTTTGTTGGCCACGGCCCGCGGTCCATTTGACCACGCTTCCCGGGACCTTCCCCCGGCTAGCCCGGGAAGCGTGGTTCAAATTGACCCCATCTGCAGATTCAGCGTGGCCAACATCTGGCGCACGCTGTGCAGACGTTCAGGGGCCTTTCGCCCCGCCGCGGGGTTCACCGTGGTTCAGTGTGGTTCAGCGTGATCTCGTCACGTCTGAAATCACCCACAAAGAGCACTGATCCAGCCTATGAGTCACACAAGATCTAGCCATGGTGGGGGTGGTGCAGCTTTTCAGAAGCTTATATTTGTTTCCCAATACTTATCTCAAAGCATCCCTGATTGAAGTGATTGGGTACTGGCAAGTTGGAAATCTGGGCAGCATCTCCAGAGAATGAGCCTAAGAATTTTCTTATGTTGGTCACAGTGGTACAAGATGGGTTTGTGATGCTAACTGGCCAGCAGAAATGTCAATCATGTATCCTCATTCTGTGATGTGCCCACCTCCACCCCCATTGCTTGTTACTGGGAAGTTGTAAGCATCTGCTTAGGAAAGAACCAATAAGAGATTCTCGGATGTCCCCTGTCACAGTGCTGCAGGGTGGGTTTGGGATGCCAATTGGCCAGCCTGGATATGTCAATAATCTCTCTCTATTTCTGGGATACTTCCCCCTCCCCTCTGACTTGCTTCCTGAAATCCTAGTTATGTCATGTCATGAAATTTTCATTTTTGTCCCAAAAGTTTCAGGACTGGTATTTGAACGACTTTGGTTAAAATCACAAAAGTTCAATTGCTTTAAAATTGGTGCTTGCAATCCAATGCTCCTGGAATTTGGTAGAGATGATCCACTGGGTGAGAGGTATGAAGAATCCAAATTTAATCCATATTGGGTGGACAACAAAGACATTACCTCTAGAAATGTGTGAACAAACCATAAAATGTAATTTGCTTATAAAATAGAGACCCTTTACCCCATATTTATGAAACTCAGCAGTATTGCTCTCTTGTGTGAGAGGTGCAATCTTTAAAAATTATATCCACATTGGACAAGTACAAAAGACGTTACAGTCAGAAATGCATCACAAACCATGATGCTTATACAATCAGGACCTTTTATCCAACCCTTCTGAAATCTGGTATGCATGATCCCATGGAGGAGGGGTACATTCCCTCCAAAAGTCATGAAAATCCAGAAAACAAAGAGGTTAGAGCTTGATATATATGTCCCAAATTGTGAAATAAATACAAATCTGAAAATTTCATTTTTATTCCAAAATTTCATTATTAAATTTTTCATTTCTGCTTTTCTGGTATTAATTAAAAAAAACTAAATACTGTTATTAATAACAGAAAAACAAAAACAAAATACACACCCCTAACTCAGACTTATTTTCTGGCTGTGACATATGGATTTTAACATGCTCATATAGGGTAATCCCTTAGCGTAGGGATTTCATAAAATGATGTAGCTTTATGTTATCTGTATATACCTTTATTGAACTTGCACTCTTGACTCAATCTTGCACTGTACTTAATTTGATTTTACAAATATAAAATTGTTTTAACTGAGACCACATTTATACATGCAGCGGCATGCAGATTTTGGCTCCCGCAAGCCAAAATCTGCGCAGAGTTCTGCTGGCGTGAAAGTCCCCCTCCCCCCAACAGTGCAGCTTTGCTGTAGATCACCCAGAAGACTACAGAGCAGGGAAATCCAATTCTGTACTCTTCCAGGTGAACTTCAAGCTGTGTCTGTGGGGATTGGGGATTGTGTGTGATTGGAGAAGCATACTGTCACTCTGCTCTTCCCGCCCCTTCCCCATGTAAGACCATCCAGGGCGGGGCCCTGTGGGCAACTGCAAGCTGTGGCTGTGAGGATTGGGGCTGGTGTGTGATTGGAGGAGCATACTGTCACTCTGCTCTTCCCTCCCCTTCCCCGGTAAGACCATCCAGGGCGGGGCCCTGTGGGCAACTGCAAGCTGTGTCTGCAGCTGTGGGGATTGGGGCTGGTGTGTGACTGGAGGAGCATACTGCCACTCTGCTCTTCCCTCCCCTTCCCCAGGTAATACCAACCAGGGTGGGGTCCTGTGGGCACCAGCCCGAAGGGCGACACCCAAAGGGTGTCGGCCATTGACTGGGGCTGTTTGCTGAGCTGGGGCCCCACTTCCTGGTGAGAGCAGGAAGATGTGGGGTGGTTTGGAGAAGGATCCCTTCCCTGGTGGCAGCAGGGAAGGAGTGTGGGGTGATGTAATGGTGAGTGATGGGATATACTGTAATATGAATTTGTTAGGGTTATTTAAAATATGGGTGGTTTTTTCTCTTTATATATTGTGGGTCCTGCGAACCATACTGCATTTTGTATTTTGTGCTATGAGCTGTTTAATTTTGTTGTGAGATGTCTCGACTCACCTGTGGTGAGAGAGTGCGGGATACAAATGAAAAATGAAATTAAATGAAAAAAATAAATCTCCAGCAAAGCTGCATGGGGGGGGGGGGCTTTCACACTGGCCGAGTGCAGATTTTGGCTCTTGCAGTTTTTCCTGGAGCCAAAATCAGTGCGGGGCCAGCCTGTCGCTGCCACAGGTGTAAATGTGGTCTACGCCTTGTGTGGTACTGACATTGGACTACACAGTTGAGGGGAGTCCCAGGTTAGAGACTTGGGAAAACCTTGAAATTAATTTCTGTGACTTGGGAAACTCTAGGGTTGTGGCTGGCCAGAAGAATGACCTCTTTACAGGCTGGGGCAGTTCTGGAGGAGCATGGTCCAGGGAGGAATGTAAGTGGAGAAACTACATCACGACGAGCCTGGAGAGGGGCAGAGGAGCTCCAACCCCATCATAATGTTTCACACAGATCCCTCACTGTTAGGCAATGTGGGTGGTTAGGGCCAGGCTAATTCCTTGCAGGACCAGAACCCATGGTAGGACCTTTCAGGATTGGGACTCATAGTAAAGGACAAAGGTTCCTTGGTCATAACCAAGGACAATACAGAATCATCAGGCAGGAATCAGAATAGGATCAAAGTCAGAACTAACAGAATGGGAGTTTGGGACAGAAAACAAGGGTCACAGTCAGAAAGCCAGTCCTATAAAGGTTGAGGAAGGATGGTAGAGTCTAGGCTGGAAACAGTTCTAGAGTTAGAGCTCAGGTTCACACTGCATGGACCAGGGTGTTGAGAGTGAGTATCTCTGAGGTTCTGTTAAGCCCTGGGCTGAGATCCTCCAGAGCCCACTCAGGAACTAGCCATTCCCATGTTCCTGCAACAGCTTAGCCTGGGCTGCTCAAGAGCTGCTTGATTGTTCCACTTGGAAGGGACTGACCAGCTCTGTAGCAGAGCCACATCTTTATGGCCTGACACTCCCAATCTTTTGTCTCTGTTGATATCAGCAAATCACTTAAAGAACCTCTGAATTTGACCAATTTCCTTCTCAGCTCTTTTCAACTGATCTCTCAACTCTATTACATCTCTCTTGCTCCTAGAATCAGATCTTCTGTTCACCTCTTGTATCCTGACCTTAACCTTTACTATGAATATTCTTTCTCTCCTGTCTCTTTTATCTGGTTCAGTGCTTCACAGTCGCTTTCTTGATTTCACATTCACTTTCATGCTGCTTTTCCCCAGCGACTGCAGTGCCTTCCTCCGCAAGAGTAGTAGTAGCTTAGTTTATTGTTTATAGCACTAGGCCATCACAATTACAATATAAGATAAAATAAAAAGGCGATCCGCATAATAATCAAAACAACTAAAACAAAAATCTATTTACAACACCTTAAAATAATACCAGGAGGTACATCAACAAAAGTTCTACTCGTTCTGAGAACAGGGTCATAATGGGACTGAGTTAATTAACATTCTTGGAGAATGAAGATAACAACATCCAATCTATCTTCCCATATCTTAGAATCGCAATTAGACCATCAGAAATATCTGATTAAAATACCAGAACAGACATCTAAAAGAAAAAAAATAAATCAAACATGATAATATCCAATGATCTATTTAAGTAGAGACTAAGGCTGGGGAGCCATCAAACAACTCAGAAGAGAACAATTTCCTCCTATGCGCCACCAATTTGCAATAAGCCACAATCATTTTAATAGAGTTCACATCAAAAGGGGTCAAAAGTTTGATCATAAATTCAGCCTCAGTTTGGCAAATATATGACTCTAACACAGATGTTAACCAGATATCTCTCAAATCGGAATAGAGAGGACAAGACAGCATAATACGTTCCAAGGTCTCAATACAGTTGGACTGACAGACAAATCCTACTGCTATAAGGAATTTTGGTTCTTCTTCCAATGGTCACTGCGGATTCCATCTGATGAAATCACAGTCTAGTTATAGTTCTCCTCAGACTACTGTCTGTTATAGACCCTAGGTACCATTCAGATTCAATAGAAAATTTTACCAGCTTGTACCAGGGTGCCACTTTATTCAAAAATACAGATGCCATTTCTTGCTGATTTGCTATATCTATCAGCCTCCTTTTTATTTAGAGCAAAGAAGGAGATTTAACTAGAATATAATATGATGGGGTATCTTGCAAAAGACCAGAATTTAAAAGAATCTTCTGGATCCCCTTCCACCATCTGTCGCTAACACAACCGCAATGTGCCATTTGCTCATGACAGCACCTAAATGGGAGCCTGTCACATGCCAAATTAGAGATGTTTTTCCAGTATGCGATCGCCCTTATGAAGGCCTGTGTTTCAACAGATGTTAAGCTGGTTTCTTCACATAAGAGGCAAAGAGGCGTTGAAACAGGTACTTTACGTAAAGCCCTCAAAAATTTATTTTGGACCTTTTCGTCTTTATCTGAAAATTGGGGAAATATAACTTCTGCAGCATAAAGAACTTGAGCCAGCGATTTTGCCCTGAATATTTTGATAACCTGCAGGGCACTGCTGCTCCTAGAAGAATGGTAAAGTCTCATAAGTCCCGTCAATGAGGTCAAGGCCTTAGTGCCAATCTGCCTTTTGTGCAAACTCCAGGATCCATTAGATTGAAAGGTAAGCCCCAAATAATTGTAATTATTAACTTGCTCCAGAAGATGCTCTCCTGCAGCCCATTTAGTTACAGAGTGATTTTTGCCAAAGGCAATCACCTGGGATTTCTTGATGTTAATATCCAGACCATTCTTCCTACAATACACATCTAACCCATTTAAACAATTTTGCAGGTGCCTAACAGTCTGTGAAATTATAGCAATATCATCTGCATAAAGTAGAGAAGAAACAGATCTATCTTCTACCTTAGGTGGTGTTTGTGAGCTGGACTCCAACTCCTGTACTCAATCGTTAATGTACAGATTGAAAAGGAATGGGGTCAATAAGCAACCCTGATGAACTCCCTGTTCAATTGGACAGGGTTATGATATAAGACCACCTGTTCTAATCACTGCTTTGAAGTCCTTATGATTTGCTATAATAAGACTGAGGGGATGGTCATCAATTCCTAACTTCCTTAGTTTGATCCATAGATTCTTCCTTGGGATGGAATCAAAGGCCTTAGATAAATCTATAAAAGTTACATATAGTTTCCCTTTCCTAATTCCAACATACTTATTAATTAAATGTGAGAGGACAAAGCAATTATTTATAGTAGATCTGCTTTGTCTGAATCCTGATAGCTCCTCTCTAATAATACAGTTCCCATCTACCCATTTTTTAAGGCTATCAAGCAAGATTCTAGTGTATAATTTACCAACAGTAGGAAGTAAGCTAATAGGCCTATAACAGGCTGGATCCAATGGATTCCCTTTCTTAAATATTGGTACAATTACTGCTAGATTCCAATTGGATGGAGGTTGTTTTGTAGAGTTAATCAGAGTAAAATAATTAGCCAACAAGGTGGCCCACCAATCTACAAAGTTGGAAACCAACTCAGGTGGTACATTATCTATGCCTGGGGCCTTTGCAGCTTTAAGTCTCAAAATGTAGTCTCTTATTTGAAATTCAGAGACATAAACGTTAAACTTATAAGAAGATGTTTCCATGGCCTCCTCCACAGATTGCTCAGTTGGCCTTATATCCAGTTCAGGAAGACCCTCGGCCTCCTTAAATAAGTTTTTTAAATATTCCACCCAAATTCCTTCATGAATCACTCCAGAATTATTAGGAGGATTGTTCCTTGCAAAAGATTTAACTTTATACCAAAACTTAACTGTATCCTAGGTTTGGGCTACCACTAGCAATTCAGCCCACATTTGGTCATCTCTAATTTTTTTCTTTTCTTTAAGAAGGGATTTATAGACTCTCCTGGCATTCACAAAAGCCAGCCAGTCCTCAGAAAGATGGAAATTTAACCATCTTTTCCTTAACTTAAGTAATTTGAACTTAGCTTCCGTACACTCCTGATCAAACCATCCCTTGGGCTGAGACTAGGGCTGATGCGATAGGAGCTGTTACCGCACCGCAATTCCATTCTGCCATATCAGAATTGCCCGCGCCACACCATGGATTTTCTGCGGACATTCCACCGGCATTCCGCAAATTGCAGAATTGCGTAAAAATTGTGGAAACTGTCGGAAAACTGCTGTTCCGCTATTTTGTGGTGCTGGCAGAATGGCGGAAGTAGCGAAAATGTCATGTTTCCACTATTTTGCGAAGCCTGTGGAAGTAGCGGAATGAAATTAGCAGAACTGCGGAAGTAGCAGAATGAAACTAGCGGAATGAAAGCCTCTGCCACGCCGTACCACTTATTGCAGAAACGCTGTTTCTGGCAGAATACCCTCCGCTGAAAAATTCAGGCGGTGGGGGGTTGTCTCGCCCCATAAACTCCCTCCCCCTCTCCTAGGAGCGCAGGGGGTTAAATGGTGCAGCTGCTGCTTGCAGAGGCTGCACAGAGCTTGCAAGGACTGAGGCCAGTTTGCAATGGGTTGCCTAGCAACCCTTGCAGACCACGCAAAAATGATAGAGCTGCTGATTGGCCCCTGCAGTCAAGTTGGGCAATCAGCAGCGTTCCAGGCTCTCCCTGCTCACTCTAGGAGGAGTGGGGAAAGGAGAAGCAGGCCCTGTGAGTCCTGAAGGCAGAGAGGCAGACTCGAGCGTGGCCTGTGTTAGGAGGAGTTTGAAGGAGGGAGCAGTACTGGCACTAGGTAGCAGCTTTGGCAAGTGGGGCCCAAAAGGCAAGTAGCGATGGCGCGGGGGCGCAAACGGGGCCCCATAAATGGAGCTGAGGCTCGGGCCCAAAAGGCCAAAAAAGTTAAGACAGCCCCAAAAGGGGCACAGAAGGGGGGCAAGGACAAAAGGCCACCACCATCAGGCAGTCCCCAAACACCCCTTCCCAGGGAACTGGAACCGCACCCCCCAGCAGCTGGTGCATCAGCATGGGAGCACCTGGCTGCGTGTGAGGCAGCAGTGTTTGGGGGAGAGATGC
>QEPC01005117.1:4249625-4285389 GCA_003113815.1 Sphenodon punctatus
GCTGGATGAAGGGGAGACGTGTTTTATTGTTGAAGAGGCTGGTGAAGGTATTTCACAGCCCCTTCTGTTGAAGTTGATGGTTATGGTTGATACTGGACCCGTAATCGCAATAGGCGATGTCACCCCCTCACCTATTTGGCTGTTTGTAATTGGATAACAAATGGTGCGGCCATATAAATCCAACCTTGTGTCCTGTCTTGTTTGAGGGGGTGGGAACTGGTGCGACGACAATTAGCTACCGCTGCGACATTCCTCTACAGCCCTAGCTGAGACCCGAAATGGGCATACTGAGACATAATTATGGCAGGTTCAAGAGAAGAGAAAATGTTTGTCAGAAGCCTTTGAACCATCTCAATAGACATGGTTTCAAGGCCAAGGGATCGCCAAGACAACATGTTAGAAGAGTTGAGGGCTTGAAATATAACCATCCAGACAGTATTTGACCATTTCCTTGGCCTAGTTGTAACACCAGACCCTGTTTTTAGTTTAAGTTTATTCATTAACCTAGATGGAGTTTGTAATTCCAACAGTAAGGGAGAGTGGGTGCTTTCTGAACACATCAACACCTTAAAATCCATAATATATTCAAAATCCAATATGGATATAATTGCATAATCAACAATACTGGCTCCAACTATTGAATCAAAGGTAAATTCACCAAATTTATCATTAGCGGTTTGTCGATTCACAATAATTAAGTTAAGAGAATCCAGCAAAAACTGCAAAGACACACCTGCTCTATTGCTGTGAAAGTCTTTGGAGAGTCTGACTGGAAACCTTAGCATTGATTGTATTTCAGAATCCATCCTCACCCTATATTGACTCTCCAATCTGGCATTAAGGTCTCCCATCAAAACCAATGTTGACTGTGGGTAACCCAGAATAAGACTCTCCAAGAAGCATTGAAGCTGCTTCCAAATTTCTTCAGAATAATAAGGAGAAGTTTCAGGAGGGATATTCAAATTAATAAATATATAAATTTGCATAGAGCAAGAGACCCACTTAAGGGTTAAGCAGTTATTATTACAGGAAATTAATTCATATTGGCCTCCCAGACTAGCAGAAAACAGAGTAATTACTCCCCCTGACAAACGACCTTTAATTTGCTTTCTAAACCCTGGGGCAGAAAAGGTAAAAATTCCAGGGATACTACTAGCCTCCCCTTCTTCCCTAGACAGCCATGATTCTTGCAAAAATCATGGCAAATCCCATCAAAAAGTCTATCCAGTCCTTATCTGCTTTCTTTCCTTTGAATCCATCTATGTTCCATGAAAGACATGTCACAGAAGATAAGTTCTCATATCATGATTGTGATGACAGTGTGAGGAGGTAAAATCACCTCCTCCTGAGTGGGGTCCACTCCTGCTACTGATAAGAGGTCTACTGCAGTTTTATGGATCACTGTACAATCTAATGTAGAAAACTCAAAGGAATTCCCTCCTTCTCCAGATGACGAAATTGACCCATTTGCCTACTGCAATGAGTTAATAGATAATTCCAAAATAGCAGACAAGTGGTCAATAGAGCCAGTGGCATCTAGTGTTTCCCAACTTGAGATACAGTCCCAGCTATTAGATAATTTCAATTGATGGTTTGATCTGCCTCGTTCTTTGCAGTCCATACCACCAGTTTCCCATATGGGATGCATTAAGGCTCTTGCTTGAGTATTCTCTATTTTTAAAATAAAAATTCCAGTCCCTTTGAACATCCTACTTGCTTCCCATCACATCATGGCGGATTTAACATGAGTAAATTCCAGCTCCCAACGGGAGAACTGGTTTTGATCGATTAAGATTGAAGAAATCTGCAAATGTAGGCAGGGTAGCTTAATAACAGAGTTAATATAATTTAATGTGCCATCAACCTGTAAGACTTCATGTTTAAGAAAGGAGTATTGCTTCTTTTTGCTGAAATGTAACATCAACAGTGGAGCCCATCTTTCTCTGGTCTCCTGTGGCCAAACTTTAAAAAACTCTAATTTAGGCTTAGTATCTTGAGCCTCCAAGAAATTACTATGGTTGGACACAAATGATCTTATAGGTTCCTTTGGTGGCCTAACTGGTTTGTCCAACTGAATCTTATTTAAAGACCCAGAAGTCTCCAGGGAACCAGATTCACAGCTGGGGATCCTGGAGGCCTTTATAGTAGTCAGTAATGGGTCGTCTATTAGGGACTCTGTCTGCGTAGAAGCTACAGATTTGTTAGGTGGAGATTGGGAGGCTTGGAATTTAGTAAAGCTGGAAAATTCCAACCATAAGCCACCCACTAATATGTTCATCTGAAATATTAATTTGTTCATGTTGCAAAGTTTGTCATCCAATTCCTTAAATTTAGTGTCAGAGTCAATATCATATCAAGCAGTAAAGTGTTCAAAACTACGGGTTAAAAAATTCAACTGGCATTGAATATTGGACATCCCCCACTCATTCCTCTGATCAAAATCTGCATGCTGCAGAGCATCCTCAACCATAATATTTCCTTTACTACATTGATGTCTTCCATTAACATCTTTCCTACTCTCTGTTATTACAGGAAAAAAATCAGTTAACTTAGGTTATCCTCCTAAACACTGAAGTTCTTTATGGGGGATGGGGGAGCCTGCTGCCTTAAGTTCATCAGCCAGAGAAGGCATACTGGATAATTTCCTGGACCTATGTTCCATATTGTATTAGATATAGGAGGGTGGAAAGAGAATTTGAGGGAAGCTAAACTAAATCCAGCTACACCCTACCTATATTATTACCGGCCCTCAATGGTTTGCACAACAACAAGATTACAGCCTGACACTCACTACTCGTGGCCAAACCCTAGGAAATCCATGGCCCGTGACCTGCGGGGGAGACAGGGAAGGCTACCAATAAGTCCTGGAGAACCAGAATAATCTCAACACAAAACCACCCCTTGCTCTATCACCTCCCTTAAATTTGCTGGAGGTCTAGAGAACGGAATAAGGTCAGCTGCAGGGTCCGTGGCAGGGTAGCTGTAGTCACAGCAACATATCAACTCCGGTCCAGGACTGCAATAAGCTGACAATCACTGCCCTAGTTACAACCACAAGGAGTCACCTGGGATCCTAATAGGGGGGGTCACTGCAAGTCAGTAAGAGGCTTCTTATGAACGAAAAGGACAGCGGCCCTTTCTATAAGTCTGTTCTCCCGTTTCCCAGAGTTTACAGCAGCTACTCCAAGAAAGGGGAGAGACAGATGAAACAGTATTGTCCAGAGGGTCCAAACACTCCGAGTTCCCAAAAGAAGACAATAAATCCTAGTCCTTCACAGGGCTTGGTTGCGGGGGCTTGACCCCTGATGGAAAAAAGCACACACAGTCATAGTCCTTCGCGGGACTTGCTTGTGGGGGGGAGTGAGAGGAGGCACACAAGTGAGAGGAGGCACACAAGTCCTAGCCCTTCATGGGGCTTGTCTGCCTGGTAAGAGAGGGCACACAAAGTCCTAGCCCTTCACGGGGCTTACCTGCGGGGGGCTTGACCCCTGGTGAAAGGAGGCACACAAGTCCTAGCCCTTCACGGGGCTTGCCTGCCTGGTAAGTGAGGGCACACAAAGCCCTAGCCCTTCACGGGGCTTGCCTGCGGGGGGCTTGACCCCTTAATGAAAGGAGGCACCTAGCCCTTCACGGGGCTTCATGCACATGAGGCGGGGTTCCTCTGCCCAGCTGGGGGTACTGGCATGACAGGCCCCCCAGGCCGGCTGGCTCCAACGCTTCCTTCACCCGCTCCCCACCGTTCGAATCAACAACAAGATGGCGGCTCCGAGCGGCTCTCCATCCAGCTAACCCGCGTCTCAGCTCTGTTGCTCTAGGTTCACCCCCAGGGACAACACTAACCAGAAAGTCATGTAGCGATCGCGGAAGGGCAGAGTGGTCTCCCTGCTTGCTGCAAACTGTGGCGGCGGGATGGAAAGGCATGCAGGGTGGGTTTGGTGGGGTGCTTCCTTGAGTCACCAAGCTCCAGGCTCAGTGTTCTGATGTCATATTAGGTTGCAAATCAACAGAGTAAATTCTAAATGTCCAGGAACGTTGCCATTCTCTGATCAATAATATCATAATCACATTCCCTCAATTTTTTCCCAGATAGCCCTTCATTTATTGCAAGATCTAGCCCAAAACATCCTTGCTTGTTTCAAAAGTTGTGCCTTATAAGATTTCTGCTGCTATTTCCTGCTTTCCCTACTTGTCTTTGCCTTTCCATGTTCTCAGCACTAAATATCCATTTGATAATCCTTTTGAAAGTTCCTCCAACATCTGCTCTTAAGATCTCTCTGAATTTTGGTTTCCCCTTTATTGGCTTTGAGTTAGACCAGCCCTTGTCCACTGTACAAATATTGGCACCATTATTTTTTTAGGTTTTCACCACAAATTATAATTCTTTAAACATGGTCAGAGTTGACTTTTATACTCCGAGAAACTAAAGTGAAAGTCTCCGGTGCTGTGCAAACTGGGGCTAAATTTTTTGGGATGAGATTAGGAGTGCTGCTTGGTTTAAGAATCTAAAGGATTAAAAAATTCAGTCTGTACTACTGCAAAAATGAATAACTATTTTCATATTGGTGATTATTCACATTTTCAGATAGCTTTAACCTTTATTTTGAGTATTTCATTTTGGATGCTTCACTTATTTTGCCAATTTGGGACTATACTCAGTAATTCTGGGGAATTTGTTCAGTCATTTTGAGATTTCAATTGGTCTTGTGGGGCTATTTTAGTGCTGCTGTTCTGATATTAACACAGGAATACTGAAATGACCAAAACAAAATTCTGAAACAACTTAGGTCCTTTTTACACAGACGCTCTAACACCTATAAAATGGGTGCTACATTTTATTATACATGTTGCAGGGCACCACTGCAGACAATCACCATGGGCCCTGTGCACACATGATGCCTCCACCCAGTTCCTCTGGGTAGAGATGGGTGTTGGCCGGTGGGTGGGGAGCATTTCCCTGGGTGGAGATTGGTGGGGGCGTCTGTGTAAATGCCACTTTCAGTGGGTGTTGGTGAGTGTTTGCTCCCGGCCAACACTCCATCCACACCCACCCACGGAGCAATGGACACCACTGCTGGTTGCTCTGTGAGTGGGTGTGGGTGGAGATGGGTGTTGACTGGGAGCAAACACTCACCAACACCCACCGAAAGTGGCATTTACACAGACACCTCCACCCATCTCCACCCAGGGAAATGCTCCCCACCCACCGGCCAACACTCATCTCCACCCAATTTTGCCAAAATGAAATACTCAAAATAAAGGTTAAAGC
This sequence comes from Sphenodon punctatus, assembly GCA_003113815.1. NCBI lineage: Eukaryota > Metazoa > Chordata > Lepidosauria > Sphenodontia > Sphenodontidae > Sphenodon > Sphenodon punctatus. The sequence continues at coordinate 4,254,892 of QEPC01005117.1, forward strand.
TATCTGAAAACATGAATAATCACCAATATGAAAATAGTTAATCATTTTTGCAGTAGTACAGACTGAATTTTTTAATCCTTTAGATTCTTAAACCAAGCAGCACTCCTAACCTCATCATGTGTGCACAGGGCCCATGGTGATTGGCTGCAGTGGTGCCCTGCAACATGTATAATAAAATGTAACACCCATTTTATGGGTGTTAGAGCGTCTGTGTAAAAAGGCCTTATAGCCAAAATAACTGGAATAGCTAGAATGGGGTAACTAAAACAAAGATCTGAAATGGGCAAATGATATGGAAATGAATATCCATATCTGCTTATCTGCTTTTTTCATATCTGCTTCTTATGAATCTCCATATCTGCTTTTTCAGTCTTGAAGCAAAGCAGGTGAATTCATTGAGTAAAATATACCAGATATTTGTTTCAGCTGTAGTTCTGACTTTTTGCATGCCTGAGGTAAGGCTCCCTGTGGCCTGAAAGACTGCATGCTCTGACCAACAGTCGTTGGTCATCTGAACTTATAAATCACCCTGCAAATATCCCTATTATTGTTTCTTCATATACTAAACAGAAGAGTTGATCAACCTTTTCGATTCCAAGGATTGCCTCCCCAGCTTCCAAAAATGGATTGAGGCCAGGCATGTGTCCTGGACCATCAGAACGAGGGGTGTGCATGTTGTTTTTGTTATTATAATAATGATAATGGAAACTACAAATAATAATAATGAAAATCGAAAGAAAACAACATATAGTTTTTGAAATAAAGGGAAAACACTGAAAAATGTATTTCAGGCTATAACATTTTTGTTTCATATTCAATTCTAATGAAACTTGGGGACTTTGTGCCCCCAATGAAGGGCACTATGTGTACCATGTTTCAAAATGATTAGATAAGGGAAACTGATTTAAGAAGCAATTGAATATTGTGATTTTTAAAATATCTCCATACACATTCATGGCTATATCTTCTTTATCTTCCATCCAATTTGCATGAACCTCTGTATATTATGTCCCTCCACAACCGTAACACTTTGGTTACTTTTCAGAATGATTGAATAAAGAGCTTTGATGGTATAAGACATTAACTTGAACATACATTTCCAGCTGTAACATATTTATATTCCATCCTGTTTAAAGGATATTTGGCAGAAATGTAGCATATACCTTTCCTGTCATCTTCACCAAACTACGGGTCAATTTGATAAAGAAACCCAATTTTATGAGCAATTGAAGTTGTCCCCTTGAAGACCATTATTCAGATAAATAGTAGCACATTCAGTGTCAGTCAGAGGCAGGCACCAAGCATGGAAGGGGGAGAGAGGCTGTAGGAGGGAGGATGTGTAGCAACCCAAAAGACTGACAGACACATTCAGTGGTCAATTACTGCATGCTTCCAGCTTTATAGGACCAATTGGTAGTGGCTTTGAGGCGGGAATAGGGGGCCGCCTTGAGGCGAGCATAGAAGGGACATAACTGGGACTTTGGGGAAACCATCCCAAAAATCAGGAGACATAGTTTACACATCCAGGCTGGCCAGTTATCATCACAATCACATCCTGCAGCACTGTGACAGAGGACATAAGAGAATCTCTATTGGCTCTTTCCTAAACAGATGTTTCTGAGTTCCCAGTAAAAAGTGGGGAAGAGAAGTTGTGATGGCCACAGCACAGAATGAGAATATTTGGTTGACATTTCTACTGGCCAATTGACATGTGCCCTCCGCCACTATAACGGTGGCAGGGCTGTTGTCGCGCCCCCCCCTTCCCTCCGGGCAGGGCAGGATGGGGGCTGAGGCTTGTAGCCACAGTGCTGCAGTCGTGGGAGAGAAGCCACAAGGGAGCCTCGCCGGCAGGCACGAAAGTCTGGGCCACTGATTGGCCTCCCCCAGTCACATGGGGGGGGGCAGAGCAGTGGGGATAGAGCGTTCCTTGCTCATTCCAGGAAGAGCAGGGAATGGGGAAGTAGCAGTCCCGCGTACATGGGTGACCATTGGAGTGCAGTGTGGATCGGAAGGTGAGCCAAAGGACAGGGGGAGAATGGTGCAGGTGAGGAAGCGTGGCCCCAGACCAGGGTGAAGACCAGGGCCGAGAAGGCCCCAAAGGTTGCAAAACAGGGGGGAAAGCAGAGTGGTGGAGAGCCCCCAGCAGTGACGGGGACAGGAAAAAAGAGCAAATGGGGTGGGGGTGAGGTGGGCTTGCCCCCCCGCCCGTGACCACAAGCTCCACATGGGAGCGGTTGGCGGCCTGTGAAGCACATTGTTCGGAGGTGGGGCCCAAGGGGCGGGGGCACTCACCCCAGGAAGCAGGCCTGGGCCGGGGGGGCGGAGTAGTTGCAAACCCTGGACACCAGGCCAGCGCCATCAGGTGTAGGTGGGGCCCACAGGAATATCAGGGTTAGGGCCATCACCCCCACCCTGGTCGTGCAGGCATTGAGTAGGGCCCTATGCCCAGAGGCAACAGGAGAGGGTGAGTGCCCACCCCTGGAGCATGGGTGTGATCAGGGACAATTCCTGGGTGTTGAGGATCTGGGGGAAGTGAGGCCCCTCAGGCGGCCGGAACATTGTTCCCCCAGGGACCTGATGACATTGCACTATGCGTCCTTCGACACGGCAGTGGGGCTGGTCAGACAATTTGGAACGGGGGCATTGCTGGCAAAGTGCGATGTCAAATCCACATTTTGCCTTTTGCCAGTACACCCAGAGAGCTTTCACCTCTTGGGTTTCCACTTCCAAGGCAAATTCTATTTTGACAAGGCCATGCCCATGGGATGCTCAATCTCATGCTCAGCTGTTGAGCGTTTTAGCTCCCTGGTGGCATGGATTGTACAGCGCAGGTCGAATGGGGTGCGTGGGGGTCTGGGGGGCATCACAACATATCTTGATGACTTCCTCTTCGTTGGGCGACAGAGCATGGAGGAATGCCTGGAACTGGTTGAGCTTTTTCAGGAGGTGACAGGGCATTTGAGTATCCCTTTAGCAGCTGAGAAGACTGAGGGGCCCTCTACCATGCTCACTTACTTGGGCATTGAGTTGGACATGGTGGAAGGAGTTTCCAGCCTCCCCAGGGACAAGATTGGGGCACTAGTCCTCAAGATTAGGGAATATGAGACTTCAGCTAAGGTTACAGCCAAGCAGCTCCAGTCCTTGATCGGGAGCCTCAATTTTGCATGTAGGGTGATGGCCCTCGGTAGGGAATTTATGTCACTGTTATATGGTAGGCTTGCGGGTGACCCCCTCCCGCATTATCATGTCAGGGTGACAAAAGAGATGAAGCAGGATTTAAGGGTATGGTTAATTTTCTGGAGCAGTTCAATGGGGTCACTGTGTGGAGGGAGCAACTGTTATTGGCCTCAGAGCTGCAAGTCCATTCTGATGCAGCGGGCGCCTACAGCTTTGGGGTGTATTTTAGGCTCGAGTGGTGCGCGGCCCCATGGCCAGTGGAGTGGGTGTCAATGGGCATCAGAAGGGACCTTACGGGAAGACTGAGCATGTGCGAGTGAGAGCAGCAGGGCAAAGCGAGTGCTCCTCCAAACTGTGACTGAAAGAGGCCTCAAAAGAACTGTTAAAGAAAACAAACCTCCAGAAAAGTAAGAGAAATGGCAGGGGGAAGCAAGGGGGAGAAAAAAAAGACAGTAAAAGAAACCCCGCTGGAGAGATACTGCAGACAGAGCCTGAGGCCTGGTGAAAGGGCTAGAGGGGAGGCCTCATCAAAAGAGAGGGAAAAGATGGCGGCGGGTGCTGTAACAGAGGGGGAGGAAACCCCAGATGAGACTGAGCCTGAGGAGGAAGCAGAGGGGAAAACAATAAAGGCGCTCCTCCTTGAAATGAAAAGGGATTTCAAAAGGGATATGAACAAATTGAGAGACTCAGTGGAAGCTGGAAATAAAAAGCTGGAAAGGCTGGGGCATAGAATTGACACAGTAGAGGAGAGAGTCTCCTCCTTGGAAGACCAGGCAGTGAATACTGTGGAGCAGGCCACAAACCTCCAGGAGAAGGTGCAGATCTTGATGCTAAAAACTGAGGACCTAGAGAATAGGTCACGAAGGGACAACTTAAGATTTGTGGGCTTCCCTGAAGGGGCTGAAACTCAGGATGTAAAAAAGCTGCTGTGGGACTTCCTAAAGGAACAATTCCCAGACAATCAGCAACTGCAAAATCCAGAAATCATCAGGGCCCATAGAACAGGGAGACAGCCCAATAAAAACTTTCCAAGACCCAGAACCATCATAGCCAAGTTCATGAGTTATAGTGTGAAGGAGGAGCTACTGAAAAAAGCCAGGATGAAAAAGGAAATGAAATTCAGGGAGGAGACCATAAAGATCTTCCCTGATTATGCTATGGAAACTATGGCTAAAAGAAGAAAGTGGGGAAAATACTTTCCTGAACTAAATGAAAGAGGATGGAAGCCGGTTTTGAAGTTCCCAGCAAGAATGGTCTTGAACGTGAACGGGAAACATAAATCATTTATGGATACAGAAGATCTAGAGGCCTTTCTACACTTACCTCCTACTGGACATGACTGACTTGTCTATAAGAAGGGGAGGAAAGATGAAAGACTATGAAACCGAAAAACTGGGGTCAAAAATGTAAAATGAGTCTCAATTGAGACTCTAACTGTGAAAGGTTTGGAGGGGGTAAAGTTCTCGCGTTAAAGTTGTAAGTTCTTTTTGTTCTCTCTTGGGAGAAGAAGAAGCACAATGCTCTGTGGATGTGCAAGGGGGGGGAGGGGGGGGAGAGGGGAGAGTAAGGGGAACAGATTAGGAGGGGGGAGGGAGATGGGGAGTAGGTGGGGGAGGGAGGGGCGTAAGGGCCTTTATGTTGGGATGAGGAAGGTTAGTAGGGGGATTATAAGTAAGGCATGTGTACCAAAGTTCACTAGAGTTTGTGGTGATCAAGCAGCAGTAAAGAGTAAATGGAGACAAAAGCATAAAGAGGGAGTCAAAGATTATGGCTAGCCTAAACATGTTATCCCTCAATGTGAGGGGCCTTAACTCACCAGTCAAAAGGAAAAGAGTGAGGGAACTGCTAAAGGAGAATAAGATAGATGTATTCTGTCTGCAGGAAACTCATTTACTAGAAAAAGAGGTGCACAGATTTGCGAACAAAAGCATGGGACTATTGGAAGCCTCCTGTGCCAACAAGAAAAAAGCTGGTGTTATAATAGGCATGAATAAAAGATGTGAATTCAAACTGGAGAACAGTATAAAAGACACAGAGGGTAGATTTTTGCTAATAACAGGACAAATACAAAGCATATGGCTCACTATTGTAAATATGTATGGTCCCAACAAAGACCAATTAAGCTACTACAAGAAATATATACCACTTATAATTCAGAACACCAAGGGGACACTAATCATCATGGGAGACCTGAATACTCCCCTAACAAGCCTAGATCTTTCAAAGACCATTCCTATGAATAATAAGCAAAGGTATATAAGAGAGATATTGGATTCACAAGGCATATTAGACATATGGAGGCATAAAAATAAAAAAAGTAGAGAGTACACCTATTATTCTCAAGTACATAACTCATACTCCAAAATTGACCATGTACTCATGTATAAAAATGACGTAGGGAAGTGTCTGGCAGCATATATAATACCCTTAGTATTTACTGATCATAACGCAATAGGGATCAAAGTGAGGTTGAATAGCAAGGCTCAGTGGGATAAACCGCAGTGGGGTTTTGATAGGTCTCTGCTTAAGAATCCTGAAGCCAGAATAAAAATTGGGGAAGAAATTAAAGAATACATAGACCTAAATAAGGGATCAGTACCACAAGACTCCATGTTCTGGGAGGCAGCTAAAGCCACTCTGAGAGGCAAAGTAATAGCTCTGAGAGCGCACATACAAAGGAAAAAAAGAGAAGCAAGGGCAGAGATATATGCAGAACTTAAAAGATGGGAAGCTATAAATAAACATACCCCCTCAAAAGTAGTAGCAGGGAAACTGCAGAAAATAAAGGAAAGAATAAACACGCTAGAACTAGAAAAAACCACAAAACAATTGAAATGGGTGAAATTTTATTATTTTAATAATAGCAACAAAGCAGGGAAAGCGCTGGCACAATTGGTAAAAGCACAGCAACAGAAAAACATCATTACTAGTATTATGACAAAGGATGGCTCGGAAGTACACAGTCAAGAAGCAATACAGGAGACCTTCTTGGAGTTCTATAGGAACCTATATAAGTCGGTTGAGCCGGACCCTGAGGAAATAAAACAATTTATTAGTGAATTAGAAATGCCCAGGTTAAATAGAGCGCAGCTTAGCTTCCTTAATTCCTTAATCTCAATAGAAGAGGTTTCAGATGCAATTAAAAGTATGAAAGCCAATAAAGCCTGTGGGCCAGATGGGTTCCCAGCAGAATTTTACAAAACTTTTTGCAAGGAGGTAGCCCCACACCTGGCGGCAGTATACAATGAAATTTTACAGACAGGGAAAATGCCACCTACTTTTTATGATGCACAGATTACACTAGTGCTCAAACCAGGAAGGCCAGCGAATGAATGCGGTAGCTATAGGCCAATTTCCCTCCTGAATAATGACTTTAAAATATTTGCAAAAATTCTGGCCATTAGATTGGCAGCCATAGCAGGGGAGTTCATACATTCTGATCAAGCTGGATTTATTCCCCGCAGACAGGGATCTGACAATATTAGAAAAGTAATAAATTTGGTTCACTCCCAGGAAATAAGGAATACTACCTCAAGCTCCATGATTATCTCCGCTGATGCAGAAAAAGCGTTTGATTATGTACAACATAAATTTCTCTTTGAAATGCTAAAAAAGGTGGGAATAGGGGGCAACTTTTTAAAATGGGTAATAGCAATCTACGCCCATCCCAGATCTCAGCTTAAAATCAATGGGAAAATAACAAAAACCTTTGAGATTCAGAGGGGCACAAGACAAGGGTGCCCACTGTCGCCCCTACTATTTGATATGGCTATTGAAGGGTTGGCGGTGGCAATTCGTCAAAATAAAAATATTAAGGGAATGGTGGTAGGCCAGAAAGAGTATAAGCTATCCCTATTTGCAGATGATTTAATTTTGTACATTAGTGAACCCGTGGAAACGTTGCCACATCTTATGCAAACTATTGATAGTTTTGGAAGGGTGTCGGGGTATAAAATTAATAATGAAAAGTCACAAGCACTTATATTTGCTCAATCAGAGGAAGGACTGAAGGAAATTAAGGAAGTCAGTCCATTCCCGGAAAAGCCTAATGGGATTAAATACCTGGGGGTAACAATAACACAAAAGTGCAAGGACCTCTATAAGGCCAACTTCCCTGTAATACTGGAACAGGTTAAAAGGGAATTTGAAAATTGGAAAAAGGTGGAGTGTTCCTGGCTTGGGAGAATAAACTTATTTAAGATGATTGGACTGCCCAAGTTCTTATACAAATTCCTGGCCCTCCCCATAAAATTACCCAAATCTTTTTTTAAGCAAGTAGATGAAATGGTTAAGGAACTAATCTGGAGGGGAAAGAAACCAAGAATCAAAAAAGACACAATGTTCACTGCTAAGGAGAAAGGAGGATTAGACACACCAGATATAAAACTTTATTATAAGGCTGCAATCCTGAGAGCGATACAGTATTGGTACCATTGCCCACAACAACCGGAATGGTGTGAGATAGAAAGGGAAATAATTCAACCAACTTCCCTGGCAGAATTGTTGGTAGATGAGGGCAAATTGACTGGAGAGGGAGTCAGAGAGCACCCATTTGCGAAGCCACTACTCATAACATGGAAAGGAGTGATGAGGAAATTAGGTATAAAGGGTACAGCAACACCATACTCACCAATAAGACGAGTAGCGATGAGGGAATCACAGATAGCCCATGACCTACTTAAACAGTTAGAAAAGAAGGAAGTTAAAAGGGCAACACAATTATTCAACAAAGGTAAATTTAAAACATTAGAAGAAATAGAGAAAATAACGCAGACAAAAGTGAACACATTTCAATACCTGCAGCTGAGAAGTGTATTCAGGCAACCATGTTTAAAAGAAGCCTTTGCTAGGGAACCTACGGAAATAGAAAAGACCTTATTTAGCCTAACGGGAAGCAAGGGCAAACTCTCTAAGATTTATCAAGACCTGAAATCTATAATATACCCCCCCAAGCACCCATATTTATCAAGATGGGAAAAAGACCTCAATAAGCAGTTCACAGAAAAGGATAAAGAAATTATATGGGGGCATATGAGCACCTGTGCGTCTGCTCTGGAAGTCAGAGACACACAACTGAAGGTCACCACTAGGTTTTACCTGACCCCGGTACAGCTCAGGTATGGGGGGGACAGATATGGGAGGGGTGTATGCTGGAAGGGCTGTGGCTTACAGGCGGATCTACTGCATTGTCTATGGGAATGTGTTTATGTAAAGGCCTTCTGGAGTAAAATATGGAAAATTATGAACAAAGTAAACAAGGGGGTGGTACCTTTCAGACCAGAAATTGGTATTCTAGGTCTCTACCCTGATAATAAATCACTAAAACCACATCAGGAGGCATTGAGAACTCTGTGCTTGGCTGGAGTAAATATAATAGCAAGACATTGGAAGACAGAGGGCCCCTTACCTTTTCAAGAATGGATCTGTCGAATATGGTACTTATTTACAATGGACAAGATGATGGTAAACCTGCAGGACAAGAAGCTAGAAGAAGAGGAGAAAAATGAAAAAGCAAGGGAAAAGAAAAAAAATAACTATGAGGCAAAGTGGCTTAATATATTAGGAGCCACTGAAGGAAATGAACTACCAAAGAGTGACTGGACGCTGTTGTTTGACCGATACATTTGAACTGGCAAGCTCGGGTACCACCTTGTATGGGTAATAGAACAAACTGTTATTGTAAAGTTGACGAAAATACTATGTACAATGCCACTGAATATAAATAAAAGAGTTTATTATGGGGAAAAAAAAAAAAAAAAAGAAGGGACCTTACGTTCCTGGAATTGTTCCCCATAGTGGTGGCGGTCAACTTGTGACACAGGCAGTTGACCAATAAGGCGGTCCTGTTCTGGTGTGACAATCAGGCAGTTGTTCACATACTGAACACCTTGTCATTCTGCTCCTCCAGGGTCATGGGCCTGGTCAGAGCCCTGGTGTTGAAGTGTTTGGAGCATAACATACTATTCCATGCTAAGCATGTGCCTGGACTTGAGAATGAGATTGCGGATGCTCTTTCTCGGTTCCAGATGGAGCGTTTCCGCTTGCTGGCGCCACACGCCAGCCAGAACCTGGAGCCTATGCCAACAGCACTGTGGAACCTTGGATCATAGAGCTTTGTTCCACGGTGCAGGACTCGTTAGCCACACATACCAGATCGGCCTACCTCGCAGCTTTCCAGGCTTTTCAGCGTTATTGGGCTCAGCAGGGATGGAGCATGGGCTTCCCGATCCCTGAGAGGCAGGCGTTACAGTTTGCCACGGCCTTTAGAAGGGAAGGGTGGCGGCTAGGTCCATTGCAGGAAAGTTAGCAGCCCTGGACTTCATGAGTCTGCTGGCGGGTCACCCTGCGTCAGACAACAGTTTCCTCGCCTGGAGGCTGGTGGAATCCTGGGTGTGTGAGCAGCCTGATCATAAGGACACTAGGTTACCTATCACTCCCCCCCCTTGTTCAAACTGTGAGTACATTGCAGTTTGTTTGTTATAACCACTTTGAGGAATCCATGTTTGCCGCACTGTTCAAGTTGCCATTTTTGGGGGCCTTCCGAGTGAGCGAGTTGGTCGCCGAATCAGCAAGGGATAGGTCAGGTAGGACTTTAGCTGTTAACGACATAGAAGGGGGTAGGCATGAGATTTTAATTCGGCTATGAATATCAAAAACGGACCAGCAGGGTAGGGGAAAGATGGTTACCCTTGCGAAAGCGGGGGACCCGGTATTATGCCCAGTCTGGGCGGTCCACAAGTATTTGGCAATTTGGCCAACAGTTGGGGGGGCGCGTTCTTCTGCCACCCAAACGGGGCACCAGCTACAAGGCACCAGTTCACATCGGTCCTGCGAGCAGCGCTGGCCCGCCTCAATCTCCCCCATTGGGAATATGGGTCCCATTCCTTCTGAATAGGTGCGGCCACGTTCACAGCACAGATGGGGATGTCAGCAGGGGAGATACAAGCAATTGGACGTTGGCGATCGAGGGCAAATTGCACTTACATGAGCCGGGACCTGACTAACAGCATGTCTTAATCGTATCATGTTCTTTCCTTGGCAGATCACCTAGGGCATCGGAGGGTGAGAATCTGGATCTGTGGGCACAGCCTGGTTCGGTGGGCTGCGAAGGCGGCAAGAAGCAGTGCACATGGATCCCAGATGGGTCTGTCAGCAAGGGCAGTGATCGATTGGCAGGGGCAGAGTGGGATGAGGTGGCGTCAGCTCCTCACAATCTTCAGACAGCAGACTAGACACGGGGGACCAGACATCCTGGTAATACACTTGGGAGAGAATGACCTGCTGGGCCTAAAAGGGGTGCAGCTGATCAAGGACATTAAGAGGGATTTGTGGGAAGTCAAGCATTATTCCCAGGGTTTAGGCTAATGTGGACCGAGTTCGTGAGTAGGGTTAGTTGTGGGGAAGGGGAACCACACAAAAAAATAGATAAGACTAGGAAGACAGTTAATAGGGAGATTAGAAAATGGTTGGGGACAAACGATGTAAGTACAATTAGGCATAGTCAGATTACGCAAAGGGAATTAGGTTTATTTAGGCCAGATGGAGTGCACCTGTCCCCGGTGGGTAACGATATCTACCTGTGAGCTCTGAAGGCTAGTTTAGAGAATGTTTTAGGATAGGTGGGGGGACTCAGACCCGTCGTTTGAGTATTTGAGTATTCCTTGGTGGTGGGGGTCCAGTACCAGGTTAATTTAGGATATAGTAAACATAGGAGTCATCTCCCTATGAGATGGGGAAGCCATGCATACCACAGTGCAGGGTATGGCAGGCAGGGCATTGGTTTTCCCTGGGAAGGGTGCCTAGGTTGGTGGTAGGGGCATTGTATGGCCGCCCACCGGCAGGCACTGGATTTCCTTACTCGAGTCTGTATGGACAATGTCCCTTTTGGCCACATGCTCAGTGCTGGATAAAGGGGAGACTTTTGGGTTTGGGAAGGCTGTCGAGGGTATATCGAGACCTCATCTGAGTTAACGGTTGTTTGAGTTATGGTTGATACTGGACCCGGATCGCAGTAGGTGATGTCACCCCCTCATCTATTCAATCAGTTGTATTTGGATGAATAAAGGGTGCAGCCATGTTAAATCCAATAATAGTGTCCTGTCTCGTTTGGGGGGGAGTGCGTCAACAACACAAACCGATCTTATACCACAGTGACACGTAAGAGAATCCCTGGCATAGGCTCCTTCTCTGAATATCCTTTTCAAGCATATAAAATTGGGACCCTTTATTACATCTTTATGATATTTGGCAAAGGTGATCATGAAAGTGTGATATACAGCCTTGCCAAATTTCACTTACACTGGTTGAACTACAAAGCTGTTACAGTCAGACATATATTTATAAGTTAATTGCTTATACCACCAGGACCCTTTCTCCAATGCTTCTCAAAGTTGGCAGAGATACTAAATATGGGAAGGGGTATAAACCTGCCAATTTTCATCTACATTAAATGTGAGACAAAGTAGGTACAGTATATGAAGACTTTTGCAAAATAATATAATTCAACTGCTTCTAAAATTGGATTCCTTTATCCAATATTCTTGTAATTTGGTACACTTAATGCCTTCCATTGGATGTATAATCCTTCCAAGGTTCAGCCAAATATAATGAAAAACAAAAAAGGTACAGCCCAAAAGTGTTTTCCATTTAAAACAACAAAAAACAAAAATGAAATCAGAAACAAAAATGACAATTTGATATTTATGAAAACAAAAATGACAGATTTAAATAACGAAAACAAAAAAATGAAAATGACATGGGCCCCTGGTCCACAACTCAAATCAGAACACTTGTGCCAGCCTCTGTTAATTCAGCCATTTCAAAAGTTGTTGCGCTACAGGAGCAGTTGTAGTTACTTCAGCCATTTCAAAAGTAGTTAACATTAACACATTTGCCGAGTAAGTTATGCAGCAGTTTCCCAGAGCACGATAGCAATGGGTGATTTCAGACTTTACGAGATCACAGTGAACCACGGTGAATACCCACCTGTGGTCACTGTGCCTCGAACGTCTGTTTGGCGGCCGCCAGATGTTCGCCATGGTCAATCTGCATGTGGGGTCAATTTCAACCACGCTTCCCGGGCTCCCCGGGGGACTTTCCCGGGAAGCGTGGTGAAATTGATCCCCGGCAGGGACCAAAAAAACCTCACATCTGGTCGGGCGCCACGGCCCGGGATCACCGGCGGGATCCCGGGCCGTGGCAAAGTCAGCCAGATGCTGCGGCCGCATTGGCCCTGCCGCCTGCCCGTCTCCCCAGAGGGCGGGCGGCGGGGAGCGTGGAGGGGGCAGGGCCATGCGGCCGCATGTTGCGCCACGCGTCCCCGCCCCCTTCCAGATTCCCCACCGGGATCCCCCAGCACATCTGATACGGTGTGACGGGGTCATCCCGGCAGGGGATGAATGGGTTGTTTTCGGTACGGGGCCAATTGGCCCCGTAACATCTGAGAACACCCAATATGGCCGGGTAGCCAAGCTTTGAGTTTACCATTCTGGGTTCTAGTCCTCACTGTAACATTGAATGGTAAATTTGTACAAACTAAAAAGAGATGGCAGATCCAACTTCCTTATCTTGTAGATGGGTGCTTTGGTTTTGACAAAGTGTGATGCGTATAGAAAGCATAATTGCTGGGTTGATCTTAAAACTCCTGCGCCTGGTTCAGGGACCATTCCCCAAGGGAAAGAGGAAAATGCACTTTTTCCTAGGGGTGTAGCTAGGTTGGAGTGGGTCCTGGTGAAGATAGAAAGGGGTCCTCTAGTGTGGGGTCCCCAAGCTTGTGGGCCCTGGTGCAGCTGAACCACCTGTACCTAATATAGTTATGACCTTGGCCTATATCCCCATCCAGCTGCAATACTATGCTGGAGTGCAGATCTGTCCTGTATTTTATGTGTTGGAGCTTTGATGCCTTCAAATACTTGTTGATTCTGGAAGCAGACACGATGAGTTCTGGGATGGGCTTAACATCCCCCCACAAACCTTAGAGGAACTCTGTCTCTGTCTGTTAAGAAACACATTTGGATGGAGATTGTGGTTTGCTTTGCACAGGTTTTTGGGGGAGAAATGTAGAGAGGCAGACTAAAGCAGTCTTCACACTTTGTGCGCTAGGGGGAAAGTTAGCCACGCTGCAGCCCCTGCATTCGTGTGCACAGCCTGGGAGGAACCGACCAACCTGGCCCTAGAATAGGAACAGGTAACCTTTGCTCTGATCTATAAAACATTTCTTAAAATTCAGAGAGTGGGAGGGTGGGTTAACTTGGTTTTTATCTCCCCTTCCCGATTTACTGTTTTAATGTTGCCCGGGCCCTGTTTAATATTTTTATTGATGTGTTTTAAATTATTTTATATGTATTTTATGTATATTTTATGGTTGGAAGCTGCCCCGAGCTGTTTTCAGGAGGGGCGGGGTATAAATCTAATAAATAAATAAATAAATAAAATGGTAGTGCAGCCCCCCAATCTCTGAGGCACAGTTTCCCCCTCAGCTGCACCACCCCCTTCTCAGACCTTTGTAAAATGTACACAATCTGGCTCTCATTGTATGCACATAACTTTCATTAAGTATAATAGAAGCTGAATTAAAGCATTGAGGGGAAAATAGAGCTCTGAATTCCTAAACCTATTGCAGAGTTTATGATTTTCAGTAAAGCTGTCTCTGCTTTATCCCTTGCCATTAGCCTTAAATACGTGCTATGTATTACACACACATACTGAATACAGTTATTGGGCTTATCCATGCTAATTGAATGGGCATATTAAAGAACCCGTGTTTTTTAGCATCTGTCCTTATTACTGCCTAGTTGGCATTTCAATTCTAAGTTCCAGCAACGAAGATTAAGAAACTGCCAGTGTACCTACTTAACAGCTTCTAAATTCAACTTTGCAGTCCCTGGACTTTTGTACCTTCTAAAAGGTCATTAAAATTCTGCATAACTAATGATAGAACTTATATTAAATATACAGTAGACTCTGATTAGCTGTGATGAGTGTATTAGAGTATGGGTTAGGAGGCTAGCTGACCAAAAGCTACATTCTTGATTGGTCATTTGGATCTAGATCAAGAAAAGTCTTGGATAGCAGAACCTTATTTTCTATATACAGAAGCACAAAGCACTACAGATAATATAGCATATATATATATATATATGCCCAGAACCCAGAACCCGGAAGGTTCGTTTGCGCCCGAGCCTAAGCATCTTCTGGAGGTGGTGTAAAGCGTATTTGAAAAAGCATTTGGTGGGTGGGGATAGGGGTTGGTTGGGTTTTTGGGTAGGATCGTGAGGTAGTGTGGGATTATTTGGATTTTATTGTTATTGTTTTATTGATTGTGAGCTGCTCTGAGCCTCTATGGACCAGTACCTTCCCATTCTCTTTACTTTAGTTAACTTGGGTTTTACCAACTCCTACAGGGCTGGCTCTACTTAGGATTTACCCAGTAGCCTACCCAGTTGACAGATCCAGTAGCATACCAGCATTCCCAGTTTCAGGCCAGTGCTCATGGTGCTCTTAAAGGGGCCACACCCCAGAAGTCACACACACACTTTGCCCCAGAGCTTGTATCTCTCTCTGCAGCTGAATAAAAGACAGGGGTTCTTGTTGTGCTATAATCTGTACAATGATCAGCACAAGGTGTGGGAGAGGAACGTTTATTTATTTATTTATTTATTTATTTTGATTGATTGATTTCTGCCACCCCCTCCTGCTCGGGGCAGCTCGGGGCAGCTCACAACATACTTAAAAATATATAAAAATTCAATAATATAAATAGCAGCAATATAAAAACAATATAAAAATCAAGACTACATAAGCCCCGGACAGAGTCAAAAACCATTCCAATCCTTCACTCATCACCCGTCTCCCTCGCAGAAAACTTTGCAGAATAGTCATGTCTTCGGAAATAGGGAAGGCCTGGGGCCAGTCAGACCTCCGTTGGGAGGGAGTTCCACACCCGCAGTGCAACCACTGAGACTGCCCCCCCCATTGTTGTCACCCCAGATACCCAGGGGACTCTGAGGGAGGCATCCCCTGATGTCCGTAGGGGCTGGTCCAGGACCAGGGGGGTGAAGTGGTCCTGCACATAAGCAGGGCCCAGGATGTTTTATAGGTCAATACCAACACCTTGAATTGGGCCCGGAAGACTATAGGAAGCCATTGCAAAGAACAATGCACTGGTGTAATATACTCATGGTGACCCGTGACCCATAAGGAGATGGATTGCCACATTAGTCTCCAGACCATCATCAAGGGTAGCCCCATGTAGAGTCCATTGCAATAGTCCAGTCTTGAGATGATGAAAGCATGGATGATTGGTGGCTAAATCTGCATCTGAGACATACGGCTGATGCTGACACACCAGATGTAACTGGCAAAATGCTCCCTTCACCACAGCCACCACCTGGGCATCCAGACGGAGCTGTGAATCAAGGACCACCCCCAGACTATGGACCTGAGGAACCAACAGAGGGCAGACCCCCTCAATGACAGATGCCACTACTCGCTCAGCCCTTCCCACCAGCTGGGCGGAGGGGGGGGGTCATTGGGATCGTGTTAGGCAGGGGCAATTATGGTCCTTCCGGGAGGCTGGTTAGATCTGTGAGTCGAGACAGGTGTTTGGTGCCAGTTTCTCTCACTGCAGGAGCAAAACATCCCTAAAACCTCCAAACAAACTAATAAACCCCTATTACAACCCACCCACCCCTAAAACAATAACCACCCAAACCAAAAGCTCCACCAATAAAATTGCCACAGCCAGCATCTCTTGAACACCTAACAACCCACCCCCAGACTAGCACAAAATTCCCCCAGCCTCCCAGTCTCCACTGAAGGGCTCTGCCAAAGGGCCCTTTAGAAGAGGCCCTTTGGCTCACGGCCTGCAGTGCTGCTGGGAGGCATGCTGCTCTTCTCTCCCTGCTGGCCGGATGTGCTATTGGGGGAACTCCCTGGCCCCACCCCTCCCCTCCCCAATGGGGGGGAGGGTGATGTCACTCAGGGGTCCAGGGAGCCCAGGGAAACTCCTCTACACTCACACTAGTTCTGGCAGGGATGAAAGTCCTTGCAGGGGTGAGAAAGGGGGCGAGCCAGTGTTTCCCTGCTCCAAGCCCCTAGCAGGAAAGCAGCTGCTGCAGCAGGTGGCAACCTATTTGAAAGTCTTATAAATCACTCAAGTTTTTTCTGGCTTTTGTTTCCAACTCTGAAATGGCCAATATCAGCTTTGTCCTGGTCTATCACACTTTGGAGTGTTCACTCCTACTGGGAACATTTCCCAGGGCTCAGCCCACCCACCCCCTTGAATTTAATTGCCGGGACTCAGTCCTGGAAATCGCCCACCCCTCCCCCGCCCAATTACAACCTGCTTAAAGGAAAATTCCTTCAGAGTAGTTCGCTACTACACAGCAGACTTTTGTTTTACAGTTTTTAGACTAGAGTTCCGTCAAAACTTTAATTTGAATCAAAATTCTGATGAACACGGGGAATTCAAAAGCAGAAATTTCAAATCTGCTATTTCAGTTTCCATATTCAAGTAGCCTTTATTTGCAATCAACAGTTTAATATATATGTTAAATTGGTGTTGTAATGTAATCAAATTCTGGTCAATAAAATATCTCTCTCACACACAGACACACACTGGTCCCAGATTAGCTTTTCCATCTCACTCAGAACCTAATTCCCTGTAACTAAGCTAAACACATGAGCCTGCAACTTCTCAAACTCATGAATGTATTCTTTCCCCCCCTTGTATTTACCTCTTCCTCGTATCCTCCTCCCTTGTCTCTCAGATTGTAAGACCCTTAGGGGTAGGGACTGTGGTTTGTACAGTGCCAGATACATTGCTATCTCTCTATAAATAAATAAATAAATAGTCTGGTCCTTTAGTGTATGGATGTGCTTAAATCCATCCCTGTTCACGTACATCAGCCAGCATTTGCCTGCAATGCAGAATCCAGTATCCACATTTGCCAAGATTATGCCATTGAGTGGGGATGGTGGGGTGGGGTGGGTAGGTGGCAGATGTGGGTGAACATCTGGCAGCCATCTAGTAGACTAGACAGGCAGGTGGTCAGGCATCTGGAGGGGGATAATCTGGGCTACTGTCTCCTCTGTTTTCACCCTTAATGTGGAGAGGGGGGAAATCTTTAAGTTAATTTCATAATTGTTTTTATATGACTTCCATTCATTGAGTTCATGTTTTAGAGAAATGACTTGAAGTAGGTGTATATTATAAACCAGTCTAATTTCCTAGGAAAAGCAGGGTTTCTTTACATTTATTTTATCAATCCATGCAGTTTGTCTGCAGATGTCTTTTGATTGTCTGTATGTCTATTTCATTCAGAGCAAAAGGGCAAAACAACATCTACTTACAAAGCTGCAGGATCATTCTGATAAAAAAAAAACCTCTGTAAACACTATAAATGCAATAATCAAACTCCCACAGAGATCTGTCCTCCTCTACATTAGCCACAAAGTCAGTAAATGGCAGAGGAAAAACAGAGAGCGTTTTTGTAGAAAATTTCAAATAAATAAGGAGACCTTTGAAATCCTGCTATCAGGCTTCAGAAACCTTTCAAGCAGCAGATTCGCATTTATTTTTTGTGATAAGAAAATAAAGAAAAGGCATTTCTGTTAAGATGATTTCTTGCTGAAAAGCTATACTGAAGCACCAGATCCATTTGGGGAGAATGCACAGCTCAGAAATTATAACTAGCTAGGCTATAAAAGAAATCATAACATTCAATGTAGGCACAACTGTCTCCTGTAGATGCCAGTAATTAAATTTCTTTTATCTGGTGGAAGAAGCACTGTCAGCTTCTTATAATGAACTCGGCAGCACCTCGAGGCTTCTTAATCCGAGTACTTCTACAGTCATGCACCAAAGCTGAAATTATAGATCTCATGTATTCTGTGACAGAAGAGAAAACTCTGCATACATGACTGGATATAAGTGAAGTCCTATTTGTGTGCGCATACCCCAAAAGACAAAAAAAAAAAATCTTGAAAGAGAAAGTACATCATATGTAAGTTATTGTGAATGGAAATCAGAGCAAAAATAAAACATACACAAATTCAGAATGAAAATGTTGCAAAGAAATGTGCTGCAGATGCAATTGCATTAAGATGTTGGAGAAGTGTTAACTTAGAGAGAAAAGTAAGATCCCGTTTATGCTACTCTTGCAGGCATCCATCTCGTCCACTGGGTTGTCAAAATGTGTTTGAAGAAAATTCATTGCAATGCTTATGATTATATTTTTTGCACAATGGCAGCATTTTATTATTATAATTGGAGCATATTTCAAGCACTGTCACAATAAATGTGTCAGGTATTTAGGAACATATATTTATTAATCGAAGATATTAACCCCAGGACCCTGATTCTCAATTACAGACCCCTTTACACTTCCAGAACATTATATCAGAGCCTTAGGGTATTTTCAGACGTTACGAGATCACGCTCAACCACACTGGATTCCCATATGGGGAGCATGATCTCATCACGTTTAGCCAGTGTTACGCCAGATGTTCACCCCCATGAATCACGGGGGGGGGAATCAGATTTACCACGCTTCCATGCCTCCTCCGGGGAGGAGCCACGGAAGCATGGTAAATCTGATTTCCCCCCCCCGTGAATAATGGGGGGACCACCTGGCATAACACTGGCTAGACGTGACGGTGACACGCTCAACCACGGGGAAGTCCCCGTGGTTGAGCGTGTCAACATCACGTCTGGCCGCTGACCGCGGCCCAGAATCGGCGGCTGTGCTGCTGCTGATTCCGGGTCGTGGTCACTTTCCTGGGGGTGGGCAGGTTTAGCTGCCGCATTGGCCACAGCGCCTGCCCGTCTCCGGGGGAGCGGGCCGCTGGGGGAGCGTGGGGGGGTAGGACTGTGTGGCACGCATTGCGCTGTGCGGCCCCTCCCCCCCAGATTCCCCACCGGGGTCGGACGGCACGTCTGTTTGCGGTGCTGCTTTGATCCCGGCGGGCAATCCCCAGGGTGCTTCCGTGATGGGGCGAATTGGGCCCTGTCACATCTGAAAATACCCTTAGTGTCAATAAGGACTGTCCTCGTGTGTTTCTGATGCATTTAAGAAGTACTGATCTACAATGAAATAAAATGCTGGAAGTTTCTGATCACAATTTAAAATTGGTGGTTTTAGTTTGTAACAAAATATTTGTATTCCTTTTGTGCTGACCTCATTCTTTCCCCTGCACCAGATTCCCTGCACCAGATTCTGTCCCCTGTGCAGAATACTTAAAATATTTCCTTTTAGGTTGATGATTTGCTGCTGAACCACCTGTCCCACTCTGTGCAGCATCATTTGCTAGCACTGCTCATGCTACACCATGTTGTGCAAAGTCTCCCCATTTATCAAATTCATCAAAACTCCCATATCCTTTTGTCACAGCATGTTTTACCACTAACGCAAGATCATGTGACAATCAGCACAGTCCTAAACCCTCATCCATCCATCCATCCATCCATCCTGAGCATATTCCACTCCTCTGCCCCCACAACCTCCTTTGCCATGAATGGATTCCTGTACGCCAACAATAGCAGTCCTGTTAGTTAACCTGAAAAGACAATGTAGGCCAGCACACTATAATGTGGAGCCCACTCTTCCTATTCTATTCACAGTCAAGTAGGTTTATACCACCATAAGTGGAGTCCCCCTGCCCCCCGAAACCCCATGCTACCAGTAAGCACATACTGCAGGGGAGGAGAGGGGAAGACCTGTGAGTGTTGGGGGGTGGGTGAGGGGGATCGAAGAAGCTGGCTGTGAGGGCCAGCTTGTCCCCTCCCCCACCCGGAAGTAGCTGGAGGGCTATAAAGCCCAGCTGCCAGCGGCCTCATCCTAAAGAACTTACCTGCGCTGAGTCCATCTGTCACTGAGGGGAGTCTGCTGTTGCTGCCACTGTATGCCCTGCTGCCCCTGCTCCGCCGCTCCACTTGGATCTCTGGGACCTGCGGAGGGGGGGAAGACCTGTGAGTGTTGGGGTGTGTGTGAGGGGGATAGAAGAATCCGGCCCTGAGGGCCAGCTTGTCCGCTCCCCCACCCAGAAGTAGCTGGAGGCCTATAAAGCCCAGTTGCCAGTGGCCCCACCCTAAATAACTTACATGCGCTGAGTCCATCTGTCGCTAAGGGGACCCTGCTGTTGCTGCCGCTGTGTGCCCTGCTGCCCCTGCTCAGCCACTCCGCGTGGATCTCTGGAACCTGCGGGGGGGGGGGGAAAGACCTGTGAGTGTTGGGGGGGTGAGGGGGATCGACGAAGCCAACCGTGAGGGCCAGCTTGTTCCCTCCCCCACCCGGAAGTAGCTGGAGGGCTATAAAGCCCAGCTGCCAGTGGCCACTGGCCGCAGGTTGAAGTCCAAAGGGCCGTGGCCAAAGGGCGTGGCACTTCGGGGCCACAGGGGACTCTGGGGAGTTTTTGTGGCAGGGGTTGTTTTGTGTTCAGGCTTAAAGGTTAAGGGTGGGGGGTGAGGAGGGGTGGTTGGAGAGGGGTGGTGGTAAGGGGGTCTCAGTGTAAACCCCTGGTGGCATCAGGGGGGCATTGGAAGGGTTATTGGGGGTGGGGGGAGGGCACCCGACCCCTGTGAGAGAGGTAAGTGAGGTGGGGAGCAGCCAGGTTTGGGGGGGCCAGGATTTGGTGGATGGGGTGGGGGGTGGCACGGCCATAGGGGTGGTTCTTGGGCATGGATGGTATGGTCCAGGGGGTCAGATGGTTTCTGCTCCTAGGGGACCTAGGTGCTTGTGGGAGCTGCAGCGTACCAATCCCCCGCTGGGGTGGAGGGAGGTGTCAAGTCCAAGGTCCACTCGTGGGGGGCTGTTGTTGCTAAATGCGAGGTCCATTGTCAACAAAGCCCCAGTTGTCCACAATTTAATCTCAGACGGGGCTGTGGACCTCGCATGTACTACGGAGACCTGGCTGGACAAGATGGCCTGACCAACTTTAGCCGATCTCATTCTGGCCGGGTATGCTGTGCAGCACCAGTACTGCACAGGTGGCTGGGGAGGAGGTGTAGTGATTATTTTTAGAGAAAACTGGCCGGTTAGGAGATATCCAGTTCGGGAGATTTTAGGTATTGAGGCCCTCCATGTGGGGTTTGATTTGGCTGGAGGCAAGCTAGGACTGCTGCTGGTATACTGGGCCCCTTCTTGCCTGGCAGCATCCCTTACCACTCTTTCAGAGCTGGCCTCGGAGGTGGTGTTGGGTTCCTCCAGGACTTTGGTCCTGGGGGACTTCAACATTCACGCCGATGCCAGCCTTGTCGGGGCAGAGCGAGAATTCATGGCTGCCATGGCATCCATGAATTTGTCCCAGGAGGTCATCTGCCCGACCCACATGGGGGGAGCATACCCTCGACCTGATCTTCGGTTCTGGCCTTGAGGCAGGGGGTCCGGTTGTGGTGGAGGTTAGAGCTGTGCCCTTGTCATGGACAGACCATTATCTCCTTTAGGCCAGTCTCTCAGTGTCCAGAGGGGGAAGGGGCCAGTTAGGATGGTCCACCCTCGGAGGCTGATGGAACCTCAGTGTTTCCAAGAGGTCCTGAGGGAGTTAGAGTGACCATCCAGGTCCAAGGCTGTTGATTAGCTGGTCCAGCGTTGGAACAGCGTGCTGGAGGAGGCCATTGACAGGGTGGCTCTGAGACGCCCTCTGCCTCTTTCTCATCACTGCAGGGCCCCTTGGTTCACTGAGGGGCTGCAGGGGATGAAGCAAATAGGCAGGAGGCTGGAGCGACACTGGCATCGGACTCGATCTGACTCTGACCGACTTCTCCATAGGGCCCATTTGCGGTCCTATGTTGAGGCTATGAGGACAGCAAGGAAGGAGTTCCTTGCTGTCCTCGTAGCATCTGCGAAGTCATGTCCAGCGGAGCTGTTTCGGGTGGTGTGGGGGCTGGTCAGTCCAGCCTCCCTCCGCCTGGACAGGGACTTGTCCCAGGCCCGCTTTGAGGAGTTTTTCACCTACTTCGCAGACAAGATTGCTCGGATTCAGAGTGACTTCAACGCTGGATTAGAGTCAGTAGGTAGAGAGCGCGAGTGGATGGAGGCCCCATCTGGTCCATCTTTGTGGGGGGAGTTTCAGGAAGTGACACTTGCCGATGCGGTGGATGTCTTGGGGTCTGTGAGAGCCACCTGTTGTGAACTTGATCCTTGCCCGTCCTGGCTGGTGAAAGCCTCCAGGGAGACGTTATGGACGG
Source organism: Sphenodon punctatus (assembly GCA_003113815.1). Lineage (NCBI taxonomy): Eukaryota > Metazoa > Chordata > Lepidosauria > Sphenodontia > Sphenodontidae > Sphenodon > Sphenodon punctatus. Next base: position 4,277,255 of record QEPC01005117.1, read on the forward strand.
TGCTGGCGAGGGTGGTTAACACATCCTTGCAGCAGGGGAGGTTGTCGCCCAGCCTCAAGGATTTCCACTGAGAGATGGATGCAGGACGTTTGACATTTCTTGTCCTGCTAGATCTCTCAGCCGCTTTTGACACCGTGGACCATGGGCTGCATGACCTGGGGGTGGGCTGGATGGGACCGTTCTTGAATGGTTCCGCTCATTCCTCTTGGGGAGAAGCCAGCGGGTAGTGCTGGGAGTTGAAACATCTTGCCCCCACGCTTTGTCCTGCAGTGTTCCACAGGGTTCTATTCTGTCTTCGTTATTATTTAATGTCCATATGCAGCCCTTGGGGGAGATCGTGAGAGGGTTCAGGGTGCGTTGTCACCAATATGCTGATGATACTCAGCTGTACCTCTCTTTTTCAGCTGACCCAGACCTTGCTGTCTCGTTGCTATCCCAGTGTTTGGAGGGCATGGCGGAATGGATGTGGCAGAGCAGACTGAAACTCAACCCTGATAAGACGGAGGTGATGGTGGTGGGGAGAGTGAGGGAGGTGTCGCCCCCCCGATTGGGGGGGGTTCTCCCTCCTGTAGCTCAACAGGTCCGGAGTCTGGGGGTGGTGCTGGATGCGGATCTCTGCCTGGAGCAGCAGGTAGAGGGGGTGGCGAAGGCTGCCTTCCGCTAGTTGTATCTGGTGCAGAGGTTGTGTCCGTATGTCTTTGTCCCAGACCTGGCCTCCCTCGTCCATGCCTTCATCACCTCGAGGCTGGACTACTGCATCGTGCTCTACGTGGGACTGCCCTTGTTCCTGGTTCAGAGGCTTCAGCTAGTGCAGAATGCAGCAGCCTGCCTCCTTTCGGGGACGGGTTGCCAGGACCACATAACAGCTGTGCTCCGGGCTCTGCACTGGTTGCCAATAGCATGCTGAGCCAGGTTCAAGGTATTAGTATTAATCTATAAGGCCCTTCACAGTCTCACTCCCTCATACCTCAGGGATCGCCTCACCCTCCGTGCCCCAGAGCGACTCCTTCGGTCTGCCGGGGGTGCCTTATTGGAGGTCCCCCATGTTAAGCAAGGGGCCACAATGGAGAGGGCATTCTCTGTGGCCGGGCCGCATCTTTGGAATTCCCTCCCAGAAGAAGCTCGCCTGGCCCCAAGCCTCTTAACATTCCGGCGAGCTTGTAAAACCTGGCTGTTCGCCCAGGCCTTTGGGGAGGTTGGGAGGGTGGGTTAGTGGGTTTTTATCCCCCTACCCTTCCTTATTTTTTGTTATAATCTTGTCTTTCCCTGTTTTAATTGTTGAGATTTTTATGATGTTTAAATAGTTTAAATATTGTTTTATATGAGATTTGTTAGCCGCCCTGAGCTGTTTGCAGGAGGGGTGGGGTATAAATATATTAAATAAATAAATAAAATAAAAACTGGCCCATATGACATGTAGTCATTAAATGGAGGGTGGAGGTAGGGGTAACTACTGAATCCAAACACACTCAGTCACTGGCCAAAAAGAATAAGGAGAAGGAGACACTAAATGGTCATTCCCAGAAGATCTAGTAGTATGTAGTTATTATGCTCTTTCCAATAGGCTTCCTGCCTCCTGTCCCTGAACCTTGGTGTGGTGCGATGAAATTGTGTATCTGCAATGGAAATACAAGTATGAAAGGAGCATAATCATGTGCCATCCACAAAAATATCAACAGATGCATTGTATTCCAAACATTGAGGGTAATGGTGCCACATCCACACCTAGAGTATTGTGATCATGTTTGGGCACCTCACTTCAAGAAGGATGTTGACAAATTGGAAATAATTCAGAGAAGAACCACCAAGATGATAAAAGGCTAGAATGTTCCATGCTACAATGATCTCTCCTTTAATTTGTCACTATGGAATGATCCTGCATGATTAATGAGGTCAATGAGGTGCAAAGTGTCATACTCCCTGGCTTCCTATCCCTCTTATACAAGCAACTCTACCTTAGGGATGTGCGAACAGAACGGGGTTCAGATGTGCGAACAGAATGGTGTTCGGATGTTCGACTGTTCTGTTCAAAAACTGAGTTCAGGTTCGGTCATTTGGTTCGGCAGAGTTCAGTCCTGCTGAACGTTTGGTGGAGTTCGGACCTGCTGTGAGACTTGGAGAGCTCCAGTGACCCCCAGGGGTGCCTGTGGTGGCATGGCAGGCCGTCAGATACCCAGAATCAGCAGCAGCAGAGACTGGGAAGGCTTGGTGCTTGGCACCCCGGGTTGTCTGGGCATTGCAGACTGGCAGGCCTCCAGTTCTGTTCGCTCAATGCAGGCTGGGTTCTCCATTTCTAGTTGCCATCATGGCAGGTGGTGGCTGGCCACGTGAATTACCACTGGGCAAGGCTATTTGACTAATTTGCAGAAGAGTTGGTTGAGATCTGGCAAGAAGGATGCCAGTCTGCAATGCCCGGCCCCATATGGGTGCCGTGCCAGCCACTAGGCCCTGGCTGGTCTCTTCCCTGCCTGTAACATAGGCCCCAGAACCTTGAGTGTGGGTCCTGGGGCTGGAGTGGCTATTACTTGATGCGGTTGAATAACAGTTCCCCATGAGCGGAATGACGACCCCAGAACCCTGACAGTGTGTCCTGGGACTAGAGTGGCTGGCTTCTAGATGAAGTGGATGGACAGCCCCCCCATGCCTATAACGTAGGCCCCAGAACCCTGATGGTGGGTCCTGGGGCTGGAGTGTCTGACTGTTTCTTAATGTGGTGGAAGGACGGCTCCGTGTGAGCGGAATGATGGCCCCAGAACCCTGAAGGTAGGTCCTGGGGCTGGAGTGGCAGCTTCTGGATGAATTGGAATGACAGCTCCCACATGGAGGGTCCTTATTCGCTTGCAGCATGGCCCAGGGACAGCCGGCTCTGCTTCTGTTGGACACAGACAGCTATTTGGAGAGGAGGTATCCAGCATCATCACTGAGGCAGGTGAGGAAATAGCCAAGAGGAGCTTGCAGGCTGGCTGCCATGGGTGGAGCAGCAGCAGAGGCCCAGCCAGGGCTTGGTGGCTGGCAGCACCCTCACTCAGCCGGGCGTTGCAGGCTTGGCTCGTACTCAACAGAACTTAAGCACCTCTACTGGCAATTGGTCAAGCCTTGCCCAGTGGTGAATCACGTGGACATCCAGTAGCAGACATTGGATTGCCCGGTCTCAGAACCCATGGCACAGCAGGGGCAGCATTGGCATCAGCAGCAGACATTGGATTGCCCAGTAGCAGAACCCGTGGTGGCACCACAGGGCGGGCAAACAGACAGTGTGGCATGAGCAGAAGGCAGGCAGACTGAGGCAGGCTTTGAGCTTTGCCCACAGGGTGGGCAGACAGGCAGCGTGGCATGTGCAGAAGACAGGCAGACTGAGGTAGACTTTGAGCTTTGCCCACAGGGCGGGCAGACGGCAAAAGGTAGGCAGACTAAGGCAGGCAGACTGAGCTTTGAGTTTTGCAACCTGGCAGGGCACTCAGATAGGATGGCAAAGACTGTGCAATGTCATTTTTGTTATTGTCGATATTGATACTGATACCAATTTCATAGATTTTATTTTCATTATCGGTATCAATATCGTTTGGTCCTGTGATCGTGCCAAAAACCAGAATCCGGAAACCGGAAACAGTATTTTGATTGCGTGTGTTCTCGTGGTGTCTGTCTGGGTTGTGTGAAAAGTGTTGGGAGCTTGTGTGTGTGTGTGTGTGTGTTGTGGCTGTGTGGTTTGGTTTCTACAAACACACTCCAAAATATTAAAACTGAGTAACTACTACACACTAGCACTATCTCTATCTATCTCTATAACTATGCTAACTCCTACATCTATGTATTTATCTATACTAACTGTCTCATATCTATCTGTAATATTACACAGCGATGGTGGGGGGGACACAGACAGCGCACAACAAACAACACAGGGAGGGGAACAAAACTGAAATGAAACCTAAATCAGTCTAATCCTACTCTAAATAAATCCAAAAACAGGGAAAGGGAATCAGGGATGGAATAGGAGGGGACGATTTAATGGAGGGTAGGGAGAAAGAACACAGGGAGGGTTAAAAAATACAAATAACACCTAAATCTATCTAATCAAATCTAAATAAATGAAACTAGGGAGGTAAATGTGTGGGATGGGTGAAATAAAAGGAGGATGGCAATGGATTAGCAATAGAAAGGAACAAAAACTGCTGGGAGAGGGAGACATCTGAAAATGCCTGCTGACATGATCAGTGGCTAGCTCAGAAGGTGTTGGAAGGGGGGAGGGACTTTTGTTACTTGCTGCGCCCGCCTTATCACAAGCCCCATTGGCTCTGTGCAGTCTAGTCCCATGTCCCCCATGTCAAATCGCAGACTGTGAAGCCAGTGGTCTGAAGAAAAAAGGGATGGTGATTGGGCAGTCTGGCTGCTACTCCAAGTCTCTCCTCTCCTGGTACCAAAAAGTCTGCTGCTCAGCTGCCCCCCCACCCAGTCACGTTTTTGTCTCCCAAACGCATCCGAAGTCATCCGAACAATACTGAACTGTTTGGTCCTTTCCAGGTTTGGATCAAGTTTGGTTCGATGGGTTCGTCCTTTGGTTTGGTCTCCCGAACGGATCGAGTCCGGTCCTAACTCCGAACTCCCGAACCGTGTTTGCACATCCCTACTCTACCTCCCTCCAAACTTGCTATCACCCCTCTTTCTGGTATGTCTCTCATTTGCATTGGTTGTGTGTCAGTGTGTGTATCTTCAAGTGTGTGCTGGGTCTTGTGAAGATAAGGTGCACACCATACTACTTGTCTACCTCTACACAACTTTATGTTATCGGATCTCTGAACACACTTGCAGAATGACTTCTGGGTCCAGAGTAACTGAAACTGAGGGAGTGTGACACTCCTTGCTTGTCCATCCTGCAGCCTCCACAGTCTTGGTGGCATTTATACATAGGGGCCAGGAAAGGGATGGTGGAGAGTGGGAAGAAGAGGGAAGGTTTTTGGTGTGATGCAGGAGCAAGAGCCTGGGTATCTTTGCCCATGCACATTTGTGGGAGACTTTCCTGCAGATAACCCATTGACATGGTGGGGTTCCTGGTAGGGTAGGAACCAGTGTTGGAATGGTGTGAGTTAAGAGTTGGTGATGATGGATTATACCCACGTAGTATATATTATCAAAGTTCCTTGGAAGTTATTGGAAGAAATCAAATCACTCGTAAGTAGTTCAGGAGAGGAGAGCTACTAAACGGAATTCTAGTGAGTTGCTTTATGCAGAGGATTCCAATTTCGGATTCTTAAGTGCCATGAAATCACTCTCACATATACAGTACTGAGACACTTAAAGGGTGCTGTGGTGTCTCAAAGAGGCTAGCTATTTAATCACAGGGACGGCTAAAGTGAGCTTGCTTTTAAACCAGTCTGTGACGATACTTGTGCATACTGTCTGTGCACATTTTGTTCAGTGCATGGTTATAGCTGTGGAAGCATATAATTGTGTATATTGTATGGATGCACTGAAAGAGATTTTGATTGAAGAGGAAGGGAAACCATCTGGATTTTGGATTGTATAACCAAATTCCCATTCAAAATAAAAAATCAAAATGTATTTCCCACTCTCACTTTTCATATGGAGGTAAAAGTTGACTGAGGGAGGATGAGAGAAATGGATAGATGCTTAGGGGTGTGCAATTAATTTTTGTTATTATAACGAAAATGAATTTTTGATTTTTTTTTTTATTGTAACAATGAAAACAAAAATGAAATAATAATAATGAAAATAAAAGCAAAAATGAATTTTTTTTTGCAATAATGGGAAAATATTGAAAAACATATTTCTGGTTATTACCTTTTTGTTTCTTATTCAATTCTGATGACACTTGGTGAGATTATACTGGCCAATTAATGCATGCTTCCAGCTTTACAGAACCAATCGGTGGTGGCGTCAAGGTGGGCATAGAAGGGACATAACTGTGACTTTGGGGATAGCATCCCAGCAATCAGGAGACATAATTTACACATCCAGGAATTGTCATCACAATCACATCCTGCAGCACTGCGACAGAGGACATAAGAGAATCTCTCTATTGGCTCTTTCCTAAACAGATGCTTCCGACTTCCCAGTAACAAGTGTGGGAGAGAGGTTGGGATGGTCACAGCACAGAATGAGAATATTTGGTTGACATTTCTGCTGGCCAATTGGCATCACAAACTGATCTTATACCACAGTGACATGTAAGAGAATCCCTGACATAGGCCCATTCTCTGCATATGCTATGCAGACTTATAAAATTGGGACCCTTTATTACATCTTTCTGATATTTGAAAGAGACGTTCCTGAAGGTGTGATATACAGTCCTGCCAAATTTCACGTACACTGGTTGAACTACAAAGATGTTACAGTCAGACATACAGTTAATTGCTTATACCACTAGGACCCTTTATCCAATCCTTCTGAATGTTGGCATACATAGTAAACATGACTCTGGTACAAACATTCCAAGTTTCATCCACATTTAATGGGAGACAAAGGAGTTACAGCCATGAATGTATATGCAGATATTTGCAAAATACCACTATTCAACTGCTTATAAAATCAGATTCCTTTATCCAATCTTTCTGAAATTTGGTCCACTTAATGCCTTATGTTGGAGGTATAACATCTCCAAGTTTAATCCAAATATAATGAAAAACAAACGTTACAGTCAGAAATGTGTTTTCCATTGAAACCAATAGAATTAAAAAACAAATGCAAAAACAAAAACGAAAATTTGATATTTATGAAAACAAAAACTAAAGATTTAAATAATGAACCCCCTTCCCCACATGGATCCCTGGTGTGCACTACAGTTTCAGGAGAAATCCACCTTTATTAGTAGTATTCACAGCTTCATTTTCTTTCACAGCTGAGAAGCATCCAATTTCTTTTTGGTATGTACGATCTTGCCTCCCCTACTATTTCATTCTATTTGATAATCCATGGGTGCTTTTAAGGAGGAGGTCTATAGCAAAGAAAATAATGAGGCTATTTCACTTAGTAGGAGACCATTCCCTATTTATGAACTGCAGCACGTAGCTCAGATATGCTTCTCACACAACAGCATGGCCATTGCAAATGTTAACAGCCATATCATCATGTAACAAAAATTCCTTTTCTCTTCCTCGGTTGACACAATTTTACAAATGGAAGATTTTTGCCAACTTTTTAAATTAAATGGATAAGTGTCACAATCAAAAAATAATTGCCTTTCAGGTTATTTGCAAGCAGCAAACGGTTATGAACTTCCATATTGAAGGTTTTTGTGTGCTTTATTTCTTAATGTGTTTGTGTCTAATTTGTTGGCGCTGGATAATGTATAAGTGTTAGTCGCTTTTACTAAAGCAAGGGTGCAATCCTGTTCTCACTGAAGTCAAAGGCCGAGCTCCATTTGACTTTAATGGGTGCCAAATGGACTGATAGCAGAGGTTCCCAAACTATGTCAGGCTCTCAAGGAGAATTGTACCATGTGTGGATGAGGTCACAATCTTGGTTGATGTTCGATATAGTTTGTAGGGATGGGTGAACACGGTTCGGCAGTTCGGAGTTCGGCCCGAACTCGGCCTGTTCAGATGACCAAACTCGAACACGAACACGAACGCGAACATACCAAACAAACCAAACACCGAACGGCAAAATGGTCGAACAGTTCGGTCAGTTCAGGTCGCGTTCAGATGAGTTCGGGTGGCAAAAAAAGGTTCACTGGAAGGTCAAACATGACAGGGAGGTGTCAGTCACGGAGGAGCAGACTTCCAGGCACAAGGGGTGGAGAGGCTTGCAAGAAACGAAACTAATTATCTGCCTCCCCCCCTTCTCAACACCTTCTGAGCTAGTCACTGTTCCTGAACAGCAGGAGTTGAGTAGGATTTTTAGATTGCTTTAAGTTTAATTTCAGTTTTGTAATGAAATGAAACTTAAACCATAAACTGGAACTTTGCGTTATGCACTGTACAGACTCATTGAGTATGTAATGTATGTATTTTACACAGACTCCTCTTCTGTTTGTGATTCCCCCCCATCCCATATATATGGGATGTGTGTGTGTATATATATATATATGGATATGGGATGGGGGGATAGATAGATAGATAGATAGATAGATAGATAGATAGATAGATAGATAGATAGATAGATAGATAGATAGATAGATA
>QEPC01005117.1:4285466-4296557 GCA_003113815.1 Sphenodon punctatus
TTAGTGATTTAGTTTTAGTGTTTGTAGGAGTAGGTCTGTGTACTTATTAGATAATCCATTTAGTTCATAGCATTTAGAATAGTTAATAGCAGTTAGATTTAGTGTAGATAGTAGGGGTGGGACATCAGGGCAAATACCGGGTACCGGTTTTACCGGTTCCTGGATTTAAAAAAACTGGCTTACCGGATTAATACCTGTTTACCGGTACCGGATCTTTTACACTGATTTAAATGGGGAACTGTCCCCATTGAAATCAATGGAAAAAAACAAAAACCTCCCCCCTCCCAGACTGTGCGGGTGGAAGGTGGGATACCCCCCCACCCTGCCAGAAGGCCTAGTAGCGTGCTGAAGCCAGAAGCTGCAGCCAGTGCTGAAGCCAGAAGCTGAAGCCAGTGCTGAAGCCGCCGGACTGCCGCCACCCGGAGCTCAAGGTAGGCGATCCCTGGGTGGGCAGGTAGGGTGATACCTGGGGTGGGGGGGTGTTAAACCACCCCCACCCCAGGGATCAGTACAGTACCGGTACTTACCTGCTGCTGGACGTTGGTACTGGCTCTGGGTCACCAGCGGTGGCCCAGAGCCCGCACTAGGGACTTAGGGGAATTTTTTTGTTGTTGTTTAAATCCAGGCTGGGCAGGGTGGGTGAGGGGTGTCCCCCCTTCCACCCGCGTAGCCTGGACTCAGGAAGGGAAAGTGTTTGGGGGGGGTTTGTGTTTTTTTTTTACATTGCGGCCATTCATTTGAATGGCCGCAATGTAAAAAATCCGGTATGGGGGGGAATCCGGTAAATGGGCCAGATTACTGGGTTAATCCGATACTGCCGGTACACCAAAATACCGGCAGTATCAGATACTGGATGGTCTGGTAGTCCCACCCCTAGTAGATAGATAGATATAATATTAGATTAAAAAAATAAATTAAAAAAACCCCATATAAAAACAAAAAAACCAAATTAAAAAAAAAGAAAACCATATAAAACCCAATAAAAAAACAAAAAAACATATAAAAAACGGAAAAACACCCATAACAACATTTCCCGAACGGCCGAACCGAACAGCCGAACAGCCTATTCGGACAACCGAACCGAACAGCCAAACCTGAACTCGGTGAACTAGCCGAACAGACGAACCGAACGGACGAACCGAACGCAGCCGAACTGAATGGCCGAGCCCGAACCGCGATCTGTTCGCCCATCCCTAATAGTTTGTCTTTGTTGCTGTCTGAGGCCACTTTCAGACCTCCCCCACTGCCCCTGTATATTTTGGCTGCGGGAGGAAATGCACAGCCAGAATATGCACGGGGATCAGCCAGTCTGAAAGCCCCCCATTCCCCCCCCAGCACGGCTTTGCCAGAAGACACGCGCAGGGATGCAGAGCTGGATTTCCCATTGGTGGGGGGCTTTCAGACCGGCCGATCCCCGCGTATATCCTGGTTGTGCATTCCCTCCCGCAGCCAGAATATGCTGGGGTGGGTCTGAAAGTAGACTGAGTCTGGGATTACAGAATTATACCTGAGTTTCAAAATGTGGTCAAACAGGCCAATAGCATGGGAAACACTGACCTATATGCACTAAGAAAGACAATCGGATTCTGTAGCTACAGAGGCCAGTATAAGAAATAATCATTTCATTTTCATTTGTGAGCACTCATCTCTCCTGCTCTCTTTTATTTCAGTGTTTTAAACTACATGAAAAGTTGACAAAGCGGATGAATGGAACAGAGAAGGCTTAGGAGCTGCCCAGATTTCCTAGTTGATTCTCATCCCTCAGCCATTAATACCTTCTCTAATCATGTGAACCTCTCAGTTTCCATTCAATGCAGCTTTGGTAGCATGGATTATATGCGACTGTTGCCCAAGTAGAAGAAAACATATCTACTCCTTAATGTCTGTAGAGGTGTCCAGAAGGGACCTAATTCATTTTCATTTTTTCGCAAGCTTTTAGAAAATGGCAGCAGCAGCATCACCACCACTTTTGGAAAACAGCAGCCAGCCTGCACATGCGCCAAGTCCATTTTTTGCATTCGGAGACCGGCTGCCCTTTTCCAAAATGACAGTGATGCTGCTGTAGCTATTTTGGAAAAGAGTGCACATGTTCAGGGTGGTCCAATAGCCATTTTTGAGTATGTACAATGATTTTTTTCATTTTTAAAACATTCTTTTATTTAGTAACAAAAATGAATAAAAGAAAATGAATGTCGTTTCATATTCATTGATTTTCAGGTCTTTAGTTACTAATACAAACAGAGTTCCAATCATTTTAGAAACTTAAAAAACAAAAACAAATTGTCCACCCATAGATGTCTGTCAGACGTAGTGTGCTGTCCCTGGCAGGCTGCTTACAAGAATATAGATCCACAAAACACTGAACTGTAAGATGGTTTCTTTAATATAATCTATACATGACTCTGGGGAGCTGCTCACACCCAGCCTTACAGCCCTTCCTTTGGGGAGTTGCAGCCCTCAGCGGTTGGCTGTCTTTGTGAAAGAAGACAAGGACAGAGAAGCAGCAGCAAGCCGATGGAGCGGGAAGCTCCCATTTCTCTATCCCATGGCATCTCACTTCAATGCGGGGGATGACTGGAAGCCAGGAAGCCCCCCGCATCCTCTCCATAGTGGTCAGGATTTGGTGCTTTCACCACTGAAGCCAGGGTTCAATTCCTGGTCAGGGAAGTTTTTGGTGGGTGGGAAGAAGTGCCTTTTAAAAAAATATATAATAGTTTCCTTTTGCTGATGGGGGCCTCCATCCCAATTGGTTCAGCTCTCCTGAGAGTGTGATATCAGGGAAAGCCTGGAAGCTTCTTCCTGGTGGTCTAATGGTCAGGATTTGGCATTCTCACCACCATGGCCTGGGTTTGATTCCCAGCCAGGGAATGGGTCTTGATTGCTCTTTTGCCTCTCCATGAGGCCTCCAGTGGTGCCGCACCTCTTCTTCTGGGGTGGGTGGTCCTTTGCTGATGAGGATAAGCTGCCTGCCCAGTAGGCAGCACTTCAGTCTCATAGGGGGATCGATCACAGCAGGTGATACTAGGGGATTTTACATTGTCCCCTGGAGATCTTCCATGTGGGGTCCTGCAGGGTTCCATCTTGTCGCCTCTCTTATTCAATGTGTATACGAAGCCACTGGGGGAGGTCATGCACAACTGGAGAGTCTGCTATCATCGATATGCAGACAACACCCCCTAGTATTTGGGGGATATTCAGACAACACCCGCCTGGCCCCAAGTCTGTTGTCATTCCGGTGAAGTTGTAAAACCTGGTTGTTCACCCAGGCCCACCCCACAAAATCAGGGGGCAGCCACCCTACTCAAAAGGCCAAGGCTTGTTGCTCTGGTGGCATGATTCTCACTTCAGGTGTGAGAAGACCTGGGTTCATCTCATGGACAAGTCCTGGCATTGCTCTGGAAAGAAGAGGCCCCTGGGGGCAACACACCATTATATTGGGAGACGCAGCCCTTGGGGTGTTGGCTACCTTTCCAAGAGAAGACAAGGATGAAGAAGCAGCAGTGAGGCAGGAAGCACTCAAGCATCTCTCTTCAACAGGGGGATAACTGGATCTTCTTCATGCAGTAGGCAATACATCTGTTCCATAATCTGAAGGTCCTGAGTTCGATCCTCAGAGAAGGAAGGCAGAGCCCCTTTTGGACAGCAGAGAGTGGGTCTTCCAGGGTTGCCAGCCTCTTTCCAAGAGAAGTCCTTTCAAAGATGCCTTCTTGGTAGAGTGGCATGAATGTCGGTTTGGGTGTCGGAGGCTGGTGAGTCAAACCTTGGGTACTTTCAGACGATACGGGGCCCTTTGGCCCTGTACCGGCACCACCAGCTTCGTTCCCCGCCGGGGTCACCCCGTAACGGCACAACAGACGTGCCGGGGGGATCCCGGTGGGGAAAGTGGGAGGGGCCGGGGCCGCGCGGCGCAACGTGCGGCCGCACGGCCCCGCCCCCTCCACGCACCCCACCGCCCGCCCTCCGAGGAGACGGGCCGGCTGCGGGGCCAATGCGGCCGCCGCGTCCGGCCAACTGTGCCACGGCCCGGGATCCCGCCGGGGATCCCGGGCCGTGGCACGCGGCCAGACGTTACTTTTCCTTGGCCACGGCCCGGGGTCCGTTTGACCACGCTTCCCGGGACCTTCCCCCGGCTAGCCCAGGAAGCGTGGTTCAAACGAACCCCATGTGGCGATTGACCGTGGCCAACATCTGGAGCGCCGCAAACAGACGTACGGTACACGGTGACCACAGGTGGGTATTCACCGTGGTTCACCGTGTTACCGTAACGTCTGAAATCACCCCTTGTCCTTGTTGTGAGGGTATGAAGAGTAGGGATGTGCGAACAGAACACAGTTCGGATGTTCGGATGCTCAGTCGTTCGGTTTGAAACCCGAGTTCAGGTTCGGTTGTTTGGTTCAATGGAGTTCGGTTCGGCCGAACATCCGAAAATATCACTACCGATACCAATACCAATACCGAAATCAATTTTTTTTCCGGTATCGGTATCATTTGGCCCTGAAACCACCCTTGGTCTCCACCCCTGGTGCCAGGAAGTCTGCTTCTCAGCTGCCTCCCCCTTCCAGACCCGTTTTTCCCACCCAAAGTCACATTTTTCCCACCCCCGAACTCATCCGAACTTTTCTGAACTGTCCGGCCGTTCGAACATTTGGTTCGGACGTTCGGTTCGGTCATCTGAACAGGCCAAGTTCGGCCCGAACTCTGAACATCCGATCTGCATTCACACATCCCTAATGAAGAGAGGCTGTACCATTAGGGGGGAAAATTACCCATAACTTTCCCAGCTGCCTTGCAGGGTGTTTTTTTCCTCCCAGCTATTTTCTCCCCTCTCTCTCCAAAATCAGAGGGTGCTCACCCCCCACAAATGTCTGTGGCTTGTTGCTCTAGTGCAGGGGTGGCTAGACTTACAGTACGCACGATCCAGTTGATCCAGATGTCGACCTCATGTCAGGTGATCTACCAGGAGCCCTCCAGCTAGCTCCAGTGCTTCAAGTCAGGACTCCTCCCAGTTCTAAGGCAGCTCAGCAACTGGTCTGGTGTGTAGAGAGGGACAGCCTTCCCAACCACAGTGGAGGAGCTCTCCTGATCCCTTTCCTCCCAAGAGTCACTCCCTGGGCCACCAGTCCCACTGTACTCCCCAGAGGTGGTCTCTAAGAGGCTCATCCACTCCCACACTGTGAACTTCTGGAGTCTAGTTTGGGGAGTATCAGAGATCTGAGCCTTCTGCTCATTAACATCTGTGCAGCTGAAACCCTGACTCCATAGGTGTGTTACAGTAATTTAATAAACCAATGTAGATGTCTTGTCCACCTTTGCTTGCCTTGGAAAGTATCTGATTTGCTATTTGTATATATCTTTCAGCTTGTCAGTGGGATTGTAGGTAGTATGGGCTGTTTCAAACCCAAGTCCTTTGCAAATCTGCCAAATTCCTCAGATATGTATTGTGTATCCATTGTCTGAAATGAGCTTGGAACAAACCCTGTGCCTGGCGAGTGTTGCCTTGGTATGTCATATTACACTGCTGTCTGATGTATTTCTCAGCTGAGTTACCTCAAAGTAGCTACTATAATAATCAACATTTAGCAGTTAGTGGTTTCCTTCCTGTTCAAATTAATCAGTTACTAACTGCTGCCAGGCTCTACTGGGGTATCTGGAATTACCATAAGAATTTAAGTAGTGTCGTACTGGGTCAGACCAATGGTCCATCAAGCACAGCATCCTGTCTTTGACAGTGGCCAATCTCTGTCTCATGGGAGAAGTACCCAACAGGTCACAATGGGCAATCCATTCCCTGTGGTTCCAGACCTCAACAGTAAGAGCTTATGTCCTCAAAACCTACTTGGCTAATAGCCATTAATGGACCTATCCTCCAAGAACTTATCCAATCCCTTTTTAAAACTAACTATGCTACCGACCATGACCACTTCCTCTGGCAGTAAATTCCACAAGTTAATTTTATGCTGAGTGAAAAAATTATTTCTTCTATTTGTTTTAAATCTGCTAACTGTTAGTTTCATGGACTGTCCCCTAGTCCTAGTACTATTTGAGAGGGTAAATAACCATTCCCTATTAACATGTTCCACACCACACATGATTTTATACATTTCTATCCTATCCCCTCTGTCATCTCTTATCCAAGCTGAAGAGCCAACTTATCTAGCCTCTCTTCATAAGGGAGCCATTCCAAGCCCCTTATAATTTTTGTCACCCTTCTCTGTACCTTTTCTGTTTCTTCTATCTCTTTTTTTGAGATGGGGTGACCAGAACTGCACACAATATTCAAAGTGAGATCACTCCATAGATTTATATAGTGGCATTATGGTATTCTCAGTTTTATTCTCTATACTTTTATGAATAATTTCTAACATTTTGCTTGCTTTTTAGTAAGCTGAGGGTTTGAATGTATTGTCCATAATGACTCCAAGGTCCTTTTCCTGAGTGGTAACTCCTAATTTAGAACCCAGCATTGTATACATGTAGTTTGGGTTATTTTTCCCTATGTGCGTCACTTTGCACTTGTCCACATTAAATTTCATCTGCCACTTAGATGCCCAGTCACCCAGTTTCACAAGATCCTCCTGCATTTCTTCACAGTCCACTCACAATTTAGCTACCTTGAATAACTTGGTATCTATCTTCTGCACTTTTGATCACCTCACTCTTTACTCTCTTCTCCATTCATGTAGAAGTGGCCTGAGTCCTACTCTTTACTTTCCATCTTTTAACCAGTTGCCAATCCACGCTAGGACACTGCCTCTTATCCCATGACTCTTTAATTTCCTCAGGAATCTTTCATGAAGGACCTTATCAAATGCTTTCTGAAAATTCAGATACACTATATCAGTCAGCTCCCCCTTATCCACATTTGTTCACACCCTCAAAAAATCCAAAAGATTAGCAAGGCACAACTTTCCTTTGCTAAATCCATGTTGATTCTTCCCCGTTAACATAGGAGTCAATGGAACCATTTAGATGACCAAGGATTGCATACAAAGCTAAGGGTTCCAGGACAGAATGTTCATGCTTCTTCCATATGAATTCTGAGAGAGGTTAAGTAGCCAATTAGAAGTCAATAACATTATGTCTGTAGAACCGCTGTTTGGACACAATCCTCATTCTCCAGATGTGCAATGAGTTAGGCTAAAGTGCACCCACTGTGCTAGGCTAAAGTGGGTGCCAAATCCTCCTTCCCAGCCAGAGATATTGTTCCCCAGCAACCACTCCCAGGTACAAAGGTGCCTCCATGCAGCCACTGCACAGGCAGAGCCTGCCTAACATGGTTATGCTGCGTAACCATGCCTCCTGCTGTAAAGGAGGATTTGTACCCACTCAAGTCTAACACAGCACTTCAGCACGTAATTTGCACATGATCAACCCCATTGTGCAACTGGCAAATGAAGACTGTACTGCCTTTCACTGATGTGCATGCAAGGCATTGTTCCCTTTGCCAATGTTGAATACTGCCCTGAAAATGGCATGCAATTGTATACTTAGGTATGCTATAGCACGCCCATAACACAGGCACATCAAGTACTATACTGCATATCACCTTCTGCATCTCTGGTTTTAAAATGTGTATGCAGCCTAATGTTAGGTAGTAAGTATGGTTTGAATTCTATAGGCAATTTGAACTACATAGGCTGTAATCTATAGCCCCATTGAAACTGCTATTCTGCAGTAAGTGGATTACAGCCTATATTAAAAGTATTGAACGGATATATCTTAAGTGTTCCAAACCAGTTTAACGCTAGTTTGGCAGCATGCTGTCTACAGTTTATATCACTAATATTCCATTTTAAAGGGAGTTCTAGTAGTCTAAAACATCCAATATACTAAATTAAGTTTTAGAATGGCTCATAAGTGTCATGCCTAAATTTACTTCACAACTGAATTAGCAAGTCTTCGAATTGAAGCGTTTTTATTTAGCATTATCTGTCTGCTTACGTAGACCATATTATAAGTGCTAAAAGGGTAAAAGTAAGACATCTATTAGTACAGGCTATTTACTGATGTGTCTACATATGATAAAACCACGAAGTTTAAATCACCACATGGCCCCCGTTACTATCTCCAAATACAGACTCTGTATCTATTATAGCAATGACAGTTAAAAATATACTGAAAGCAAATGGTGCATTTGTTGAATATTTACACGGCTGCACGGAAAAAAATCAATAAATATTTTTAAATTATTTTAATATACATTTCTCAAAGCGGTGTTAGGAAATATAATAGCTGATGACAAATAGCTTTAAAAACATTTCAAGCTTTCGTTGTCTCTGGGTTGTCAGCCAGAGCAACACAGTCCTTTCATGTATTCATTTACTATCTTCCCTCTTTATATTAGACACCTGCAGACACCTTAGAATTACACTCCATTTAGTATTTTATCACTCGGATTCAGAACTTCCCATTGATGCAGGCAGTGTCTTGAAACACTTCCCCACTTAATCAAAGACAAGTTAGAACTATTTCAGAGAGGATGTGCTTCTCATAAGCAGCAGGTTACATTCATTCCTTAATTCTTTTCCTTTCATACAAAATTTTGAAGCACCTCTTTCAAGTGTCATTAGAATAAATAATCTTTCCAAGGGCTTTTAGAGATTCCTTTTTAATGTGTGTTCCTATTTGTACTTCTCCTTTTACAGCAGGTTTAGTCTCATGTTATAAACCTGTCCCTACTTTTACAGAGCTATATAAAAATCTTTGCGCACATCTCACAGAAACACAAAACCATCAGTGGCTTTATTGGACTGGCTAATCTATAACCTTGCAGTTTATTATACAATAAAGACGCAAGAGGAAATGGTAGATTCTGACATTCATTTTTGGCACATGGGTGTGTGCATTAATGTGCATGTGGAACAAACTAATAGGTCTAAGATACAAGGTCAATGTCTGCAGTTTAAAATTTAGCATGTAAATTTATGAAATTGATACTCTAACAGCACAATACATGTATTGATTCCTTTGAAGCATAACATGTTGCTTAAAAACATCTAGAGAAAAGGATGCAATTCCGTGTAGCTTTATTTCTTGAGCCCATTCATGGAATTTGAGTCATGGGCTCAAACGCAAATATTCTATTGTAACGGAAGAGAACCATTGACTACTTACTGCCTTCTGGACTCACCAAATGCTTTATTGTGTGTAATGTTACTTATCATAAAAATCCCTCATCCCAATAATAGATAAACCCAATTTATTCAACTACCCCTCTTGGGCTCTTACTCACTAACCCACAAAGCTGAGTTCGCAGCTCACACTTGCTGTGAATTTCAACATGCTGTGAATTCCACGTCTCCACTGTCTAGGACAGGACCAACAACACCTGGTGAGCTTTAGGCTCTTCAGACCTCCAAGATGGAGCAGACCAAGGTTTATTTTTAAGATTCTCTCTACTAGGCTCCAAGCCCAGCTTTCTATTTTTTCCTTTGGTCTCCTCAACAGCTTAGGCCCTGCATATCTAAAAGACTGCCTTCCCCACTATGCTTCACTGAATTCCCTTTGGTCAGCTGCGGGTTGTAATAGAAGCAGTTAAGTGGGAGGGGCCTCCTAAGCGCGGCAACCGGAAGAGACTACCTGGGACTTTGCATGCCCAGAAACCATTCAGAGGAGAGACAGCCATCCGAGCAACAGCCTCCTGCATGCCCTCAGGGCAGATATAAGCTCAATTTAAAAAATCCTTATTCTTTAACTCACTTGTGTCGTTTCTGTCTCATGATACATCGTGGCAGTGGTGGGATGGTCATTCCCTTAAAGAGCCTGAGGAACAGAGACACAATGTCATGGTCCCTGCAGCCGTCCGTGACCCTGGACCTTGCAGATCAAAACCTGTGGCAGGCATGGGCACAGTGGAAGCAGGAATTCGAGCTGTACATGGATTTGACCATGGCAGAGGCAGAAGAATCTACAAATGTCTGTTTCACCCCATACACCAGACACGGTGCATGGGGTGAAACAGAGGTGGCTTGATAAGGAAGCCAAAAGATCAAGATGCCTGCGGGGGATGGGGGTGGGGACGCAATGTGGAGGGCGGTGGAAGAAACACAAGCCAATAAAAGAAAAGTGTCCCACATTTGGACAATGCTGTGGTAAGTGCAACAAACTGAACCATTTTAGGAGTGATTGCAGAGTGGCATGGTAGGAAAACCCTACAGTTCCTGTAGGAAGAAGAAGGGGCAGCCGTATTGGATAGTGAGGATGACACAGAAGTAATGACTATCGCTCTGATGCCTCACCAGCACCATGTGAGAGCACTGGAAGATGAGAAGCCCGCAGCCATCTGTGCTGCAATGCATGTAGGAAACAGGCTAATTCGATTTCAGCTAGATAGTTGGGCATCCTGCAACATACTCCATTGAGAGAAACTAAAGGCGTTGATAGACGATCCCGCTGAAAAGCGGGATCGTCCTGCGCCGGCATCTCTTCCCCCGCCTTCTCTGTCTGCCGTGTCTGATGTTTAGACACGGCGCAGTGTGCGAGGCGCATGCGCGCCCTTCCGCGCATGCACACTCGCCCACGGAACCCGGAAGTGTGGCGTAAAGCCGGCACTTTGGGAATCCACGTCGGAGGGGGCAGGATTGCCTGCCCCCTCCAACGCGGGGTAAGACCCTGGCTAGGCAATTAGATGAGCGCAAATAGGCGGCTGATCAAAGGATCAGCCGCCTTTTTTGTCTCGTCTATAAACGCCCTTAGTCCAAACATGGAGATCAGGAAATGCAACAGCTCCCTGATCATGTACAATAAGAGCACCCTGCAACCATTTGGAAAATGATCCCTCACACTCTGAAACCCAAAGAATGGGTTATTTACATGTATACAAATTGTGTACAGTTCATACAATGAAGTAAAGAATGTGAGTGTAGACATTATACAATTCGTTGTACGCAATGAAGTTATGTAGAAACAGACTTAAATTACTCTGACACAATTGTTCCTTGTCAAATTATGATAATAAATGAGTTTCATAATTGTAAAATGTGCAAGTTTAGTTATTGCTAAAAATGATGTATGTATGGTAAGGAATTTAGTACATACATTACATGTATGTTGATGATAAAATATTAAATATTGCTCTAATTGTGAATTAAT
>QEPC01005117.1:4355942-4385991 GCA_003113815.1 Sphenodon punctatus
CTTTCTGGAAATCCATGTACACTATATCTACTGGGTCTCCCTTATCCACATGCTTATTTACACCCTCAAAAAATTCCAACAGGTTAGTGAGGCACGACTTACCTTTACTAAATCTGTGTTGACTCTTCCCCATTAAGCCATGTTTGTCAACATGCCCGGTAATACTGTCCTTAATAATGGTTTCCACCATTTTGTCCGGCACAGACATCAAGCTTACTGGTCTGTAGTTTCCAAGATCGCCTCTGGATCCCCTTTTAAATATTGGGGTTACATTTGCCACCCTCCAGTCCTCAGATACAGTGGCAGATTTTAGTGACAGGTTACAAATTACTAACAGTAGGTCTGCAATTTCATATTTCAGTTCCTTCAGAACTCTGGGGTGAATGGCATCTGGCCCTGGTGACTTGTTAGTATTCAGTTTGTCAATTTGTCCTAGAACATCCTCCAATGTCACATTGATTTGTAACAGCTCTTCCAATTCCTCGCCCACAAAGCAAGGATTCAGTGTGCATACCTCCCCCAAATCCTCCACAGTGAAGACCGACGCAAATAATGCATTCAGCTTCTCTGCAATGTCCTTATCCTCCCTTGTCATCTAATGGCCCAACTGACTCCCTATCAGGATTCTTGCTTCTGATGTATTCAAATCATTTATTTGCATGACAGTAGGTCATTGCCAACATGGACGAACAAACAAAACAACGTCAAAACATAAAAATCAACATTTAACAGCGAGATTAACATCAAAAAAGGAACCAGGCTTCATGACCATTACATGTCTCAGTTACTGTCGATCTTTTCCTGGGCCAATACTGCTAATAGATGACTCAGGGGCTTACTGGGACCCCAGTTTGAAGAAACCAGAGCCTCAAATCTAAGGCAGCCATCAGGAACTTCATGATATTATGTGTTATATCAACAGATGAATCACTTAAGTCTATCTCTAGCAAACAAAACTCAGTTCTTCCTGGAAACCTCTCTAACATACTGGAGAGGAATTTCTCACTTAAACAATCATATAAATGACAGCCAAAAAGTATATGCTGGCTAGACTCAGTAATCTGCATATTGAAAGGGCACAAACGGTCACTATACCTGACACCACAGAAGTGACCCTCTAAAACCTTGGTGGGCAAAGAATTTAAACAAGCACATAGGAAGAGTTGTTTCCCCCTAAATGAAGCGGGAGAGGCCAAATATTTAGTCATCTTCCCCGGCTCCTGAACCCAGGAGTTATAGCCAAACAGATGGGGAGAATTTCTGATTTTGGCTAAGTCCTCCTGCCTATCAATATCACCCAATCTCAAAGCAATCTCCACTCTAGCTGCTGTCAAAGTTTTCCTGGCAAAATAATTACCTGTGAACTCCAACTGATTCAACTGCTTATCAATGGCTCTTGAC
The DNA here is from genome assembly GCA_003113815.1 of Sphenodon punctatus. Lineage (NCBI taxonomy): Eukaryota > Metazoa > Chordata > Lepidosauria > Sphenodontia > Sphenodontidae > Sphenodon > Sphenodon punctatus. The sequence goes on from QEPC01005117.1 coordinate 4,357,344, forward strand.
CAATCATTTACAAAAGAGTCCTAACATAAACTTAATTAGACCATTATTCAGGGGCTTTTGCATCCAGAGTCAGAATTTTAAGGGAAACTCCCAAGCTACTGATGACCAGCTTCTCAAACCAAGCTCTAGTCTAATAGCTACGGCAGGGGTGCCATTTGGAATTTTTAATAAACATTGGGTGAAACAGGTTTGCAAACGGTTTAAATTTTTAGAAACCGGGGGTGGGGCCAGATTTCAGCTCCATATAAAAAAGATGACCTGATCTTACTGTTGAACACTTCAACAGTCAGGTCTATATTCTGATGTATTTGAAAAAGCTTTTGTTGCTTGTTTTTACCTCTTTAGCATGCCTCCCTTCAAAATCTCTCTTGGCCTGCCTTATTAACACTTTACATTTACGTTGCCAGTGTTTATGCTCTTTCATATTATTTTCATTGGGACTAGCCTTCCATTTCTTAAAGGATGCCTTTTTGGCTCTAATAGCCTTCTTCACCTCCCCATTTAGCCATAGTGGAAGACTTTTGGTCTTCCTGCTTCCTTTTTTAACTTCCGGGATGCATTTAATCTGAGTTTCCAGAAGGGTGCTTTGCAGAAGGGTGCTCTCTCAGATCCCGGTCCGTGATGAAGCCGGTCGTTCATCAGACGTGCCAGCTCCATTACTGTGGGGAATCGGGGAGCATGAGGGGCTGCGCGGCACTCAGCCCCGCCCTCCCATGCTCCCTCAGCTACCCACCCACAGGGAGACAGGAGGGTGCAGCGGCCAATGAGGCTGCTGCACCCAGCCCTGTCCCATGGTTGGGGCCTGATTCTGGGATGGGGCTGGTGAGCAGACATGCAGTGCTGCCATCGCCGTCCCTGATCATGGCCACTCTAACCACAGTTCTCGACCTCCACCTGACCAGAGGTTGAGAACCATGGTCAAGTTTGATCCCGGCCGGGGGTTCACCATGGTGAACATCTGGCTGGGACCAAACAGACGTTCCCAGAAACGCCCCCACCACAGGGAATCCACTGGGGTTCACTGTAGTGAAAGGCGTTTTCATAATGTCTGAAATTAACCATTGTCTCCCTTTTTAAAGTTAAATGCTACTGCTGTACTTTTGTTTGTCTTTCTCACTCCAGAAATTACATCAAATCTGATCATATTATGATCGCTATTGCCTAGTGGCTCCGCCACAGTTACTCTTTGCACCAGGCACCTGCTGCATGCCACTCAGGACTAGATCTAGAATAGATCCTCCTCTTGTTGGTTCTAGAACCTGCTGTTCTAGGAAGCAGTCATTTACGGCATCCAGAAATTTGACCTCCACGTCCCACCCCAAGGAAACATTCACCCAATCAATATTAGGGTAATTGAAGTCACCTATTATTATTATGTTGCTGACTTTAGTAACCTATCTAATCTCTTTTAGCATTGCTTTATCAGTCTCTCCGTCCTGGTCAGGGGGACTATAGCATAGCCCTACTGTGATACTCTTCCCCTTTATACCTGGAATTTCTATCCATAGAGATTCTAGGGAACGGATAGCATCCTTTAACATTTTAATTGTATTTGACTCAATGTTGTCTTTAACATATAGAACCACCCCACCACCAACTCTATCTACTCTGTCATTCCGATATATTTTGTACCCTGGTACTACAGTGTCCCATTGGTTATCCTTGTTCCACCATGTCTCTGTGATGCCTATAAGATCTGGACCTTCATTTAGTGCTATACACTCTAATTCTCATCTAACATTTTAGGCTTCTAGCATTTGCATATAGAGATTTATGTGTATTCTTTTTATTCTTCTTACTGTGCACATTATAGGGGACTGTATTAGGCACCCTGGGATTGTTATTTATCTGTTCTCCAGCGAATTCCACCTGAAGTCCCTTAATTTTTTATCCCTTCCTCAGTCTTAAGCAACTCTAAATCCCCTAAGTTAACATTCTCCTGCATAGATGCCACAGTCCGAACTGTGCACTCCACAGTGCCCGTCGACTTTCCCCCAGGTTCTAGTTTAAAAACTGCTCTATCACATTTTTAATTTTTAGTGCCAACAGCTGGTTCCCATTCTTGTTAAGGTGGAGCCCATCCCGTCTGTATGAACGCGGTTCGGAAGTTCAGAGTTCGAACCGAACTCGGTCTGTTCGGTCGACCGAACTGAACTTCCAAACCGAACTCGAATTTAAAACTGAACCGAACCGAATTTCTGAACTCCATTCTGTTCGCCCATTCCTAGTGGCAACACACACCAAAAAAACCTGGGTTTGAATGGCCAAACTTGGTTCGGAAGTTCGGAATTCGACTGAACTTGGTCTGTTCGATCGACCGAACTGAACTTCCGAACTGAACTAGAATTTCAAACCGAACCGAACTTCTGAACTTGAATTTTAAACCAAACCGAACAGAACCGAATTTCCAAACTCCGTTCTGTTCACCCATCCCTACGCCCCTCCACAGAAGGCTGCCAAATTCCTCATAAATCTAAAGCCTTCCTCCTTGCACCATTGTCTCATCCACGCATGGAGACGTTGGAGCTCCTCCTGCCTCTGGGGTTCTGCATGTGGAACAGGCAGCAGTTCCGAGAATGCTACCCTGGAGGTTCTGGACTTGAGTCTACTACCTAGAAGCCTAAATTTGGCCTCCAGAACCTCCATCCTACATCTACCTATGTCATTGGTACCAACATGGACCATGACAACAGGCTCCTCCCCAGCACTCTCTAGAATTCTATCTATGTGTCGTGTGGGGTCCGCTACCTTCGCACCAGGCAGGCAAGTTACCATGCGGTCCTCATAGCCACCAGAAACTCAGCTATCTACATTCCTAATAATCGAATCCCCAGCTACCACAACTGTCCTATTCCCATCCTTCTGGACACACACCCCTGGAGAGATATCCTCAGTGTGAGAGGATAACAAATCAACCGGAAGGCAGGTCCCAACTACGGGATTGCTTCCTGCTATTTCATGTTTGTGCTCTCCTCCCTGAAGACCTCACCCCTCCAAAGCAGCACAGGGGCTTCCAGAGTGGAGGTGGGACTGTTCTACTATGTCCCTAAAGGACTCCTCTATATAACTCTCTGTCTTCCTCAGCTCCTCCAGCTCGGCCACTCTAGCCACCAGAGACTGTACATGTTCTCTGAGAGCTAGGAGCTCTTTGCACCGGGTGCACACACACGACTTCTCCCCAGCAGGAAGATAATCGTACATGTGACACTCGGTGCAAGAGACTGGGTAACCCCCATCCCACTTCTGGTCTGCTGCCTGCATCTTCCTGTTTAGTGAGACAGAGACACATTTGGGCAGCAGCAGCAGCAAGAGGCAGACAGAGGAGCAGCAGGCAGTAGGAGTGTGCGGAAGGTAGCGTGTGCAGCAGGGATCTCATTCATTTTCATTTCCTAGTTACTAAAACAAATGGGGCTTCATTCATTTTGCTAACTAAACAAGACTAAAATGAATTGCACATCCTACTGTTAACTTTAACAGTAAGAGAAATTGATCCTGGTCTACCCTCAGGTGCCAGCCCCCAATTTCTTAACTGACTAAGCCTCCCACTCCATCCCACCTTGCACGTCATGGGTGAGGAAGGACAATGTTGTCCTTTAAGGAGCAGAGGAAGGAGTCAGATGCAGAAGGCCCAGGGCCGCATCTGCCCTTGATTCCTCAACTTTCCACCCCTCCAAGGACATGACTCTAGCACTTGCCACACCCTGCTTCTGCACCAGGTCTCCTCATCCTATAAGGAGATGTCTCCGCACTTTGTATGTAACTCTATTACAAATTACTAAAGAACAGTATTGGACCCCTGCCACAAAGGAGCCACCAGTCTTGTTTGGTCAGATCTTCCCCCCCAGGCCCAGATAATTAAACAAGATCTCAGCTAAATTAGTCTTCAAGGCTGTAAGGTAACAATTAGCAGCCTGAACTACATAGGTCACCTCACCTTGATCTGGGTGGTGTTGGAGAAATTCTGCTGAGTGGAGGCAATAAATGAGAGGGGGCTGCACAGAGACATCTGTCAAATCAGGTTTATTGCAGGATACACAGCTGTGGGACCGAGGATCCTTAGCTCATCGATCTTCTAACAAAGGACAGGCACCTATATTTATGCATTTCTCTACAACCCCATGTTCTTGAACATGACCCAGTCACCACACAGTTCTTTGTTTCCCCAGTCCCAATCAGGACACAGTATTCAGCTTGATAACCCGTATTCAGTGTTTATGTAACTGGTGGATTTACTGCGCAGGTCAATGCTGAGTCATGTCTGTGACTAGTACAGCGCTTGCACTAAAAGTCCCTGTTTAATCTCTACTGCGCTTGCGTCAATAAATCTCTACTGCGCTTGCGTCAATAAATCTCTACTGCGCTAACAAATCCTTAGGAACAGGCACAGGCAAAGCTAATCTACACACACTGTTCTGCCACAATTCCCCCCTTTTGAGACTTCAATTAATCAGAGAAGTCTCAATTATGTAAGTGGGCGAGTTCATCAGTTAACTTATGGATCTTGATGTTCCAGGCAGCTTCTGAAGAAGATTTAAGGCAGGTGTTAATAAGGCACATAAATAATCTCACACAAGCAAACAGGGCTAGCATAGCAAGTATAACAAAACATATACCGTACACAATACGTTTTACAAATCCTGGAATGTCTGGGAACAAGCTCTCTAACCAAGAAAGAAGCACATCATCTTTGGTCTCTTGAATACCTTGGACAATAGTCTGCAACTGGTGAAGGTCCTTTTCAATACGGTTGGAATTATCAGTCAGGTCAAAAAAACACATGCCCTCAAATTCCTCACAACCATGGCCCAGTTTAAGGAGAGCATAATCCAGCGCCAAGCTGTTTTGTAATATGGCCGTGCGGAGCCAACGTCGTTCTTCATTCAGCAGCTCTATTAAGGTGGACGTTTCATTAATAGACTTGGCCAAATCACAGGCAAGGTGGCGCAAATCAATGTAACTAGCAGTAACAAGGGCTGGGACACCTACAATGCTAGCTGCCAAGGCCACAACATCAATCTTAGAGAGCAAAGTCACATTTCCCTGGCAATCTGAGGGCAACTGGTGCACAGATCATTTGCCACGTGGCTGTAACCTTGGGCACTGGATTGAAAGTATTAGGGCAGCCTTGGAAATAGGACAGATGGAAGACAAACGACCCAGGGTACATGGGCTGCCAGTGGCATTTACTGGAAGATATGTATAGGCCCGCAGACCACAGATAAGAAACCAACCTTTGGGGAGGAGGTGGTCCTTTGCTGGGGGCCTAGGGTGTCCCTGACGATGTGAGGACAAGTTTATATATGCATGATGGGTGCAATTCAAACTGGGAGTACTGGGCAGGGTTCTGCAGGTGCCTGGACATTCAATGAATGAGAAACAAGTGTGGGCTTTAATTGACAGGGTAAGTTGGACAACAGTCCATACGGTGTTGTCCCATAGACCCGGAAAAGAATTAGAATGGTTGCTCAAAAATACCCAAAAGTGCCAGGTTGTGAAGTTTACAAAAGGGGGCACAAATTCCAGGAAGGAGCTCCAAGGCCAGGGAAAGAAAAGGTCTCATTCTGAATTGAATTCCCGGTAGGAGCAGTTGAATGGAACACCTACGAAATGGACCATCTGGACACCAGACACAGTTAGGGCAGGTGGCACACAAAAATGTGAGGTATTCAGACTGGTGGTAACAAATTTCACATAACTGTTGTCCTGGTGAGAGGGAAACCAGGCCAGGGCTAAATAGAGTCAGCAGGATGAAATGACTGCCGGCAGTGAGAAGCATGGATCCAGGCATTTTTGTTTTCCACCTTCACAGCAGTGTGTGTGGTTAGAAGAACAAGATGGGGGCCGGTCCAGCGTGGGGCCAGGCAGTGCTTTCTCTGGAACTCTTTGATGAGGACCCAGTTGTCTGGCTTGAAAGTATGGCAGTTGTCAGTTGTGGGTGGCACAAAAATGGCTTTTACCCTTGCCTTTGTTGTTTGCAGAGCCCTGGATAAGGATAAAACATATGAGACAATATCATCAGAAAGTTCAGTAAGGCCCTCAGTGCGCAATCCCCTGGGCTCTATCCCCACCCTCATTGGTTTACCCATGACAATCTCATAGGGGGCTAGGCCATGTTTTCTGTTTGGGGTTGAGCGAGTGGCCATAAGAACAAGCGGAAGGGCATCAGGCCATTTTAGGTCTGTGTCATGGTCTACTTTTGATAGTCTAGTTTTCAGATCAGAGTTTTTCCGTTCCACTTGGCCACTGCTTTGGGAATGGTAAGGTGTATGAAAGTACAGGTTAACCCCCAAAGTTTTACACAAAGTTTTAGTGAGGGCGGCAGTGAAGTGTGAGCCCATATCGGAATCAATGGAAAGGGGGATCCCAAAACAAAGGATGAAGTCGCGAAGGAGATGCTTGGCTACAGTTAAAGCATCATTTTTATGACAAGGAAATGCTTCAGTCCATCCCAAAAAGGTACAGATAACAACAAAAAGGTGTTTGAATTCCAGTGCTGGAGGGAGGTCTGCAAAGTCAATTTGGAGATTTCAAAAGGATCCATCTGACCATGGTTGAGTGGAGTTGAGAACCAGAGCTGTCTTTGCTACATTATGGAGTTGGCACATAGGACAGGAGTGGACCAGGTTTCGGGCTTCAGTTGCTACAAAGAGTGCAAACCAAGAGGACGAGATCTGTTGGGCAATCCCCCCTTTGTTCGTATGCGAGCACAGATGAGCCATGTGAACAAGATGCTGGACCAGGGAGCGGGGGGCAACAGGTCATCCATCAGGATGGTAGAAGACTCCCATAGAATCAGGAACACAGGCAGCATGGGACCAAATGCGTTGTTCGGAGGGATGAGCCACTTGCTGGAGATCACGAAGCTCCATCAATGATGGGACTCCTGGTAGCGGATCTGAAAGAGAAGCTGCAAGAACGAGGTGTCCCACGGGACCACACCTGGCTGCTCATTTTGCAGCCTTATCAGCCAGGTGGTTTCCAACAGCCTCAGGAGTGTTGGCTGTGGTGTGAGCTCGAACATGGATGACAGAAACAGCTTTAGGGAGAAGGAGAGCAGAGAGAAGTTCAGAAACATATAAGGCATGGGAAATAGGGGGTGCCTGTAGAGGTGAGAAGGCCCCGTTCTTTCCAAATAGCTCCAAAGGAGTGGCAAACACCAAAGGCATAACGAGAGTCAGTGTAAATATTGACAGTAGAGTTTTGGGCCAAAGAGCAAGCTCTGGTGAGAGCCACAAGTTCAGCTGGCTGAGCTGAGCGAAGTTGGGGGAGGGAATAAGCTTCCAAAACAGCATGCTGAGTACAAACAGAATAACCAACAAGCAGCTGATTATTTTCACGGAAACAGCTACTATCAACAAACAACAGCAAATCAGGGTTTGTGAGAGGGCAGTCTGAAAGGTCTGGATGGGGCAGAAGGGTTGTTTGCAGAAGGGAGAGACACTCATGGGGGACAGAATCAGGAGAACCATCATCAGGCGTAGGAAGGAAAGAGGCCGGGTTAAGCGGAGGCACTCGTCTAAGGGTAATGTTTTCAGAAGACAATAAAACAAGTTCATATTTAGTGAGGGGGGCATGAGACAAAAACTGAGTTTTGCCCTGTTTTAGAAGAGAATAAACACAATGTGGAACTGAAACAGTCAATGGGTGACCAAGGACCAAGGAAACAGATCACTCCACAAGATCAGAAGCAGCAGCAACCGCCCGGAAGCAGGGTGGGAGACCACGGGCTACCGAATCGAGATGGGAGGAGTAATAAGCTACAGGGTGGTGGGCTTCTGTAAGGGTTTGAGTCATGACCTCGAGAGCAAATCCATCAGATTCATGGCAGAAAAGAGTAAAGGGTTTGCAGTAGTTAGGTTGGGCCAAGGCCAGTGGAGAGGCCAGGGCACGTTTGAGGGAATGAAAAGCCTCAGTGGCCTCTGGTGGCAGAGAAAGTTCAGCAGCAGAAAGACAGGAATATAGGGGCTGGGCCAGCTGGGTGTAACCTAAAATCCATTGACGACAATAGTTAGCCCCTAAAAACTTGCGCAACTGGCGTTTTGTTATGGGTAGGGGCAAGTCTGAAATGGCTTCCAAACGGTCCACAGAAAGCAGGCGGTTATCAGGGGTGATGACATGGCCCAAATAACGGACAGAGGCACAACAAAACTGTAATTTGGCACAAGAAACCTTATGTCCAGCAGAAGCAAGGTGGTAAAGGAGGGATAGGGATACCTCTTGACAGGCAAGGAGGGAGGAGGCGGCCAAAAGCAGGTCATCATCATAGGTAATTAAAGCTGGCGGGGGGGCAACAAATCCCTGCAAGGTCTCACGCAAAGCAAGACCAAAGAGGGAGGGAGAGTCACGAAACCCTTGGGGCAAATGGGTAAAGGTATACTGAGAAGAGGAGGAAGGGTCAGTAAAGGCAAACAGGTACTGAGAATCAGGGTGTACAGGAACAGAGAAAAAAGCCTGAGAAAGGTCAATGACAGTGAAATATTTAGCAGAGGCCGGGATACTGGCAATGGTAGTAACAGGATCAGGGACAACAGGATGAAGGGGAAGAACAAATTGGTTTACCTTACGCAGGTCTTGAACAAACCTGTAGACAGGGGTGCCATCAGGGTGGAACTTTCCTGGCTTTTTGACAGGCAAAATGGGACTATTAACAGGAGAGCGAGTAGAAACCAATACCCCAGAGAGGAGAAAAGCAGAAATAACAGGTTGAATACCAGCAATAGCTTCAGCTGAGAGAGGGTACGGTGGCACTGAAGGGAAGGGCTTGCTAGTTTTAACCTGGATGACAACCAGATCCACACCTCGCAGCAATCCAACATCATCAGGGTTGGTTGACCACAAGTAGAAGGCAATTGGTCAAGGAGGGCCTGCTGGCCAGGCAGGCACTCCTGTCTAGTCTTCTCAGTAGTGAGGGCCATCATGAGAGATGGGGTTAAGAGGTTGGGTACAGTGACAAATACTCCATCAGGTGTACAGGAGATGTTTGCATTCAATTTACAGAGCAAGTATTTACAGGGGTGTTCCGACTGAGTAGAAAAGAATGCCTCTCAGTGAGCGGTCCAATAGTTACAATGACCGTGTCAGAGAGAGGCTGGGAGCTGGGAACACCCTCAACTCCTATTGTGGGTACAACAGTGGTAGAAACAGGTAAATGGGGAACTGCATCATAGAGTGCGTGGCCCCGGTATCCACTAGAAATGGAACAGAGGTACCCCCAACAGAAACCTGGACATGAGGGCCTGACTGCTCAACAGACAACAAAAAAGCATACAAACAAGATGAGCTCACGTTTTCAGGGGTCCCGGGACCGACTCAGTTGGATGATGCAAACAAGTTCGGCTGGAAGTTTTCCTCAGCAGCGAGATACTGTCCGCGGGGCCGGGGGCCCTTTTGCGGCGGTGGCAGCGGCAGCAGGAAGGTGTCAGATGGCTGAGAAGGATTCCCCGGAGTATGCTGACGATAGCCATTATTCCGGTTGGGGCATTCATTTTTCCAATGACCCCTTTGCTTGCAGTATGCACAGGTATCTCAAGCAAGGGGTTGGCGGGGAGGGTGAGGAGGATATCCCTCATGATGAGGAGGGCGTCTGGGTCCTTAGCTACAGCCACCCCTTAACTATTGAACTTGTAGGAAACAGAGTTCAGCTGCCGCTTGCTTCTGCTTTGCATGGCCTCTGCCTTATCCTTTTCTTCCTGTAGTTGTTCCCAGACCTGAGAACAGGAAGCTTCGATTTGATTGAGGGGGCGAGTTTTCCAATCCAGAATAGCGGTTTGCAACTTGATGTGGACAGATGGTTGGAGGCCAGAAACATATTGGGTGACAATCAGGACTTGGGTGTCTGGCAGCTCGGGATTTATTCCTGAGTGAAAAGTCGCTAGGAGGCATGCCTGGTAATCAGCTGGGTGTTCATCCTTCTGGTTAACAGAGGAAATTTGATGCCAATCTTGCTGGGGTGGAACAATTTCAGGAATGCTGGCAAGCAGGCGCTCATGGAAACGCCCCAAGGCAACACGCTCGGCATTGGTGCCGTGACCCGGGTCTTTCTGGGATTATTGCCTGATCGGGACTGATTAAAAAGGGTGGAGCGCTGCTCCTCAGTTAAAAGACCAGATAAAAGCATTTCAACATCTCCCCAAATTGGATTATAAACTGAGAAAAGCTGCTGCAGCTTGGACCTAAATTCACCTGGGGATTCTCTTAATTTGGGAAACATTTAGGACCAATTCATAACATCCCCAGGAGTCCACGTGACATGAACAGTAACAGGCTCATGTGCACCCATTGGATCGGGGTATGTATGAAGGGGTGCCTGGATATTATATTGGCTTCGGGTCCGAGGTCCAGCCCGTTCAAGGTCCGCCGAGCCCTCCGCAAGGTCAATGAGACCCTGAGGGCCGGGTGACCCCGCCTGGGATGCCAGGGGAGTTGGCAGGGGTGAGGCAGCCACGGCATCCGGAGGCTGACCCAGAGGAGGTATAGGGACCCAGGAGTCCAGAATGTCATCAGATAGGCTGGGTGTGAGGGTAGGGAGGTATGGAGGGGGGAAAAGATGGTACCTAGCAGACCTTTTCTGGTGCTCCTGCCCTCGAGCCCAGGCCTCCACAGGGACAATCCTCGAATGTACGAAAAACACCCCTCAGGTTTGTATAGGGCCCAAAACCTCTCAGAGAGAGACGTGGCCTATGTCATCATCGGGGGGGAACCAGCAAGGCCCTGAGGATCGCCCCCGTTGGGCATGGGGCTGTAATCACAGCTCCTATCCCCGTTATACACACACACACGCAATGTGAGAATATGGGACGGGCAATAATAGCACGACGTGAGGGGAATAGTGAGTCTGGGGGGAAAGGTTCCAGGGATGCGGGGAAGGGAACGGACGGCAACACACACACAGACAGGGAGGGTTTTTTCACAGGACCCGAGGGGGGAATACAGTGCTCGCCACGCTCCCCCACACACCACCCACCCGTACTATAATCCACTCCTACCCCCCTTGCCCCCCACGCACTCGTACTCACTCACGCCACTCCACGCACACACCACCACTCGCGCTCACTCTCCTTCTCTGTAACTCTCCGTTCACCACTCCAACGCTGGGGGCCAGTCTCGCAGCTATGCTGTTCACCGGCACCGCCCTAAGGAGCCTGTCCCTCCTTAAGTACTGTTGCGGTGGGCCCTGTCCTGTGGCGCAGACGCTCGGAGCGTCGCGGCGCTATTCCTGGCCCCGCCCTGGATTCCCCAGCTGGGCTGCTCGTCAGCGGTACTCCCGAGCCCAGCTGTGCTTCCCCTAACCTTGCTGCCTCTGTCTGTTGCGGCTCGCGTTGCAGGCGCTCAGAGCGTCGCGACGCTATTGCCGGCCCCGCCCTCTGGCTACATGGGGGCGGGGCCTCCCAGGCTGGCGGGGAACGCCGCGGCCTGGCCGCTTTTCTTACTATGCGTCCCCGCTCCCCTAGCCTTCCCCTCCTCTGGCCCCACACTCGTTGGCTCCTGACAGTCCCCCCCCAAGGGCCCCCCCCGGGACGGGGTTTCGTGGGGAAACGACGATGGAATGTGTGCACCAACCGGGGGGCGTGAACATCCCCGGCGCTCTCCCAAGAGCGTTCTGCAATTCCATAGCCTTTCCAATCCACAAGGTATTGGAGCGTACCCCGATAACGATGGGCATCTAGAATCGCCTTAACCTCGTACTCTGGTAATGCCTCTATACTGTCCAGGGGCGCAGGCGGGGAAGGATCGGGGAAGGGAGGAGGGTAAACAGGTTTGAGGAGGGACACGTGGAACACCGGGTGACAACGGACACGGGGAGGCAGCGAAACATGGTAAGTAACAGGGTTTACCTGATGGTGGATGGGAAATGGACCCATATACCTGAGGTCCAACTTTGCGGAAGGCCGGAGGGACGGGTAGTGCCGCCGATCAATCCACACCAGGTCTCCAGGGGCGAAGGTTGGGGCAGGTTGGCGGTGACGATCGGCGGCACGTTTATACTGTTGGCGGGCCTTCTGGAGCATGTCGCGGGCATGGTCGTGGGACTTGTGCAATACGTGTAACATTGCCCCTGCCGCAGGAACGGACACGGCCGGGAGGTCCGGTAACAAGAGGCGGGGGTGATATCCATAGTTAACATGAAAAGGCGACGTCCCTATAGAGGCATGAGGGGCGTTATTATATGCAAATTCTGCTAGGGCTAGATACTCCACCCAATCGTCCTGAAGATAATCAACGTAACAGCGTAAATATTGTTCTAGTGATTGGTTGGTTCGTTCCGCTTGCCCGTTGGCTTGTGGGTGATAAGCAGTGGTGGGGGCCAGGCGGACTTGTACTGCGGTAAATAATGCCTTCCAGAATCGTGCAATAAATTGTGAGCCTCGATCTGAAACGATGACAGAAGGGAGACCATGAAGTTTGATCACATGTTGCAGAATGAGCATTGCGGTTTGCGAGGCCGTGGGTAACTTTTTACACGGAATGAAGTGTGCCATTTTTGTGAACTGGTCCACAACTACTAATATAACAGTGTTCCCTTTAGCGGGGGGAAGTTCGACGATGAAGTCCATGTTGATTTGTTGCCAAGGCCCTTGTGGCAGGGGGGTTAGCTGGAGAAGACCCAAGGGCTTCGCCCGTGGGGTTTTAGTTAATGCACATATTTTACACCCTCGCACATAAGTCAATACGTCCTTTTTCATCGTGGGCCACCAAAAGTGTCGCTGTAATAATTGTAGGGTACGCCGTTGACCCGGGTGTCCTGCAAGAGGTGCATCATGATGAGCCTTCAAGACTTCCTGCCGTGCGGCGCTCGGAACGCTCGTCACAGTAGGATAGGCTTCACGCCCTGGGGTTAGTTCGGATGCCACTGTCCTTGACAGGAGAGGGTCCCTCTGCGTAAGGCGTTGAAACTGTTGTAGGGTGATTCCCGCAGCGGTTACCTTTTGTGCCTTCCAGATTAGTTCCCCTCGGTGCGCAGGTTCTGCTGTTGTTTCTGGATATCGGGATAGAGCGTCCGCAATGACGTTGCTCTTGCCGGGCCGATAGGCTACCTGGAAGACGAATCGGGCAAAAAAAAGGGCCCACCGGGCGTGTCGGGCATTCATTATCCGGGCCGTCTGTAGATAGACAAGGTTTTTGTGGTCGGTTAGCACTTGAATCGGGTAGCTTGCACCTTCTAAATAATGTCGCCAGTTGTCAAAGGCCTCTTTAATGGCTAGTAATTCCCGGTCCAGAATGGTGTAATTCCTCTCTGCCGCTGAAAGTTGCCTGGAGTAGAAGGCACAAGGTAAGGGAATGTTGTTTCCTGCTGGTTGCTGCGATAACATGGCCCCAAGGGCTACGCTAGACGCGTCTGTCTCCACAATGAAGGGGAGAGCGAAGTCAGGGTGTTGCAATATGGGGGCCTTGGTAAATGCCTCTTTAATTTCATCAAAGGCCTGTTGTTGTTCTGAACCCCAATGGTATGCCGCTCCCTTTTTTAGTAACCTTGTTAGGGGGGCCGTCAAGTGTGCGTAGCGGGGAATATACTGGCGATAATAGTTCGCACTCCCCAAAAATCGCTGTAATGGTTTGACAGCCAGAGGCGGAGACCACGCTAAAATAGCGCGAATTTTTTCGGGGTCAGTGCTGATTCCTTGCGGGGACACAATGAACCCCAGAAAGGGAACCACTTGTTGATGGAAGGCACATTTATCTATTTTACAATACAGTTTATTTTGTATAAGACGGGCTAGTACCGTTCGCACATGTTGCACATGGGACTCGACGGTCTGGGAGAAGACCAAAATGTCATCTAGGTAAGCGACGACATAGAGGTCTAAGATGTCTCGAAATATGTCATTTATTAGATGTTGGAAGGTGGCCGGCGCGTTGGCCAGGCCATAGGGCATCACCAGGTATTCAAACAGACCATACCTGATGCGGAAGGACGTTTTCCACTCGTCGCCCTCTCGTATCCGTAGCAAATTATAGGCCCCCCGCAGGTCTAACTTTGTAAAAATGGAGGCGCCGTGTAGCCTGTCCAATAATTCGGGAATCAATGGCAGGGGGTAGCGATTCTTGATCGTGATGGCTTTGAGCCCTCGATAATCTATACATGGACGTAAGCCCCCGTCTTTCTTTGGAACGAAGAACAAGAGTGTCCCTGCGGGGGAGTTAGAGGGACGAATAAATCCTTTTGTAAGATTGTCATCTATATACCCCTTAAGGGTTTGTAATTCGGGGCCTGATAACGCGTAAATCCTTCCATACGGGGGCGACATTTGTGGCAGAAGGTCAATAGGACAATCGTACTCTCTATGAGGAGGTAATTCCAACGCATCTTGTTCCCGGAAGGCTGCTTGGAGGTCTTGGTATTGCTGAGGTAAGGCGGCCGACGCAGAATTTACTAGTCCTATCGTCATAGACGCTGTCATGGCTGTAGGCCTCTCCTGGAGGTGCGGCCGACAGGAGGGTGCACTAAACGTTACCTGCCGTCGTTGCCAATCAATTCCCGGGTTGTGGGCTTGCAACCAGGGAACCCCTAATACCACAGGGAAGGCAGGGGTGTGGACTACGTCTAGGGCCAGTTCCTCTTGATGTGTGCCCATGGTGGCCCGCAGCACCCTGGTGTGATAATGGATGGGGCCAGACCGCAGGGGGGATCCATCTATGGAATAAACCGTCTCGGGGTATTTCTTGCTTCTCAGGGGGATGTTGTATCAGCGCATGAAGTCCTCATCGATAAAGTTCCCGGACGCCCCGGAATCAATGAGTGTCCAAACTACCAGCGTGCGGGTCGTGGATAATTTCAGGGCCAGGGGCACACACAAATGATCTGTGCGTGGCTGGAGACAAGCGCTGTATAGGTGGGAAGGGGTAAGGCTACCTACCGAGGTTTCCCCTGCCCGCCCCGGCTCTTCTTGTTTCCCGCCCCCCGCCGCCCTGGAGGCAGTTGCGGACACTCTCGAGAAAAGTGCCCCGGGTCCCCACAATAAAAGCACAGTCGCTCTACTCGCCGTCTTTCTTTTTCTTGTACCATGAGTGGTCCTCTTGAAGCGCCCAACTGCATGGGCTCGGGGGTATCGGGCCGCCGGCTTTCGCTTGCCCCTGGAAGGGCCCCTGAGGGGCGTACCGGCCATACCCTACTGGTTTCTTGCCGTCGTTCTCGTCGCCTCTCCGTCAGTCGGTCGTCTATTTGACAGGAGAGGTTTACCAATTTGGCCCATGTAGGCGGTACTTCTGTCATTGCCAGCTGGTCTTTTAAGTCGTCAGTGAGGCCCTTACGATACAGGACCTTAAGTACCTGGTCGGGCCAGTCCAGTTCCGCTGCCAAATGCTGGAACCTTGTTACATATTCCAGTAGGGACCCCTTTCCCTGCTTCAGGGTCATGATTGCTGCCTCTGCGTCCTTCACCCGGTGGGGATAGACAAAGAGGAACTGAAATTCCCTCAAAAACCCTTGATAATCCCTGAGGAGGGGACACTCTTTGACTAATAAGGGGGTGGCCCAATCGAGGGCCAATCCTTCCAGGTGGCCAATAATAAAGGC
This sequence comes from Sphenodon punctatus, assembly GCA_003113815.1. Classification (NCBI taxonomy): domain Eukaryota; kingdom Metazoa; phylum Chordata; class Lepidosauria; order Sphenodontia; family Sphenodontidae; genus Sphenodon; species Sphenodon punctatus. The sequence goes on from QEPC01005117.1 coordinate 4,372,858, forward strand.
CACCTTGGTGTCATCCATAGGGTAGGTACGAGGCTGAATTTGGAAGGCTAATTTGCACAACGCTACGAACCCCTGGAACTGTTTTCGGTCCCCACTAAACTTCATAATTGGGGGGTGTTTAGGTTCCCTACCCCCAACGCGGGAGGGGCACCGGCGGCTGGGGGGTCCAGGACCAAGGGATAGGCCTCTGCGCCCACCCCGCCTACTGCCCCCTGGGCCTGATGCTCACGAATAGCCTTTACTTCCATGGCCAGGGTCTTTATGGCCGTGGCCATCTCATCCAGCTGTGCTGCCAGGTCCATCCCTAAATGCCGGTGAAACTGTGAGGGTAGGGAGGTATGGAGGGGGGAAAAGATGGTACCTAGCAGACCTTTTCTGGTACTCCTGCCCTCGAGCCCAGGCCTCCGCGGGGACAATCCTCGAATGTACGAAAAACACCCCTCAGGTTTGTATAGGGCCCGAAACCTCTCAGAGAGAGACGTGGCCTATGTCATCATTGGGGGGGAACCAGCAAGGCCCTGAGGATCGCCCCCGCTGGGCGTGGGGCTGTAATCACAGCTCCTATCCCCGTTATACACACACACACGCAACGTGAGAATAAGGGACGGGCAATAATAGCACGACGTGAGGGGAATAGTGAGGCTGGGGGGAAAGGCTCCAGGGATGCGGGGAAGGGAACGGACGGCAACACACACACAGACAGGGAGGGTTTTTTCACAGGACCTGAGGGGGGAATACAGTGCTCGCCACGCTCCCCCACACACCACCCACCCGTACTATAATCCACTCCTACCCCCCTTGCCCCCCACGCACTCGTACTCACTCACGCCACTCCACGCACGCACCACCACTCGCGCTAACTCTCCTTCTCTGTAACTCTCCGTTCACCACTCCAACGCTGGGGGCCAGTCTCGCAGCTATGCTGTTCACCGGCACTGCCCTAAGGAGCCTGTCCCTCCTTAAGTACTGTTGCGGTGGGCCCTGCCCTGTGGCGCAGACACTCGGAGCGTCGCGGCGCTATTCCTGGCCCCGCCCTGGATTCCCCAGCTGGGCTGCTCGTCAGCGGTACTCCCGAGCCCAGCTGTGCTTCCCCTAACCTTGCTGCCTCTGTCTGTTGCGGCTCGTGTTGCAGGCGCACAGAGCGTCGCGACGCTATTGCCGGCCCCGCCCTCTGGCTACGTGGGGGCGGGGCCTCCCGGGCTGGCGGGGAACGCCATGGCCTGGCCGCTTTTCTTCCTATGCATCCCCGCTCCCCTAGCCTTCCCCTCCTCTGGCCCCACACTCGTTGGCTCCTGACACTGGGGTATATTTGGGGAACAGATGAAACTGGGCCTGGGGCTTCCTTCAAGGGAAACATGGAAGCAGATTTAAAGGGGTGTGGGGGCTTCTTAAAACGAGCCTGGACATTGGGCTTGTAGGCTTCTTCATTCCACAAATACCAGGCATCCATTTGTCGGGGGTGATTGTCCTCCAGATTCTCACGGAGAAGTTTGAGAATCGGGAAATCAAAGGACCCACCCAAAGGAAACTGCAGATCAGGATTGTCAGCAGTATAAAAGTTCCATTTGGTGACAAACTTTACAGCAGAGGATCCATATTTTTGTGACATATAACGGGTTGGGGTATCCCCAGAGGGGATTTTAGACCCCCCCGAACCCATGACTACACCAGTCCCAGACACAACACAGTTGTTCTTGGGCAAAGACAGGACAGGGCGGCAGGGACCAGGTACGAGCCGCGCACCCATCACCGAGGCGTCCCTCAGCAACCAGGAGCAGCACTTACCGTAGGATCCATAGGATTCCTATGTTCCTCTCATCCCATTTCTGACACCAGAATTGTCAGAAAAATTCTGCTGAGTGGAGGCAATAAATGAAAGGAGGCTGCACAGAGACATCTATCAGATCAAGTTTATTGCAGGATACACAGCTGTGGGACCGAGGATCCTTAGATCATCGATCTTCTAACAAAGGACAGGCACCTATATTTATGCATTTCTCTACAACCCCATGTTCTTGAACATGATCCAATCACCACACAGTTCTTTGTTTCCCCAGTCCCAATCAGGATACAGTATCCAGCTTGATAACCTGTATCCGGTGTTTATGTAACTTGTGGATTTACTGCGCAGGTCAATGCTGAGTCATGTCTGGTGACTAGTACAGCGCTTGCGCTAAAAGTCCCTATTTAATCCCGACTGTGCTTGCGTCAATAAATCTCTACTGCGCTAACAAATCTTTGGGAACAGGCACAGGCAAAGCTAAACTACATATACTGTTCTGCCACAGTGGTCTCTCAAGGACAGCTCTAAACGATCTACGCACACCAGAGTTGAGGCTTTTTCCCACCCTCAATCTTAAGTTCCCTGAAGGTCCCTTTTCTTGGTCAGGAGGGTTTTGCTTTCCTTTTCTACTGAATTGCTTACATTTACAGCAGATGGTCGTGGGGTGATAGACATCGCACTGGGTGCAGGAGTGGTGAAATTGACAGGGGGAACGTAGGCAATTGCCCGACTGATTATATTCCCAGCAGGGCCCACATATATTTCCTGCTCCCCTCATCCCTCATTGTGGAACAGGTCATGGACAGAAGCCACACCGCCCTTCATAAGAATGTGACCTGTGTCAGCTCTCGGTGCATTTGCGTCATCGTTCATGCAGTCTAACCATAAATCAGGGCCAACCGATGCCTAAACACCTTGTCATACCTCAGCCAAGCCCCCAGCTGGCTGGAGTTGTAGGCATGCCACACAATGTCAGTATATTTAAGCAGGCTGGAAGCCCACTCTGAGTAATTCTGAAGCTTTTCCCCCAGGAAGATCAAGTAGGTCACAGTCCAATTGGACCAATTCCAGTTGGCTTTTGGGTATTTGAACGTCTCTTTGTCCTTTCTGTCCTTGTGATTGCTATGGGATCACTGAAAAGGAAGGTGAGTATGTCCATGGATTTGTCCTTCCAAATTTGCTCTCTCATGGCCTTTAACAGGTGCTCACCAATGGGGTTGACACATCAGAGCAAACACCACCACCCCCCGCCCCCAGTGGTGAGGCCTGCCTCCCATCTACTTTTCCCCTTGAGCTTGAACAAGTACCCCCAATTGGTCCCTTCCAAACCTAAACACTGATAACCAGCTCCTGGCCCCTGGAAGAGGGTCTGAGGAGCAACTGCGACCCTTGAGCTGGCTATGGAACCCACACCACGTTCCATCAAAGGCACTGTGCCTTACTCCTCTGGGAGATGGTACGATGGCAGCACCTCCATGCCCAGGCAGGAATCCTAGGCCCTGCCCTGCACAAGGAGCAGCAGGACCTGGGCTATTGGACCTGCCATGCCTATGCAACCGCAGGCTTTGCACCCCAACTGCATGCCTGTCTAGGCCAGTCCTGGTTCTGCCCTCAGGGGTTGCGATGCTCTAAATCACCTGTGATCTGAGGCAGGGCTGGCTGACTGGGATGGTCTAGAACCATTGGCTCAGTCTGCAAGGGTCCCTGAGATGCCTTCTGACTGTCCTTCTCTAAGGCCTCCAGATACCACAGCATCCCCTCCACCCTTGGATCCAAGGGGTCTTGAGGTTCCTCTCTGGGCCTTTGAGGGGCTGGTGCTCCATCACTGAGGTGAGAGAAGGAAACAACTTTCCACCTGCCCCTTCTTGGGGTAATTCCCTTTTGGCTGGGTGCCACTTGGGCAGGCCCTGGCCCAGTGGGAGAGGGTGGTGCCCTTGGCTGTGGCACGTGGCCAACTGGAGGAGTCTCCTGCCCAACTGCAAGCCAGTTCACCACCATCTCGTGCATTAGGGCCTTCACAACTGGCCAGCCTCTCCTGCATGGAGAGTAATAGGGTCTCTGCACCCCTGGTGGGGGTCACGTTCGCAGGAGCTGACAAGATCTGTGGAGCTGCCAGCTCTTTTCTAGGTGCTTTTAGGATCCACTGGTGGTGTCTTCAATGTACTTTCCCCACCCCTTTTTCCTGCCCCATTAAAAAATTTTAATTATTGTTTTAGATTGTTTTTAAATTGTTTATATGGTTTTAACACTTTGTGAAGCTCTCCGAGTGCCATATAAGGCAGGGTGGCGCCATATAAATAAAACTGAGGATGATGACGACGACAACGACAACCACCACCACCTTGGGGGCAAAGGTTTTGCCCAGAGGGAAGGGCTAAAGTTGCCCCTTTAGTGTCCTCTCTCAACAGTTCTGAAGTTGGACAGGGGAGAGTACCTTCATACCAGAAAGGGGGCAGACATCCAACACACCTGGTGCCTCACTCCCCAATAGGACAGAGAAAAATGCTTCCCATCCAGGCCACGTACTGAGGGAAAGGCACGCTGATCTGGTAAGGCTCCCAGGATGACACGCCACTTCAGTCAGGTCATAGGCTCAGCAGACATGTCCCATTTTGCTCCTGACATGCTGCTGTTTTTGGAGCTCTGGTGCGGCCTTAAATCCTGACTCTGCGAGTCTCACCTCACTGGCTGGGATGTACTAGCTTTCACACCCCTGCGGCCATTGCTATGGCAACCATACTGCCAAGTCTAATGCTTGCAGCCGCATCTCCAAGCTGCAAACCATTCACCTTGCTCCATTCCTTTTAATTGGGAGTGCGACAAAGGGTCCCTTTGCCACAAGTCAATTGCAGGCAATGGGCTAATATCTCACCTACCAGGCCTGCAACTCAGAGAGCCCCAGCTATGTTTAACTGCAAATCAAAAATTAGCTACAGTAAGTTTCTGTTTTTTCTAGTGGGTGAGCAAGCTTGTGTCCATCAACCATTCCTATGGCAGAAGAGGCCCACATCACCATTTCCCACAGAGCCCCAATGCCTTGGACTCCATGCTGGATGCAATGCTAAAAGGTTTGTGGGTTTTTTGTTGTTGTTGTTGTTGTTGTTTTTAAAGAGTTTTATAGCAAAGTATACTTTTCAAGTAAATTTAAAGTAAGCATTTTGTATAACAAATGACTTTTCAAAAACAACAACAAAATGAATTTTTTCCTGGGGTTTGCCTTACATATTTCTTTCAGCATGTGTTTCTTTTCACAAGAGAAGACACATGATCTCCTTTCAGTCTGATATTCATGCATCACTCTGAATGGGTTAAACCACCCATTATAGCTGCATACCCTAAAATTTGTGAAACCAAAGGGAAAATTCCGCAATTCCACTGTTTATGAGAGAAATCCATAATTTTAAAAGTAATTTCACAGGTTTTGTGGTCCTCTATGATATTTTCTGCTGCAAGTTTTATTCAGGCCAGAGAAGACTCTGTCCAGCCAAGAGCAGCACATTAGGATGAACAAGTGGGGGGCTATCGGAAGACACAAACTGAGTTCCATGACTGGAGAGTGGCAGCGGTAGGCTGTGGGTGGGAGAGGACATCCTGGTAAACTTGTGCCAGTGCATACAGGAGTATATTACTTAGTGAAGGAATAAAATAGTTCTCTTAAGTTCGGCTTAACAAATCTCCAGAACGTAGCTCACAGGAATACAATTTTGTCAGTGTAAGCTTTGATCCCTTTGAAGAGGCGGGTACCACTGTTTTTCATACTGCAGCTCTCATAAGAAGTTTCAAAGCTAAAGAAAATGCAACCGAAGAAAGCAGTCTATTTTCAGATTTTGTTGGTGGGTTTTTTTGGCATGGGTATCAAGAGATGAGTGTGAGTGGAATTTACTGTTCTCTGATGGGCAGTCTCCAGAAAATAAAGGGGAATAGCTTTTCTTCTGAAATCAATTTTCTGTTTCTCTTTCAAATGAAAACATCACATTCTTTTAATTCTCAAAACCAATTGCTAGATATTCCTTCTATCTCTCCGAGTCACTGCTACTTGCAAATCATACTTTATTTTTGCTTGTAGGATTAATTTCAAAAGGAAAGTAGTTGCTTCATTTGAAGAGATTTGTGTTTGAGGTAGAAAATCTCACTAAATTCTCAAGACCCAGCCTGGTTCAGCTGTGTTCCCATTGATGTAAGTCAGCCTTATATGTTTGAGCTTACCTAGATTTGGCCTGTACTTGCTGCCTCAGATTTTCAACGATCAGAAAGTGACTTATACAGAGCTACATCAACTGAAAATCTGAGTGTCTTTGGTCAGAAATTCAGAATATCCATTGTTATCCCTTTACAGCAGTCTCGGTGCTTACCTGGTGTTTGATGGCTGTGGAGGATTGGATGAGGGCGAGCCGCTTGAAGTTAAATACCGAGAAGACGGAGGTGATGTTTGTGGGGAAAGACGAGGGAGTGGTGCCCCCATCATTGATGGGGTCCGTCCTGCCCTGGTATCTCAGGTTCAGAGTCTCTGGGTGCTCCTGGATCTTCAGCTCCATCCTGGATTATCCAGGTGGTGACTGTGGCAAAGGGGGCATTCCTCCAGTTACATCTGGTACGTCGGCTTAGATCGTATGTCTCAGACTCTGATCTGGCCACGATCGTCCATGCTTTTATTACCTTGAGACTGGACTACTCTAACGCACTCTATGTGGGGCTACCCTTGGTGATGATTTGGAGACTTCAGCTGGTGCAGAACGCGACGGCTCATCTCCTAATGGGGATGGGCCGACGCAAGCACATTACACCAGTGCTCCGCGCTCTGCACTGGCTGCCGATAGTCTTCTGTGCCCAATTCAAGGTGTTGGTATTGACCTTTAAAGCCCTAAATGGCCTCGGCCCCACTTACCTGCAGGACCACCTCACCCTCTGGGTCCTGGATCGGCCTCTACGGTCAGCCAGGGGAGCCCTCCTCGAGGTCCCCCAGGTTTCTCGGGTGTTGACCTTGGGGAGGGTGTTCTCTGTAGCCGCGCCATAGCTGTGGAACTCCCTCCCATTGGAGGTCCACTTCACCACCAACCTCCCCTCTTTCCATAGACAAAGTAAGACCTAGCTGTTCCACCGTGCCTTTCCTGAGGTAGATGCGGTGGGTGGGTTGGGTTAGGGAGGAGTAGGGGTTTGAATTGTTTTTTAATTCGATTACTGTAACCTCCTTCTCTCTGGTCTTCCCCAGTCTCACTTTTCTCCCCTTATCTCTGTCTAAAACTCTGCTGCCAGAGTCATCCACCTCACTCGTTGCTTCGATCATGTGCAGCCCCTCCTCTCTTCGCTTCACTGGCTTCCCCTTCCTGAACAAATCCTGCACAAGCTCCTAGTCTTCACCTATAAAGCTCTTCATAACCTTGCTCCCCCTACCTCTCTGCGCTTATCTCCCTCCATACTCCAGCCCGTGCACTTTGCTCCTCCTCTGTCCCTTCTCTCACCCATCCACGCCTTCCCTGCTCCCCTAACTGCCGTTGTCCCTTCTACCTTGCTGCCCCCCATGCCTGGAACTCCCTCCCTTGTCCACATCTGCCTTGCCCCCTCCCTTTATACCTTCAAATCTCTCCTTAAAACTCACCTCTTTCGCTCTGCTCTGTCTGACCCTTTATCCTGCTGATCCACTATATCCTATACCTATGGTCTGTGTACCCTTATCCTTGCCACATGGACCTGTCTGCTGTCATTCTCAACATAACCAAGCCAAAGTACATGCACCTGAGGCCTCACATCTTCATGAATGTTAGACCCCTTATCTCTCCCTCTGTTCCCCTTCCTACGTCTCTCCCCAGCTCCCGTCTCTCAGATTGTAAGCCCTAGGGCAGAGACCATGTCTATTTTGTTACTTTGTAAAGTGCCAGGTACACTGCTGGTGCTATATAAATGTTTGATACTACTACTACTACTACTACTACTAACTACTACTACTACTAATAATAATAATTAATTGTATTTGTTATTTGTTTTAATCTGTTTTTAACATATTGTTAGCTGCCCTGAGATGCTTTCAGCAGGAGGGGGTGGCATACAAATGTTGTTATAAATAATTAAATTAAATTAAATTAAATTAAATTAAATTAAATACATTGCATATACACTGTACTACGGGTGGGAATTCCAGTTCTCCCGAGATCCGATATTGCCGGTATTTGGGTGTATCGATTTAATCTGATAAATCCGATATTTACCTGTGGCGGCATACCAGATTTTTAACAATGGCCATGCTACCGGATTTTTTACATTGTGGCCACTTAAGTCAACAGCCGCAATGTAAAAAATCCGGTACTGCAGTCACTGTTAAAAATCCGGTATGCCGATACCGGTAAATCTGGTACTTGGGAGATCCGATACCGGTACATCTGGTATCCAGTATTCTCCCTGGTGTCCCGCCCCGACACTGTACCCTTGTTATCTCATCACACCATGTGCAATAGCAAAGCTGGCATTAGAATTTGCAGGCCCCAGGGCAAAAACAAAATGCTGGGGCCCCCATGGCCCCACCCCCTTCCTAAGGAGGAGCCATAGTATATGGCTGCCATAATATTTGGCAGTCGGGTGCTGGCTTACAATCACAAAGTGACCACAGCTCCTGTGGAGACCTAAAGGCCATTTAGGGCCCTGCTGGGAGGAAGCCCTGCTCTGGAGAGTCAGAGGTGCCCCACAGTGGAATGCATTTCACCATGGAGCTCACAGACGTGCAGGGAGGCCTAAGGCCACAGACGTTTCTAAGACCATCCTTGGTTTAAACAAACCTGGTGGCACCCTCCCTACCATTTGACAGTACTTTAGGATTGCCCTTTTACAATTTATGAACCCTTCACTATTATGAACAAAACAGAACAAATCCCAAGCACTCTTTTTATTGTACTTCCAAGAGCCGTATGCAGCACAGGCTTGAATAACTGAGTACATTGTAACCCTTGTTTTTCAGCTACAAGTAACAAGGTTAATGTAATCTGCAAAGCCCTTTCAAGTACCAAACCTCTTTGAAGTACCAAGATTTTCAAAGTGAAAAAACAAGATGTTCTATTTTTTCTCTTTCAACCTCTTCTCGCTTATCCCCTTCTTTCTCAAACTCACAGTTTCTTATCTACTCTTCACTTTCTTTGTTAGACTCTGTTACTATTTTGTACTTGCTGGCCCCTGCCAAAAAAACAGCACTTACTTCTACTGCAGGGATGTCGACAGAAGCATAGCTGCTGGCCCAAGCTAAGACAGCAGAGATCAGCCTAGAGTGGCTGTTGACTGAGGATTGGGATGGAGGTGCTTTAAGGATTCTATGTTTAGCGAGCCTACTTTCACTTTCATAGGCTTGCCTGACTGGCAGCTAATTCTATTGGTCCATATGCAGCTTTTTCCTCAGTGAAGGAAGAGACATGGATTCTTAGTTATACTCCTAGTCAAATCTACCAGTTGTGTAGAACCAGCCCTGCTGCTCTTCTTGTAAGACACGTTTCATCTAACCCTTCTGTAGGACTTTGATGGTGTGGAGACTGGCACCAGCCTTTTGCACAGGAGTGAATTTCACCAACTTTCTTCCTGGTGTATTATGAGTAGAGAATAAGTTTTTCCCATAAACATTTTTATATTCTTTACAAAATACAAAGTATTCTAAGTTGTTCAATCTGCCATCAACAAATGCATAATTTTCATTAAAATTGCATTCTGTTTACTTATATAAAATGAGAATATACCACTTACACAAAATCATAAACGGTGTGGAAGAAGTAAATAGGGAGTGGTTAATTACCCTCTCAAACATTACTAGAACTAGGGGACACTCTATGAAACTAATTGGTCACAGCTTTAAAACCAACAAATGGAAGTAATTTTTCTCTTGGCATGCAATAAACTTGTGGAACTTGTTGCCAGAAGATGTTGCGAAAGCCAGTACGTGGCTGGGTTTAAACATGGATGGGATATGTTCTTGGAGGATAGATCCGTAAATGGCTTTTAGTCAAGTGAGTCAGGGAAAGTAACCTCTGACTGTCAGGAGCTGGGAACAGCTAGCAGGGAATGAATAATTCCATTATGACCTATTGTGTACTTCTTTGAAGTGACTGAAGGTGGCCACTGTTGGAGATAGAATGCTGAAGTTCAATGGACCATTGGTCTAGCCCAGTCCAGTACAGCACTTCTTGTGTTCTTACAGGGACCCCTGTATTCTCTTCAGATTCTGCAATTATGAAACCACTGGACCAAAAGGGTCAGGAGAGCCTGTCTAGGAAGTAGACCTCTGCAAGCACTCTCTGCAACCTGGGCATCAAAGGGAGTCAGACTGCATTTAAAGGGAGCACAGGGAAATGGAAGCAGTCTACATGAGACGGGGGAGTGCTCCAGAAGGAACAGGTGGGCCAAAAGTTTCCCACTGCTGACCTAGAGTATCTAAAAAGACTCCCAAATATACACAAACCTCTCAAGCACCCAGCAGGGCATTTTTTCCAAGAGAGCTTTCCTCGTCTCCCTGTAATATGTGCCAGTAACAACCAATGACAGCCGTTCATCACAGCAATGGTTAGTTCACAGTGCTCCTCACTCAGGCTACAATACCACGCTGCTGGAATCAATTTCTGTGAGAATTTGGCGAAACAACCAAAATTTTAAGAATCCCCACGATTGTGGGAGTATAACATTCTAAAATGACCTAAGATAATCACGTTAGGACATACCTGATTTTTTTTTTTCATGGCTGCCATTTCAGCCTTATGCTGTAAAAGCATTAGCCAGCAGCACAGTATGCAATACTAAAGTCAGTCAATCAAAGGCAGTGTTGTTCTGTGCCACATTGAAATTAATGGAGTTACACTTCAGCTGAAATTGGCCCACCAGAGTAAAATCTGTCCAACATGACACACTTGACTATTGGTGTCATGGCTCACAGAATATCAATCAGCCTTACAGAATTATTTCATTTATACTCTCCCCTACGCATCAGTCCTTGAGAATGAGCAAAAACAGGATTCTTGCAGCACGTTCCATATGCAGAAGCAAAACTCCTTTTAGTGTGTACGCTAGCTGTGAATCTGTAGGAGTCCAATGAGATTTTTTTCCTCAGATTTGCTTGACCCACATTATTTATGAAGTTCTAAACAAATATCAGTGACTTTAATATAGCTTGTGATGTGAAGACTTGCAGGCTGAGCTGCTGGCTACACCCAACTCCCCTCCCCCAAGCCTGCCTGCTATCCTGCCCCAGTCATGACGTTGCTGCACTGGAATGACAGCCTGGGAAGAATTTGGGGAATTATATTTCCCTCATGTTGTTATTAATCCAAAAAGACGTAAAAGGTAAACATGTACAGAGGAGATGCACTTTTCTTGACTACCAGTGACAGCTGGTCTTTTCCTTCACATCCCTTATGGCTTTTACTTACATTAGTGCCATCTTGGATGTAGATATGTCAGAGCTTGACTAAATGACTTGATTTATGTCAAGAGAGGGGTTGTTTAATTTCCTAGGTGTCATGGCCAAAAAGTTTTTTATGGTCTTTCCATCTTATGCTTTCTCAGATACTTCTTGGAACATTGCGTCGAGGAAATACAACTGAGGGCAAGACCCTGGTGTCCTTTAATATAGCTTGTGATGTGAAGGCTTGAAAAGATGGCTAGATGCCAAGATTATTCTCTTGAAATGCGTAAGGCATGCACTCCCTTCTTTGGTCAAGCAGAAAATGTTATATCTTTATATATCTATGTTTAAAATCCTGCTGAAGGGATTGTTATCACAGATAATATAAAGGCAGGAAATGCTAGATACTTTAAAATCTGAAGTACACTGGGTCTTATCTGAACCCAAACCTACTCTGAAATTTATGACCATTCCATATTTTGGGGGGGGATGGATTGACGGTTTTCTGTTTTTCCTGCAGCCATTGACCAATACACCACTATGTATTGCTACACCACTGTATACACCAATCCTCAGTATTTCTTGCAGACTACCACACATCCTTATCATCACATTTTTAAATGAAAACACTATAAAGGCAATGTAAATTTGAATTTAGCAATATTAATGAGATGGTAGTTGTCAGAGGGTGACGCCACATGAGCTGGGAGGGACTGAACCCCCATGTACCCTGGGATGGACAATCACAACTACCACACTTTAGGGCCAGCACAGTGAGCTTGGCACACATCCCCGCTGCCACACAGGGAAACTGGGTGCCCCAGCCGTGATATGGCTGCACAGGAATGGCAACAGTACCCACTGCTCAAAGTCCTGTAGACCTCACCATGGGGCAGGGAAGACAGGGACTGAGTCCACAAGCAGCAGCAATCTTCTGCGGGTTGGGCAGTCTTACTCCACTTTGGGTAAGGTTGCTATGCCCTGCGTCCCTGGCCTTTTTCTGGGAAAGCAGGGCATAGCAGTCAGCTCACCACCCCACCCTGGGGCGGCGTGAACATCTGGCAGCTGAGCATATGATCCACTGCATCTTGTGGCAACTGTGCCCAAATTGGGGTAAGGCTTAAGGCTTCTGAACTCACGATAACGTCTCATGTGGCTTCACTCAGAGACTCAAATTTTACTATGCTATAAGGTCTGCAGACAAGATGTGGTCCACTTACCTTGTTGTGGCATCTTGCAGTTGGATTTCAGCACCACATTCTGTAACATATTGCAATTTCTCGATCATGGAGTAGACAACTGCATGAGAAGAAGGTATGGAAGAGGTACCTCAGGAGAAGGGTAAGAAGTACATAGACCTAGCAGCAGTTTTGAGAGGTAAGGGTGGGATTGCAGACTGATCTCATTCTGACATAAGATGAGTAGAGAGTTTCCAACTATCTCGCTGCAAACCTTTCACAAGCAAACAGGTCTGGTTGGTAAGGCTGTTACAAGTACAGAGAGGGATGTTGGTTGGGCTTAGGGATGGGCGAACGCTGTTCAGAAGTTCGGAGTTCAGCCCAAACTCGTCCTCTTTCGGATGACTGAACCTGAACCCGAATTCGAGCATGAACTGACCAAATCGAACTCGATTCTGAACATCGAAATGACCGAACAGTTCGGTCAGTTTGGATTGCATTTGGGTGGCAAAAACATGTCACTGGAAGGCAAAATGTGACAGGGAGGAGGAGTCAGCTGAGGAGCAGACTTCCAGGCACCAGGGGTGGAGAGGCTTGGAGTATCAGCCAGCCTGCCCAATCACCATCCCTTTTCGCCTCAGACCACTGGCTTCGCAGTCTGCGATTGGCAACGGGCTAGGCTGCATGGAGCAAATGGGGCTTGCGGTGAGGCGGGCGCAGCAAGAAACAAAACTGATTGCCTCCCCCCTTCCCAACATCTTCTGAGCTAGTCACTATTCCTGAACAGCAGGTGTTTCAGAAGGCTCCCT
>QEPC01005117.1:4394046-4436989 GCA_003113815.1 Sphenodon punctatus
GCGGGCATTCTCGGTGGTAGGGCCGCGGCTGTGGAACTCCCTTCCGGAGGAAGCTCGCCTGGCCCCAAGCCTTTTGACATTTCGGCGGAACTGTAAGACCTGGCTGTTTGCCCAGGCCTTTGGGAGGGAGGGGGGGGTGATTTTTAATCCCCCACCTATATATTTATTTATGATTATACACTGCCCTGTTTTATTGATATATTTTATATTTGTATTTTAAATGTTTTAAAATTGTTTTTATTGTTGTTAACCGCCCCGAGCTGCATTGCAGGATGGGGCGGTATAAAAATCTATGAAATAAATAAATAAATAAATAAAATAAATATTTGAGGAGCCAGCCACCCCTACCGAAGGTCCAGGGACTGGGCCAGCGACCGCTTCCTCCTCCTCCTCCTCCTCCTCCTCCTCCTCCACCAACACTGGCTCCGGGAGCACCAAGTTGTCCCCCAGCCGGGGAATCAAGACAACAGTCTTCTTCGTTTTATTTTTTTTTCAAAAAACCTCACTCACACACAGACAACAACACACAATCACCCACCAACACCCACCAACCAAAGCAAACACAAACAGCCAAAACACACAAAACTGAACAAGCAGCCACAAACACACACTCTCTTGCCACACAGCTCCGTATGTATTCAAATTTCCAGTTTCCTGTGCAATCGCGCGCTCTCGTGATACTTTTACCGAACCCCCAAACCGAACAACTGAACCCGAACTCGGCGACCAAACCGAACAACCGAACCCAACACCCAAACACGAATCGCGATCTGTTTGCCCATCCCTAGTTGGGCTGCTGTGAATGCATACAAACTAGTTTAGTTGATATTTGCAAATCTCACAATGCTACAAGTGGCTGTGGCCTACCACCCTGAATGGTCCTGAACATGAAGAGGGATGGCACTCAGCTATGACTGGGAGGGTCCAATGTAATGGATGACCCCCAAGTTGTCACAGGTCAGACCCAAAGGGCCTGGAGTAAGTGCCTGCAGGGTGTAAGAACTGAATAGCAGACCAGAGCTGGGCAGGCATCTGGCCCTTTAAGCATTTAGCAATCAGCAAACCAATAGATATGGCTGAGAGACCCCAGCTGGAAACTGCAGTAAGACTGCTAGCCAGCCAAGGGCAATAGCCACAATATAAAAGACAGAGTCAGGAGGCTCTTAAAAACCACCAGGAAATAAGTTCAGGAGTTGGGGCTGAGTCCTGCATCTTCTGAACTGGAAGGTGGCAGCTCTGCAGTAACAGGGTTGGCTGGACAAATGCACTGGGAAGATAGGGAGAGATGCAAAAAGGGAACAGAGACCGAAAGCCAAGGGAAAGGCTCACCTCTATCAGGCACTTAGCTGGGAGCCCAGTAGAAGGGGCTCTCTACAAGGAAGAAGGGAGGGGAGGGGAGGCTGGGAGCCCAATGAGATGGCTCACCACAAAGGGAAAAGATTGTCTGGTTCTAGCCTTGTTTCTGGGACTGTGTACTCTCATTTGTGCAAATAAAACAACACTAGCAAAGGAGGACCATAGTGGTGTTAAGTATGGGAGAGAAAAGACTGATCCTGAAAAACCTCCATCATGGGACGACATTGTAGATACTAGGGGTGGGACCCCGGGGCCATTACCGGATACCGGATTTACCGGTTACCGGTTCTCAAAGAACCGGATTCTCNACCTTGCACGGAAGCTGAAGGCGGGGCTAAGTGTGCGCTTTGATGAGCTTCTGCACTGGGAGGAATATGTCCTGGCAACCATGCTGGACCCCAGGACCAAGGGTAGCATGGCACATGAGACAGCGGTCTATGGCCTCTGGAAGGGTGCGCTGGTACAGAAGATCCAGCAGACAGAGCGGGCCATGCAGCAGTATGCCCCTGAGGATGGTGGGAGTGGGATCAGCAACCCCTTAAAGCCATCTGGGTTTATCCCTGCCCCCAGCCCTAGCGGTAGCAACAGCCCCAGCAGCAGGATGAGCAGCAAAAGCAGGACCCCTACAGCCAGTAGCTCCTCCTGTGTGCAGGCCACTCTGGGGAGCATGGGGCCCAGCACAAAATGGCAAGCAGCATGGCTGAGGGCAGTGGGGAAGGTGGTTCCCATCCAGAGCTACCAGAGGGAGTATGATGGCATCTCAGCAACAGTGGAGGCCTACCTGGAAGAGGACCCATGCATTGATCCCAGCAGCGATCCCTTGGCCTACTGGGCTGGCAAGACCAATGTGTGGCTGGTCCTGTTGAATGTGGCCAAGGGTATCCTGTCCTGCCCACCAACCAGTGTCCCCAGCGAGCGGGTGTTCTCTGTGGTGGGGGACATTTGCTCCCCACACCACCTGAGACTGGGGGCCAAGTTGGTGGAGCAGTTGTTGTTCCTAAAGGTGAACCTTCCGCTGCTGGGATTCCCCAAGCTGCCCCCGGGCAAGGAGTGATGGTGCAGTGGCACACGCCATCCCATGCCACGGGCAGTCGGGACGGGGCTCCTCCTCCTCCCCCCTTCTCGCATGTATTACGGAGACCTGGCTGGATGAGTTGGCTGGTCCAACTTTGGCCGATCTCATTCCAGCCGGGTATGCTGTGCAACATCAGCTCTGCACGGATGGCCGGGGAGGTGGTATAGCGATTATTTTTAGAGAGGACTGGCCTGTTAGGAGGTATCCAGTTCAGGAGATTGTGGGTATTGAGGCACTTCACATGGTGTTTGATTTGGCCGGGGGCAAGCTAGTGGTACTGCTGGTATACCGGGCCCCTTCCTGTCNTCGCCCATGCCTATGCAGCAGGTATGCATATTACTACTACTAATCATTTCTATAGTGCTACTAGGCATACACAGTGCTTTATAGCCACAGATTTTTAAAGACAGGTCCCTGTCCAGTGGGCTTACAATATAAAATGGGTGAGGGGAACACAGGGACGGACAGACGCACCCATATTCCCATTTTACAGATAAGAAACTGAGGCTGAGATTTGCCCAAAGCCACCCAGTGAGTTTATGGCTACAGCAGGATTTAAACCCTGGCTTTTCAGGTCCAAGTCCAGCATCTTATCCACTACACCACACTGGCATATGTTTGGCTTTTTTTGTTTGCTCTTTGTTTCTTGCATCCTACTTTTGTCCACTCGCTTTAAACAGGTCTTTTGTATGTCATCTTCCTGAGATCTTTGATATAAGCTTTCTGTTTTACCTTTAACCTCTGTCTTTAAGCATTTTGACTTTTTTGATGCCTACAGTATTCTTTGACCTGATGAAATACCGGTCATTATCATTCCTTTTTAGTGCTCTCTGCTGTTCTTTTAAGGTCCCCCTTACTTTTTTGCTACTATAAAATTTTCAAACATGAAAGTTATTCATGAGATTTTTTCCTCTTCAAAAAACCTTTCCTTTTTTGCACACAAGAGTGCCTTACAGCCGTTTCCTTTAAAAGATACAGTTAATCTCTTATGCAGTGAAACTCATTCCTGAAAGAAATGAAATAAAAGTCATTTTTATTAGCTTTATTTTTACACACACACAGATACACAAACACACATAAAACAAATAAAATTAAGCCTCAGAGCCTCAAAAATATTGGCCCTGTTTTCTCAATCCTTACTATTTGCAAAAATGCATGTGTGTATTTTTGTTTGTTGTTGCTTTAAAATTAAGCCTCCTTTTTGCTCATATTGGCAGAAATAGCTAACAAAGTGTACTTTTAGCTATTTATGAAAGAAATGGAAATGCTTGCTTCGATAGAGAAAAATGCCTTTAGTTCTTCTAAGTCGCAACATAACTTCTTTCAGAATCATGTTAACTGCTCCTCTTCCTTCTCTAGGGCCTGTCTGATTTTTGGCATCAAAAGATGTATGCTTGATAGAGTCATGGGGTCAGACAGACTTTTTTTATATATACATGTAGCAGTCCCCAAGGTTACTTACATCTTTTTAAACTACTTGCTTGGAATAGTGTAGTGGATGGAGAGTCAAAGCCAGTCGTATATCTCCACTTTATATAATATAACACTGATAAGTGCCCTGAAAATGAGATGTTTATATTATGCACTAATCTCTTGATCACAGACAGGAGAATATGCCAGAGATAAAAATCTGGAAACACCAGCAAGGAAATGTCCAGGGAAAAGTGCAAACTGATTTATTTAAAAGACAGAGAGATGGTGCATGAGGTGGAGATAATCTCTTCACTTACTAGATGAAGGAAGAGCCTACCATTGTTGGAACATTTTAGCCATTTGGCTTTAGAATTAGGATAGGCCACTCAAGGAAAGATTTTCAAAGGCAGGTATTTAAGCACTTGCCTGCCATTGACTTTTGAAAGAAGATAAGCACAAATGACATTCAGGGACCTATCACTGAAAGACTGCTCCTGAATCTACAAAACATTCCAAGTGCCACTAAAATGTGGAGGAGGGATATGATGCTCTGAATGAATATTAAAACAGCAAGCAAAATAAGTAACAAGAAGAAAATGTTAAAATATACTAGTGATGTAACGAAGGGTAATAACGTATGTGTTGACAGAAAACTGAGTCACAAACTGATTTGGACCGGGAAGCAGCTTGAGGACTATCAGCGTCCAAAAGCCCTTCCTCCCTGCCATGATGTTCAATCATGGTGGCCAATGGTGTCATGGGGACCCAACAGCAAACATGGCTGGGAGAACTCCAAGACCAACATTTGGATAGCTCCCCATAAACGTGATGGTGGCCCACAGGCAAAAGCAGATCCAGGCACTGGCAGGCCTAAGCAGGCCACTGTCACATTTGTTCACACCCAAAGCAAAGATTAAGAAGCTGATATGTTTAATTATGAGAACAGCAGCTGAGGTAAATATATTGGTTGACCATAAAATACCTATTTAAATAAAAAGTGTTGACGTTTTTCTTACTTTTAAGTTTTTGAAAATGACCCTTTAAAAAAACCACTTATTTTTTACCATTTTAAAAATCCAAAGCATGTTTTGTTTTTGTTTTTTGAGGGGGGGGGAATTGGCTTTTGGTTTCTTTTGGTTGCTAATCATTTTTATAATTTTTGATTAATTTTTGAAAAGCTAAATATACAAAGGCATATATTTTTCTCTAAACGGAAAAAGACTGACAATTCTTGGTGGAAAATATTCACGTATAATTATTTAAAAATCAAATATTTGTAGATAATTACTACAAAAAATGGAAGGAATGAAGTAGGAATTGGATGAACCAAAGAAACACTTGTGAGCAGAACCACAGTGAGGAAAAACACTAAGAAGCACAATTACAAGACACTTTTCATTAAGTGTTGTTAGAGAAAGTCACTTTATTCCAGAAATATAAATAACATACAAGACAGGTAATAAGAAAAAAATACAACCTTTATATCTTCATTAATATTTTTATTTTGGGGAGTTGAATAATTGCTAGCATCATAAAGTCTAAGAAACATTTCCAGGACTATGTTTAGATTATTGTGGTTTCATTCTTCAGAAAAGTCACCTATCAGGCCAAACTATCACTTTGCCTAGGGTGATTTTAGATGATACGGGCCTCCCCCTAACCACAGTCAATCCCCTGTGGTGGAGGAGAGGCCCATAACATCTAATGCGGTTCCTGCCAGAGGTTCACCCCATTGAACCTCCGGAATCATGGTTAGCGCAACCACGATCCAGGATCGGTGGAACATAATGTCTGTTACCTCCGCCAGCCCGGGTCGTGGCCCAGACCACGCTGTGGGATCGGGCACAGCAGTCAGATTGGCCGCTGCGCCCACCCATCTCCCAGAGGACAGGCGGCTGAGGGAGTGCAGGGGTGCGGGACTGCATGTCACGCCGCACAGCCCCGCCCCCTTCCCGATCCCCGAGCAGAATCAGGCTGGCACATCTAAAGGACGGATGGCCTGATTCCGGACCGGGATCCGAAACGGATCCCAGACCATGGTAAAAGGGAGGCCCATATCGTCTAAAATCACCCTTAGTCACACACATCTCATTCTCTGAGAAAGATAACTGAAAGATGGCCATTGGCTTAATTCCCTTTTAGGTAGGGATTCTTTCAATCACTCCAAACTGAAGAAGCTGCAAAAATCCTTTTAAAATAATTTAATCAGGACAAATATATATATAGTCACTGCATATTTAAACAATCCTCTTTTGAGAAACTTAAGTGAATTTGGTTCACATTTTTTATTTGCATTAAGGCTGAAAAGAGCAGCTAAAAGTTGCTGCTCATGAGAAAGTTTGCCATAATGGGAACTGGGATCGATTTCCTGACTGTTTCCCAATACCGATGCAATTTCAGGATTCTTGCAATACCATGAGTTATCATTCCAATTTACTGACTTTCTGCTTACCGTTTACCGTGTACCATTCATTGACCACTTGCTGTACTGCCAAGGGTATTGTTTTACTTCTGGTCTTCTTGTTTCTGCATTTCTGAGCCACTCGCTCTGTGAATAGCAGATCCGTTAACCACCCCCAGTGCCCTTTAACCTCTAATCCAGTGCCTCCAGTCAGAATTTGTTGTTCTGTGTTTTTCCCTTTGCTTTGATCAATCTGCAACTGGACCGCATATTAGTAAAGGAATCTGCATACCAGCCAAAGAGTGACAAGGAAGTATAAGGGAAAATGGAGGGCAAGAAATGTGGTGTTGCATCAGTATTACCTCTCAAAATTTGAAATGGACGGCAAAGCAGTAAATGGGATTCCAGTAAGTAGTAAGTCAATAAATTGAGAAATGAAACGTCAGTCAAGACATTATCAAGTACCAAGAAATTCTCATTTCAACTGAGACAGCATCAGGAACTATGATTTCAACGAGATTACCCATTTGGCAAAACCTCGTTTCAGCCTGAATTTGCGTGACCTTGTTTGCAATCCTGAATCAATTTACTCCATTTACTTTTTGTTGAAGGAAGTAGTTTCACAACTGAAGCCTCTGTAGAGGCTTTACCTTTTACCCCATGGTGTTTCCTCAGCCAGTTCTTTATACCTCTGTCTCATGTACTAATGCTTGTATTGATAAATACTAATTTAATTAAAATGCCCTGAAAAATTCTAATGAGAATGTAAGTACTAGTTATTTTCTAGGGGAAAAAAGTAGGATTCTATTATGTAAACTAAGTCATAAATATTTTGAATATCAAGAATGTTCTTATTATCAGGTGTTCATCAAAACTTTTTTTCTCCTCAATTACTGAGCTGGCTAATTGTCTGGGTTTTCATTTTTCCCTCTTGTGTAACATTGTCTGTCTAGCTTGTCATCTCTACTGGATTATTTATTTTGTTTTTAAAGGTTAACAAGCCCAGTTTTCATAACGCATTGGATTTATTTATAGACACAGCAGGACAAGGAACTAAAATGTGGGGGCCCCACGCTGCCAGCAGTAAAACATCAAATTATGGCAGCAAAATATCTAAAAAGAACATATTATATGTTTGGTTCCTCATCAGTCAAAAGAGAGAGAAGAAATAGTCAAAAATCAAACATGCTCTGATGTCTAACTCCTCATTATTTTCGCTTACTTCACATTAAAATGCAGGGTGCATTTGTCAGCCTGTGTCACTATAAATGAAAAATTACAGATTAGATGCACATGCACCCTCCATTAGAAAAGATACACAATATGCTGTATACACAAGATGCCAGGGAGCTTAATTAATCCAATTCCAAACAGAGGAATACATTTGAAAAAAGAATAATTAATTGCACCACAAGCTAACAAAGAGTGGTATAAGGAAAGAAGAGATGTACTGTATTCTTGTCAGCGTAGTAAGCCAAAACATTAGGGGTGGGACACCAGGGAGAATACCGGATACCGGATTTACCGGTATTGGATCTCCCTGGTATCAGATTTACTGATATCGGCATACCAGATTTTTACATTGGCCGCTTTACCGTCTTTTTTACATTGGGGCCATTGACTTCAATGGCCGCAATGTTAAAAAAACGGTAAAGTGGCCAATGTTAAAAATCTGGTATGTCGATACCAGTGAATATCAGATTATCAAATATAATCCGATACACTTGATTATCGGGTATATCGGATTTATCCGATACCAATATTCCCACCCCTACAAAACATACTTCAGAAAACACACTTGTGTCAGAGAGAGAGAGAGAGAGAGTGTGCATGAGAGAGAGTGAAAGAGAGAGAGTGGGGGGGGAGGGTTAAAGAGATATGAGATGGGTATAAATAACAGTTACATACAGCAAAGCATAGCCTTTTAGATGACAAGAACCAAGCCAGCTCTGCCTAAGCAGGCATTCATACCACAATCATCATTTACTTCACAGATGATGCACCTCTTCATTGGCACTTTCCCTATACCTGATAACGTTCTAAAATCAAAAAGAGTGCTGCCCGGCCCTTGGCGTGTGCGCCGTGGGCGTGCACGCCTAAGGGCTGCGCGCGGAAAGGCGCATCCTTGTGTGCACAGCCTTGTGCACACACCGTGCCTACAGTTAATTGTTCCTACGGTTATTGTTCCTACGGTTAATTGTCATGCTAGTATCTGCAGCCTTCGGGCTCTGCTCCAGGATTCCTCCATTTGCCCTGAAGTATACAAAATGGCCAAGAAACGAGGGCGCCAGGAGGGTGCTTTGTTTAATGAGCAGCTGTTCACCAAGCAGAAGAAGCTGGACTCCTTCGTTATCCCTATGCCCTCTCCAGGTACTCGGGGGGAGGGGGGCTCTTCCAGTCACTTTGTACAGCTCTCCACCCTTGCCTCTGCTTCAATTAAGTCCTCAGTCTGAAGAGCCACCCCAATTGATTTTTCAACCTTTGGTCCAAATAATTCCTCTCCTAGGAAAGGGGATGCATGTTCAGCGGTTCAAGGTTCATCTATTGACATGTATACCTTGTTGTATAGACTTCTGGGGAACCAATGCTGTTTAATAGCTGAATTTTCAGAAAAACTGTATGCCCAACTCGAGGGTATTGGCCAAGTTTTAAAAAGCCAGCAGGCCCTATTGAATTCCTTGGTGGACCATGTTATTAAATCCAATAGTGGTCATTTGGGTTCTGAGGCACATGTTTCATGCAAGGGCAGATATAATTTTACCCAAGGAATAGATAAGGTTCCAGTTCCCTCTTCTTCGACAGATCACACTGGTAATCAAGATTATGTAAACCATAGAACTATAAGGGTGGATAAGAAGGCTCTTTCTTTAAGGATATATCCGCTCCCTAATGGTACTTTTCCTTGCTGGTCTAACAAATATACTATCCAACAGCACCTCCCATCTATTCTGGCCCGTCCATTTCCCATCTGGCAGGTCCAGGCCTACCAAATTTTACCTGCTCCAAGGGGTAGTCAGAGGCTGGTGATACACTTTCAGACCTCGCAGACTGTCAATTATTTACTTTCCAAAATGGACCTGTTTGCATCTTGGGGAGTTATTTTGGGGGAGGTTTTTATAGATACTGTGCTTCGCCCTTTGTCAACTTCAGTGAGACCTTTGTGTAAACCTACAGTCCCATCTCCCCCCAAGATTTCCTCCAAGGACAGGGATACGGTCTTGGGGTGTTGCACTGGAGGCCTTAAAGAACCAATAAATGACCGCTTGGCCAAACTAGCAATGCTGGCCCAAACTGTTGAATTGCCAGGTATTCTGCCTGGGCAAGTTCTGCCAGGCAGGCCAAGGGTTAGTTCCATTCCCTCGGATTTAGATGTGGACGAAATGGATCTTGCGGCTTCCGTTTTTTCCAACTTGCCAGAATTGGGGAAATTTTATATGGGAACCACTGGGGGGTGGGATATTCTTAAAATTTCTTCCCCAGCTTCTAAGGGTCAGGCTAGAGCTGTTTTGACCCCCATAAAATTAAGGGAGAAGCAGGTGCCCAATTCAGCAAAAGACTCCAGGCAGGAGAATTGAGACAAGCAGTGTCATGATCCGGACAGTATAAGGATATGCTCTTGGAATGTAGCAGGTTGGGCTAGGCTGGCTGGTTTTGTGGAGGCTATGAATTATCTGACCCAATTCCATATAATAGTGCTTCAGGAAATGTGGGCCTCCACTTTGCCAGTACTTGAGAATTACACATCTCATTTTGTGTCAGCTACTGTGCCCTTAGCTAAGGGACGGCCGAGTGGTGGCCTGGTGTGTTGTATATCCGACGCATTGAAAGCCCAGATAGTCGCAGTTTATCCAAAGCCTCCGTGCTTTTTGGCAGTAGTAATTAGAAGTGAGGGACATACAATTATCATTGCTACAGTATACATTCCCCCAGCAAATGCCAAATCCTATAACGCGAGGCTCTGGTGTTTAGTGACGGAGGGCTTAGAGGACATTTGGGAGACTTACCACCAAGGGAAAGTTATCTTACTAGGGGACTTCAGTGCCTGCATAGGTCAGGATGATGAGTCACTGGCCCAGCATGGTGTTTTAACTGAGAATGTCACCCTACTGGGCCCAAGGTGCTCAAAAAATAAATTGATAAATACCTCAGGTCTACACTTTGCAAAAATGTTAACAGAACTTAATCTTCTTATCCTAAATGGCTCGGGCTTCGAGGACCCAGAAGGGGAATTTACTTATATAGGCCCTGCTGGCTCCAGTGTGGGGGATTATGTGGCGGTCTCACCCGAGTTGATACCTCTTATTGGCAACTTTGTGGTAGGTTCCTGCCAAGAAAGTGTCCATCTCCCCCTGGATATTAAGAGTCAATTAGGGGTACCTAGGGCACCCTTGCTGCCCGGAGCTTTGCCCCAGATAGGGGCTCGATATGTATCTATTAAACGTAGTGAGACGGTATTGGATAGGGTAGGTTCCTTTTTGAAGGTGTATCCCTGCATTGCGGGGGGGGGGGCTGTGGTACCCCAGGGGGAGGCCCATCTGGATATTGTTGGGAAATTCTCTTTTGTCTGCGATAAGTTAACTAATTTGTTATTGTCCTTTGCCCCTGGTTTGGATAAGCCTTATAATCAGAACCCTTATCGAAAATCTTGGTTCGATGCGGAATGCAGGCTACTTAGAGGGCGGATGGTGGCAATACATCAGGAGTATAGGAAGGGGAGGAGTGCCTTCCTCCCCTCCCAGTACTTCCAGGTGACGCGCCTTTATAAAGCCACCATTAAGGCCAAGAAGAAGGCATCCTGGGAAAAGTATTGGGATACACTGGTTGCCTCAGTGGAAAGGCAGGATAGCAGAAAGTTCTGGCAATTGGTTGGCAGCCAGGGTAAACCTAGGCTGGAGGCATTGCCAGTTTTGGTTCCAGACTCTCTATGGATCACCCATTTTCAGACCCTGTACACAGGCAATGTTTTGGTTGCTGGGGTTCAAGTATCTAGGGAGGAGTTGGCATCTCTAGGGTCCTGGCCGCTGGTGGCAGCCAGTGAAATTGTGGAGATTATTGGCACCTTTAAGCAGGAAAAGGCTCCTGGTCCAGATTTAATTTCTATTGATTTAATTAGGAACAATATAGACTGGTGGGCTCCGATGCTGGCTGTGCTTTTTACCCAAATAAACAGTACAGGAAATCTGCCGGCTTCTTGGGAGAAAGCGATAGTGGTACCCATCTACAAAAAGGGGGATCGGGCCCTGCCAGCTAACTATAGGCCTATTAGCTTTCTAGCCACTACAAGTAAAATCTATGGCAAGCGGCCTTTACTTAAGCTTAATGCCTGGTTGACCCAGGCCGATATTCTTTGCCCAGAACAGGTAGGCTTCCAACAAGGGCGTTCTACCATCGAACACTGCCTGATCCTGCAGCACCTTATAGAAAAGTATGTGGCCTGTAATAAAAAGTTCTATGTGGCATTCTTGGACCTTAAACAAGCCTTTGATAGGGTTAGTAGGACCATCTTGTGGGAGAAGCTGGGAGAAATGGGCATTGATAAAAGGTTGTTATTCCTCTTGCAGTGCTTACATAATAATACTAGTCTTGCTGTCAAGGTTGAGCGCTCAGGTCATCTAACTGTTTCCATTTCTACCTATTCAGGCATCAGACAAGGGTGTGTGTTGGCACCTACCCTCTTTCATTTATTTATCAATGGAGTGATTCCCCTTCTTGCTTCATCCTCCTTTTCTCCGCCCAAACTGGCTAATGGTTCGGTGGGGTGTCTTTTGTTCTCTGACGATATTGCTACAATGGGTGATTTCAGACGTTACGGGGCCCGTTGGCCCCGTACCGAAATCACCCTATTCATTCCCCGCCGGGGTCAACCCGTAACGCCGCAACAAACGTGCTGGGGGGATCCCGGGGGGGAATCTGGGAGGGGGAGGGGCCACACGGCGCAACGTGCGGCCGCACGGCCCCGCCCCCTCCACGCTCCGCCACCCGCCCTCCGGGGAGACGGGCGGGCAGCAGGGCCAATGCGGCAGCCGCGGCGGGCCGGATTTGTCACGGCCAGATGTTACTTTTTTTTGGTCCCCGCCGGGGATCTCTTTGACCACGCTTCCCAGGACATTCCCCCCGCTAGCCCGGGAAGTGTGGTTCAAATTGACCCCATGCGGGTATTGACCGTGGAGAACATCTGGCGGCCGCCAAACAGACGTTCGAGACACATTGACCACAGGTGGGTATTCACCGTGGTTCACTCTGATCTCGTAATGTCTGAAAATACCCATTGTCACAGACCAGGGTAGGTTTAAATAGACAGTTGAGTTGCTTTAGGGAATTTTGCCAACAAAATGATCTTGTACTCAACCTAGATAAATCCAAAATTATGGTTTTCTCTAGATCTCGGAAGGCTTGCTCCTGGGCCATAGGGGGCTATAGTGTTTCCCAAGTCAAAAGTTTTAAATATCTGGGATTGAATTTTCAAGAATCAGGCTCCTGGGACAATAATTTTGAGAGGGCACTTTCAACAGCTAGAGGAACTGCCCTTGCTGTGTCTAAACTCTTCCTCAGTTCAGGGGGAGGTGCTATCAAACCAGCAAGCAAGGTGTTGAATGCAAAAGTGCGGGCACAGCTTTTTTATGGTGCAGAAGTATGGGCCCCGCTTATAAAATCCAGGTTGAGGAAGCTGGATAGCTTCCAGGCTGGACTCCTGCAGAGGCTCTTGAGGATTCCTAGGGGTACACCCTTTGCGGCCATAAGGGCAGAAGTAGGGCAACTGAAATGGACTCTGGTAGTCTGGGGTTTGGTCCTAAAATTTTGGGCGAAACTCCGCAAATCCCAAGGTAGGGGGCTGGTGCAGTTCTGGTTAATAGATACGTTTTCTAGTAGATGGTTAAAAGCGATGTGTAGGTTGGGCTTTCACCCAGAGTACTGAACCCAGAAGGAGCTGGACATGATGATCCAGGAAATCATGAATAGACTTTGCAATTGGGGACTCCAGGAGGAAACGGCCAGTATAAGGGCCTGCCCCCATGTAGTGGATTATCTCCCCTATATTCATTCTCGCCCTTGCATGGCTGGGTATTTGACCCTGGATCTTTCCGAACGGGCTAAACACCCTTTTATGTGTGCTCACCTCAATGCACTCCCTGCTATGGTTTTGGAGGGATGATTTAGTGCTACTGAGTTTTCTTCCAGAGTGTGTCCATTTGATAGGCAGCATGTTGAGATGGTAACTCACATTTTGTTTAGTTGCCACTTATATGATGCACTTCGTTCTTATTTTTAGATCGCCTTTCTGCAAAGGTTTCCAGATAGGTCCAAGAACAACTTGTGTATGCTGGCTTTAGCAGACATGGACTCCTCCACCACAAGCTTGGTAGCTCAATATCTGGTGGCCGCATTCAATCTCAGGAAACTGTTTTTACAGTTTAGACAAGTGCTGGAATAACAACTAGGGTCATGACACGCTAGGGTCTGAAATGCTGATTTATGGGGGCAGCAATGTTTGGATTGATTTGGGAAATTGTATGTGCTGATGTTGTTTTCCTTTCCTTCCCAATGAGTTGTTTGTATGTGTGTATGTTTTGTCTAATTGGCCTATGGCCGTAATAAACTTATTATTATTAATATGTACTGTTTCTAGAGACTCACAGTTTCCTTTTCCTCCTATTTCTCTCTTAGTTTTTCTTTCATTTCTTTTCAGTCCCTCTTAGGCTATTTTTAGACAATGGGGGGAAATTCGTGGATTCAAATGACTCCCACAATCCCCCTCCAGCTATTCAGGGTGGTGGGAGTGCCTTTAAACAAGTAGCCCACTTGTGCAAGAATGAGGAGGGGGAGGACCCGCCTCTCCTCTTTTAGCTGTTTGTGGGGCCAGTCAGGGAGATCTCATGGGAGATTTACAGTGCAGATTAGTAAAACTTCGATAACAAGGTGTTTAATAATTATTTTTTTATATTAATCCAGGAGTTTTCCTGGACAACTTGTGCGAGAAGCATTTACAAAAGCAGGTAATTATCACATTTACTGGGAACCTCACGGGTCTGCGTCTCATGTAAAAATGCCCTTAGTTTAGTTTTTCTCTTGTTGTCTATTATTTTATTCTCTTTCTTTTTTGGTCTTTTCCCTTTTCTCTTTCCCACTTTCTTTGTCTTTTTCTTATCTCCTCCCCCCACCTCCCTTCTATCTTTCCCACTTTTTGCCTTTTCTACTTTTTAAAAGGTTGAAGTGTGAGGGTAAGTAGTTAGAGCATAAATGACATTTAACTTGTGCTGAAGTTGACTAGTTATGGTACAGGCCTTTTTTGAGGGACTATGCCTGGTTTTGATGGGGTAGTGAAGAAAGCCTTTTTGTCTTCACAAAGTGCTGTCTGCCAGAGCAATTCCAGTTGATGAATGGCGTGGTGAATGCAGTTTGTCTCCTCCCAGAATTAATCATCTATTGCCTGCTGTAATTAGTTTGTCCCTTATTTTGCTAATGCCAACAAAATTGTTCATATTTGGCACAACTTGGGGACCACTAGTTTGGTTGCAGAGCCAGAGTTTAGGGGTGGGGAGGCTCCATTTTGTCCTAGTTGGAGCAGTTGAAACTGATTGGTTTCACACAATTGATGTGGCCTGCCAATGCAGAGGCTGTGTGTGCACAAGGGTGGGAGTTCCGTTGTGAATTAGGTTGCGTTCCCATCTGCGGTGGCGGCAGAGGGAAGGGCAAGGGAAGACTCCTAAAAGTGTGGTTGTCCTCCTGTTTGGGGAGAAGGTTATTGAGCAGGCTCCTCTTGATGTGATCAAATTACTAGACCCATGTCTGTCCAGCTTTCATTCTGGGGATAATACTGGGACTGCAGTTGTGGCTCTTGTGGATGGTGTATGCCTGGAGATTGACAAGGGAAATAGCACTCTCACCCTGTTGTTCTTGGTCTTTCAGTGAACACTGATACAGTTGATCATGAGGAGTTGTTATGACTTTGAGGCCTGGCATGTGCTTGCATGAAAACTCTAAAATGGTTCAATTAATTTCTGTCAGAGAAGTCCCAGAATGTGGTGATGGGTGGTTTCTGTGAGGATTACAGCAGGGGAGTCTATGGGGTGGGGGCGTGGGGGAGCACAGAAGCCCTCACTCACCCGGAACGACAAGCCGCAAGGAGCCATGAGCCCCCCTGACACCGCTCCTGTCGCCCCTCCCGACCAAGGCACCGGCGTTCTCAGAGCCAGCACCCTGCAGCGTGCTGACAGGGACACGCCCCCTGGCCAGACACCTCCCCTACAGCCGCACGCTGGTTCTGGGGGTGGGGCCAGGGATGTACTGCTGGCAGCAGAAGCTGGGCCCACGCTCCAGCCCCGCGGTGCTCAGAGTGCCTACAACGCCATGTGGGCCCGGAGCATAAAGACAGCTCGCTGCCACCCTACTGCCACTGGTGATTGGTGTCTCCGTGCCCGTGAGGCTGGCCCCTTGCTTGCTGTGTGGATCAACCATGTTACCTGTGGAATTGGAGTGAGTGCGTGTGTCTGTGGTGAGTGAGTGGGACGAGTGCTTCTGAGAGTGAGAGTAGCGTGGATCAGGTGTGTCTCCTTGTGGGTGTCTTTGTATATCACACTCCCTTGACCCTCCAGGTGTGCTTGCCCTGTCCCTCTCCCCCCTTCCCAGGCTAGATTACTCCTATCCTCACACACACCCTGCTTACTTCCGTACCATCTCCCATCCCTGTTTGCGTCCTGTGGCAGCGTTAAGGTGAGTGCGCATCCCAGTGCCCGATGATGATCCAGGCTGGGGAGTTATAATCCTATCTACCCTATTCAATCCTGAGGGTTTGTTTCTTGACACTACCTTGCTGCCTTCCCAGGACAGGTGTGGGTGGCTCTTCTCCTGTTCCCGTTTGCCTCTCGTTCCCCATATCTACACCCCTATTCCCCGCAGTTTCTTATTGTCTCCTTGGAATTTCTCCTGTGGGTTCCTTAATGGTTCAATCTTGTGTCCTCTCTTGCTCATGTATCTGAGGCAAGATTTTCTATAGATTTGAAGTGAGGTGAAGGCACCCAGATCTCTCCTTTTCATCTTACTAGGGGGGTACATTTCATTTTTGTTATTATGATAAAAACAAAAAAAAGATTTTCATTTTTGTTATTGTAATAACAAAAACAAATAATAATAATAATAATAATAATAATAATTAATAATGAAAACAGAAATGAAAACAAATTTTTGTTTTTGAAATAATGGGAAAACACTGAAAAACGTATTTCCAGCTATACATGTTTTGTTTCTTATTCAATTCTGATGAAACGTGGGGAGATTGTACATAGGGCACTATGTGTACCACATTCTGAAAAGCCTGGATAAAGGGGACCGAATTTAGAAGCAACGGAATGTTGCAATTTTGAGAAAAGCTCCATACACATTCTTGGCTTCACCTTTTTACCTTCCATCCAATTTGCATGAAACCTGGGAATATTATGTCCCTTCACTAGTGCACCAATCCTGATAAATTTCAGAAAGATTGGATAAAGTGTCCTGATGTTTTAATTTTAAATTGTGAGTTATCTTTTATTTATGAATTGTTGATTGTGTGTGTGAGCTGCCCCAAGCTGCTCTGCGAGCAGGAGGGTTGTGGGATAAAAGAAAACTGAAATAAATAAATAAATAAATAACGTTATACGCTATTAACTTGAAATTACATTTCTGGCTGTAACATTTTTATATTTCATCCTGTTTACAAGTAATTTGGTAGAAATGTATCCACCTTTCCTGTCATCTCTGCCAAATTACAGGACAGTTTAATAAAGGGACCCAATTTTATAAGCAATTGAAGACCATTATTCAGATAAATAGCAGCACATGCAGTGCCAGTCAGAAGCAGGCACCTGGCATGGTAGGGGGAGGGAGACTGTAGGAGGGAGGATGGAGAGCAACCCAACAGACTGACAGATTCATTCTCTGGTCAATTACTTCATGCTGACAGGACCAATCGGTGGTGGCATCGAGGAGGGCATAGGGGGAAGCCCTGAGGTAGGCATAGAAGGGACATAACTGGGACTTTGGGGATAGCATCCCAGCAATCAGGAGACATGGTTTATACATCCAGGATGGTCAATTATCATCACAATCACATCCTGCAGCACGGTAACAGTGGCAATAAGAGAATCTCTACTGGCTCTTTCCTAAACAGATGCTTCAGATTTCCCAGTAACAAGTGATGGAGAGAAGTTGGGATGGTCAAAGCACAGAATGAGGCTATTTGGTTGACATTTCTGCTGGCCAATTGGCATCACAAATCGATCTTATACTACAGTGCCATGTAAGAGAATCCCTGGCATAGGCCCATTCTTTGCAAATGCTGTGCAGGCATATAAAATTGGAACCCTTTATGACATCTTTCTGATATTTGGCAGAGATGATCCTGAAAGTGTGAGATACAGATCTGCTAAATTTCATGTACACTGGTTGGACTGCAAAGATGTTAAGAGTCAAACAATACCACCAGGACCCTTTATCCAATCCTTCTGAAAGTTGTAATAGATAGTAAACACAGGGAGGGGTATAAACGTGCCACGTTGCATCCACATTAGATGGGAGGCAAAGAAGTTACAGCCAGGAATGTATATGCAGATTTTTGCAAAATAGCATAGCTGCTTATAAAATTTATTATTTTATCAAATCTTTCTGGAATTTGGTACACTTAATGCCTTCCACCCGAGGTACAATCCCACCCCCCACCCCCCCGTGTTTCATCCAAATATAATGAAACAGCTGAAAATGTGTTTTCCATTGAAACCAACAGAAATTGAAAACAAAAGCAAAAACAAAAACAAAAGGTTGATATTTTGATAAAGAGCTGACTCTGGCAGGATGGACGGGGTAAAATTTTCTTAAATAAATAAAATAAAATAAATATTTATAAAAACAAAAACTAAATGTTTAAATAACTAAAACTAAAACAAAAAACGACATGGGTCGCTGGTGCACACCTGTACATCTTACCCAAGTCCTGCAGTCTTGGTGATTTCTTGGTACCTGGATGCTGGTGGGAACTTGATTTGGGAGAGCCAACTGAAGCTGAATCCAGACAAGGCAGAAGTGCTGCCAGTTGATCAGCTCTGTGACTTGGAAGGGGGAAGGTTGGGGTCAGATCGAGTCACCAACCTCGTGACCCTGGCTGAGGAGCTGTCCGGCTGGGCAGGGACCACAATAAACATGCAGCCAGTCCTACCCCCATGCTGCGCCCAGTGCCCTGCCTCCATCATGATGGTCACCATGGCAACTGGCCATGGCAGCCCCAATCCAAGATAGGTCATGGTGGGTCAGAATATACATTCCAACCCGTTGTGACCCGGGGAGGTGGGGGTGGTAGTCCGGGCTGTGATTTTAGCACTTTTCTGAGTACCAGCCCAGGCTAGTTGCCAACATGCCTGGTGTCAGTCCCAGGCAAACATCTGGGCTCCGATCACAAACGTGACTGCAGGCCACAGTTGGACAAAGCTGGCCAGAGCAAGACATTGTCATGTTTGTTTTTACCCTGTGTCAGGATTCTGGCCCAGGCAGGAGGTTGGGCAGAGTCAGGGGTCAGAGTTCAGGGCATCAGGGAACTCCAGTGTTTGATCCCTGGGGGTAGGCAAAAGGTGTAGTCCAATATCCTGGCTGGGGTTTGCATCTATGGAGTTTAGTCTAAGAAGAGCCTTAAGGGAGCAGTAGCAGATGGAACGCAGGACAAGTAGGCTGGAGAAGCAAGGTCTCTGTCAGGTTGTTCAGGACAGAGGCTTGCTGTGACCCAGGCAGGTGTATAGGCATCCCTGGCCAATCAGAATGTGGTTCACTAGTGGCCAATCAGGAGCCTGGCAAGGTGGGGCCAGGAGTGCAAGAGGTCATAGGCCTGTGATTCCACTGCTTCACTACATTGCCTAGTGGCAGTGTGGATCCCACTTCTGCCCATGAACTCAAAGGACCCAGGTTTGAGACCTGTGTTCCCCTTGTGTCACAACAGATTTGGAAGTGGGAGAAATTGTCCAGTGGCCTTCCTTCTGGAGAAAGTGGGTTGCTGGAATCACATTACACAGGTACTTCAGAGTCTATACTGTCTTCCCACAACTCAAGATGCTGGCCTTCATCTATAAGACCACTGTGAAAGACCACTTCTCCTCCATGACCCTTTTCACATGCGAGGGGCCCATGCATGCCCACATAGATCTGCTACATGGGCATGAGTGGGCGCTGCCTGTGTGACCACTGCAGCAGGTGGGTGGGGGTGAGTGCATGCTCCTGTGCTATACTCATCTCCAGCCACCTCCACCCATAGCGCACACACGAAGCAACAGGCAAGAACGGCGGTTGTTCTGTGCGTGGAGATGGGTGCGTGCCCATGTAACAGTGGTCCCCACACTGGCACACACACCCATTCCTCTTCACACCGCGACCCAATTAAAAAGGGCTTATGCTCCACTGTAATCCATAAAGTCAGTTGAAAGTGACCTCATGCAGGTTGCATCAGTGCACCACATCTATACAAAAAGTGAATGTAGAAAGGGGTTATCAGTGGATGCTGCACAACTATGGAGCTCCATTTTCCTAGAGGCTCAGCAAACTCCTCGCCTGAGCATTTTCTGAAAGAGATGTTAGAACTTTTTTTGGGGGGGGCCAGGTGTTTATTTATTTATTTATTTGTTTTAGTTAAAAAAAATAAATTACCCCACCCCTCCTGCCAGGCAGCCCGGGCTTGGGACAATGCTTGGGATAAGGGTTTGGTGTTTTCTAGGGGATTTATTTATATCATAATTTAATTTTATTTATTGGATTTTATTCTGATTTTTATATGTTTTATTGTTACCTGCCCTGAGCCTCTGAGACAGGGTGGAATGGGATGTAAACAAACAAACAAACAGTGTGGGAGGCAGTGGGAATACAGAAGAGAGCGCAGAGAACAGACTTGCAAGTGTCCACCACTGTTGCTGACTGTCTCCCTTTTGCTGTTGCTCACTCTTCGCTGTGCTTGGGAAGAGGCAGTGGAGTGGCAGCAAAGTTTCAGGGTAGAGCTGAAACGGGTACTTCATACCTTCAGCTAATGCCCGTATTTTCAAGTGCTGCATTGGGTACTCAACAGGCTAACAGGAATATCAGAAATGTTTGGTATCAGCAACTTCTGGTATTGATTTTTCAATTTTCTGATTACTGACCGGCATATAGGGACAGAAAACTAAAAAACTGTGACTAGAATTCAACTTTCTGGGACAGAAATTGACTTTCCAGGATGGAAAACCAAAAAATAGGTGTCAGAAGTAAAAATAAATTGGTACAGAAGTAAAAAAAAAAAATCAGTACCAGAATTCGACATTCCAGGGCATTGGGCACCCAAAATGGGTCATCAAAATTAGGTACCGATTGGTACCCGATGTTGTCAGATCGATTCAGGTACCAGAAATTCATCTGGCATACCTGTTTTGTGGGTACTCAATGTTCAGAGAAACATTCAGGATTCCCTCTTCACTGTTCTTGTCTGTGTATCTATGTGCAGTCCTGGTCCCAGGTGCTCATATGGCTGAGGAATAAGGGAAAAAGCCTGAGACGAGCCCCGGTGTTTGGATCCTTGGGGGCAGACTAACAGGAAATTTAGGTTGGGCTCTCAACTTGCCCTGAATGTAGTAGCTTACCAACCAAATATGTCGGGGGCAGGGCTGACTTTTCCAACTCAATACAGTACAAAGTAGGGACTTAGTCTAATCTAATGAAACAAATAAGTTTGTTCACCCACAGTCCATGTGGAACTGTATGGGACTCTTAACAGACAGAACTGGAATCCTTTGCTGTCCAGTTTTGCTTGTGACAGATTTTTTCTTCTCCCTCATGTTTTTGAGTCGTGTAAACATAGTGTGCAAAGGCCCATTGTTTGTCGCAGGATGGCACAGTGGGGGTAGGCCTGAAATGAGAAATCGCAGCAAATGCTGTTTCTGCTGGAAACAGGTCATTCGTCTTCATTTGCACGACATGGAAACTTACTGGCTTTTCCGCTGTTTTTGCCATTTGTCGTAATTTTTTGCAAGTTGAACATAGCTGCTACAGGGCCAATTACAAGCCCAATGCGTGCCCAACATACAATCCCAGGGGCTGCGGAGATGCAAAAGTGCTGGCTTAAGTGACAGGGAAGTGCTGGAAATTATCGTAAAAGTGCCATAAAAGTGTCAGAAAAATCCTGGAAAGTGATGAAAATGACAAAAAATAACCAACCTGCAGAAAGTGGTGAAATTGATAGGAAATAATGAATAATCACATGCGCTGATATTGACAATGGCGGAATCACCAGAGACTAATGAAGTACCGACAAACAGTTTGAAGCACCTCCAAAAGGTCTGTATTTCCTTGCGGAACAGGAACACTTGACAGCCACATAACCTGCACTTGTTTAACTAGAATTTAGTAGAACTGCTCCTTTTCTCTTGCCCTAGTGTCAATTAAACAAGCTCCATTTTTCAAGGGATAACTCAATCTTCTTTTTACTTTATCCATATCTATTTGCTATTTCTTGTCCATATTTACAATCCCAGTATCATCTGATGTCATGATATGGTGCTTACCTGCCTTACTCTGAAGCCTCAACAAAATGTAAATGGGAAGACAGAACTCTGATTCAACTTGATAGGTCTGGAATCATTCCATGACAATAAATAGGTGAAGCAGAAGGAGGCAGCTTTCCCTGTTGAGCTATAACAGAGCTGGAGTATTTTTTATTTCCATTGCAGCTTCTGAGTCATTACGGGACCTGTTTCGATGACCTATTGTACAATACACTGAAGTTCATATTTACAATTTACCAAATATTGATGGCTCTTCAAACTTAAATGCCTTACAGCAAAACAGTTGCAATTTCTTTTTTAGCTCTCTAATCTTACAAATATAAGACCCCATTTTTATCTCACAATAGTTTCACTCTGTGTTGTGCCCCCTTTACACTGGTGTAAGCAACAAGGGCTCATAGGCGTCAGTTCTTTCTTCTTTACTGGCAGAACTCCTGCCCGTTGAGTTCAGTGGAAGTTATGCCTGATTAAACGGTGAATAAAAACTGCTGGATTGTCTTTCTATATATTAAAATATATTTTGAATAGATATCCTAGCAGTGTCTATGGCTGGATCAGTATTTCAGTTCAGGGAATGGAAATGCTGTCTCTCAGCAGAGCTGTCATCCTACTGATATTGAATTGTATTTCTCAGCCGTAGGCTAGACACTGAATAAGAAAATTCAGGTCCCTTTAGAAATAACTGAAAGCTGGCAGCTTCAAAGTTATTTTAAGGTAAAAATCTATAATTGATACAATTTTAAAACTGCTTTTAATGTTGCAATAATCAACCAGAATGCCTTTAATTTATTAACATTTGAACCCATTAACTTAAAAGGACCCAACTGTGAATGTAGCTCATATCGTCTTATAAAAATTCAAACTTTTAAAGCCAGAAGGAACCATATAATCATATAATCTAACTTCATCCGAGTTTGTTTCTTTTTATGTTAAAAGTTTAAACCTCGCAAATTAATAAACATTCCAATGTGACTGTAAAAGTTCTCAGTAATATCACGTATCAAGCAATATGTACGAGGGGAAAAAATAAGTGGAAAATTTCAAAGTTAAACATGATTGATTTTTATGCCTCTCCTACTATTCTCCTTTGAGTGTTCATTCTGCAAAAGCTAAACTTTGTTGCTTTATTGTACTTGCTTGTATAAATAGTAAGGAAAGTGCATATTCAGAAAACCAGGTGAACTAGAATCTGGTTTGATGTACAATTGTTAGTGAGAATACAGTGACAATGAAATACAGCTTTTTTTTTTTTTAATTAAAGTAACCAAGCAGATGTGGGTTTTTTTTTTTAAAGAAATGAAAAGGAAACTTAGTTCCTTTTAAAATGGGGCGCTGCGGCGATGATCAGTGTGCACGCTGGTGGGTGGGGCATGTGGGTGCGTCCGTGCACGGACGCATACCCATATCCACCCATCTCACCCACCTCCACACACAGAGCAACCGCCATTTTGGCCAATTGTTCCGTGCATGGGTGATGGGTGAATCGCGGGAGCATTCACACATGCACACCCACTCGTGGCGCCATTCACATGGGAGACACCCTCGCATGCCCATGTAGCCAACCTGCGTGGGTATGCGTGGGTGAGTCTCATGTAAAAAGGGCCAAAGAAAGATAGAAGTGGCAGCACTGATTTGCTCAAGCCTTTTCCCTCTCTTATGCAGATATTTTAGGTATCCATTATATACTCAGAACCAAATACACTACACAAAAATAGAAGAAAGATATACATTCTTCCTGGATGCTTTTTATTTTTATTTTGCTAATGGAAAAGGTTAATATATACAAATTAAAGTTTCTACTATAGTAGAAACCTTAATCAAAATGCAACTTCAATAAAAAAAAGTTAATGAATATGTCAATATAAACAGAATTGAAATAATTTTCACCACAGGTCCTTAGGGCATAAAAGCACTGCCATTTTTTTTTACATTTAATTTTTACATTCCAGCAACCTGCAGGCAGTAATTATTATCAGTAGACTTTGATGATAATTTTCTAAATATGCATTGTTTGGTATGATTAGATTATGTTTTTACTATTATTTCTTCAAATCACTCTGTTGCTCAAAATTAAAAACCATTTAGGTTAATTTCATCTCAGAAGTCATAATAATAATAATAATAATAATAAGAAGAAGAAGAAGAAGAAGAAGTTTTATTGTAAGCTGCATGACCATCACAATATCATCACAACAACATCAACATATGCATTGCAGGATCTTTAGGTTCATATTTCTGCAGTTACACAAAAATAAGATAAATAATAAAATAATAGAATACATTAATATACAATGTATTAAACAACATTATGCTTTTAAAAAATACAATATTCCAGGACATAATAGTACTGGGATTAATTAGGTTAATTTCATCTCAGAAATCATAGGTAGAAAACAATTATTACATCTTGTAGTCCATTGCACTTCTAATGCAACATTTTTTCATACAATATGGTATTTTAACCAGTGCTTTGTTAAGTCCAGTTTTTCCAGTGACTCAAGTGATGCAGTTTAAATTCTATCACGTTCCATGCAAGATTATTTTAAAAGCTGGTGGGATGCTTCTTGTTGAATTCCCCAGTTCAGTTGAAATGTATGAAATGGCTTACTCAAAGAGTGCGGAAGGAGTGATACCATTTGTATTCCAAAATATTTCTGTTTCATCTAACAACGGGGATGCTACTGAGAGGGTATCTTAGAAAAGGAGCATTCTTGACGGCGTACACTGAGCTAATGCAATCAAAGATTATGACAAAGATTGCATCTGCTGTTTGATTTAGAATGTGCATGTCACTAGCAGTCAAACTGAAGACAGATGGCAGGTGTAAAGATCAGGTTGGTTTTTCTCCGTTTGCATTTGGTCAGGAGGTTGGAACTTGTGACATATTCCCTCAGGACAGACCTCACTACCTCAAAAATGTTGCATTAGAAGTGCGATGGACTACAAGATGTAATAATTGTTTTCTACCTATGATTTCTGAGATGAAATTAACCTAAATGGCTTTTAATTTTGAGCAACAGTGTGGTTTGAAGAAATAATAGTAAAAACAGTCTAATCATACCAAACAATACATATTTAGACACTTATCAGCAAAGTCTACTGATAACTACCGCTTGCAGGTTGCTGGAATGTAAACGTTAAATGTAAAAAGGAAATAGCTGTGCTTTTATGTCCTAAGGACCTGTGGTGAAAATGATTTCAGTTCTGTTTATATTGACAGATTCATTAAAAAAAATGATTGAAGTTGCATTTTGATTGAGATTTCTACTATAGTAGAAACTTTCATTTGTATGCTTCTTTTACTCTGAACTTAGAGCGCTACTGCTTTGAATAAATCTTAAAAACAAACAGGTGCAGAAATTAGAGAAGTTCCTGCAAGAAAATGACACCATTCATTTGGAATCTGCATTTGTTAACAATGGGTTTATGGGTGCAGTGCTGGTTCTGCAGCTTGTTACCTTTCTTTTTCTTATGCTATGCCAAACGTCCACAGCTGGGATAGGGAGACGCACTCTTGCTGCGGCTACTTTGAAATACAAGAGTGGGAGCTGCCAGCAGGTTGTTTCCCATGGGGACCACAGCTCTTTAAGTCTCTCCATCCTTGAGTTGAAAAAATGGTCAGGTAAATTTGCCATCAGGACATGTTGCAAAGACCCATTATTTGGGTTTTTGGGAAGGATGAAGTTTGAATTAGGCTGATGTGAATTTTTCTCTTTTGGGTGGTTGTGGGAAATTCTGATTTTTGGGAGAACAGAGATGCAGAAATTTGGAGGGTTTAGAGTTGCTTTCTTTGTGCAAATCTACCTAATGACTAATGTTAATGGCCCCAATCCCATGGTTTGAGGATTCTGTGTGGAATCACATGCGCGCGTAGCCGCACAGAACCCACATGCATCCACATTGCTGGCAGACTGAGCTGCACGCAAACCGCATGCATGCGGCTTGCGCACAGGGCTCTGAGGGCCATAGGATTTCAACCATGGATTCCATTGTTGAAAAATCAGTCCTAATCTTTGAGTTAAAATGCATAGAAAAGGGAACTGGGGCTCTTACCTGTGAGTCCCTGTTCTGCTCAGGCCCAGCTTATGGGTGACACTGCGCTTGTCCAGCAGGAGGCAGGAATCAAAGAAACTGACTGTGCATGCGTTGGGTCACCCTCTTGCGCAACTCAGTTGTAGTACAGCCAATGATCTGCAATGCACTCAAGACATGGTTAATGCACACTGAGAATCTGCTGCACTGTTGGTAGACTCCCGCTGTCGGGTGGGTCGCTGGACTGGCCTAGCCCAAGCAGAACAGGGACTCACAGGTAAGAGTCCCAGTTCCCTTTTCTGCTCAGGGCTTCGGCCAGTCCAGCTTATGGAATGTACCCAAGCGGTATCACCGGAAGAGGGAGGGGGACAGTGGCACTATGCTCGACCAGACTGAAGGACCCGCCTGCCGAAGGAGGAGTCCGCAGACTGGAACGTGTTCAGTTTGTAGTGCCTGGTGAAGGTGTGCAGGGAGGCCCAGGTGGCGGCCCTGCACACCTCCTCATAGGGAGCTCTGGCCACAAAGGCAGCCGAAGTGGCAGCTCCCCGGGTGGAGTGTGGCCAGATTTTTTGTGGGGGAACCTTCCCCTTCGCCTTATAGGCTTCTGTGATGCAATCCACCACCCACCTGGAAATGACTGCTTTTGAAGCCTTGGATCCCTTCATCCCGGGTCGTATGTTGACGAATAGGGCCGAGGATGATTGGAATGTAGCTGTGCGCTTTAAGTAAATGTGCAGGGCCCATCTGACATCCAGTGAATGCCAGTCCTTTTCCCTGGGGTGAGTGGTGTGCAGGCAGAAGGAGGGGAGGATGATCTCCTGACTTCTGTGGAACAGGGAGTTGAAGGCCTGGTCCAATTGAAGCACCACCGAATCCCGATTAAACCATCAGAAACTGCCCTCTATGGACAGAGCCCCCAACTTGGACATCTGCTTGGACTAGCAGATGTGATGACTACCAGGAAGGCAACCTTAATGGACATAAAGAATAGCAAGGCCTTCCTGAGATGTTCGAAAGGGTGGGACTGGAGCGCCACGAGGACGAGGTTGCTGCTCCACGAGGGGAACCTGTGAACCACTAGAGGGGAAATTGCCCTGGCTCCCCTCATGAACCTCCGGATCAAGGGGTGCCCTGCTATCTTGATCCCCTTAGCTAGGAGAAACACTGAGTCCAGGGCGGAGACCTGCCTGGAGAGGGTATTGGGTTTAAGACCGCTGTTCAGACCCTCTTGCAGGAACTCCAGAATTTGGGGGACGTGGGCCTGTTTGGGATCGAGTGACTTTTTCTGACACCATGCCCTGAAGGCCCTCCACGTGGATTAGTAAATCCGGCATGTGGAAGGTCTTCTGGAAGATAGGAGGGTGCTCATCAGAGCCTCTGAGAAGCCCTGTTCCCTTAGCACTGCATGTTCAATGTCCATGCAGCTAGTCTCAGGTGGGCTGAACCTTCAAATTGGAATGGGCCCTGTGTCAGGAGGTTCGGTGTTTGTGGGAGGAACAGGGGTGAAGATACCGCTAGCTCCACAATGTCCGAGAACCATGGCCTTCTTGGCCAGAACGGAGCCACTAGGATGAGGAGGGCTCCCTCTGTCCTGGCTTTTGCCAGGGTCCTTCTGATCAGTGGGAATGGAGGGAAGGCATACAGGAACGCCGGGTGCCAAGGAGCACTGAGAGCATCCACCCCCTGTGATCCCTGCATCCTTGCCCGGGAGAAGAATGCTTTACGTGGAGGTGGAGTCTTTGCGTTCATGGGCGATGTGAATAGGTCCCACTGGGGATGTGCCAGCTTGGTGCATATCAGGTGGAAGGTCTGAGGGCATAGGGACCACTCCCCCGGGTCGAGGCATTGCTTGCTGAGCTAGTCAGCCTCGGTGTTATCCTCTCCTCTGATGTGCAGAGCCCTGAGGGACAGTAGGTGTTGTTCTGCCCAGGATAGAAGTGTAAAGGCCTCTGCGTGTAACATCCAGCTCCTTGATCCGCCCTGGTTGTTCACATACGCCTTTGCTGTTATATTGTCCATGAACACTAAGATGTGGGAGTTGTGTGCATGTGGAAAGCTGAGTAGGGCGAGTCTGATCATCCTGAGCTTGAGCAGGTTGATGCTGCTGGTCGCCTCGGTGCTTGACCATTCCCCCTGGGCCATGATGGTCTGGGAGTGGGCTCCCCACTCGGTTAGGCTTGTGTCTGTTGTGATCGTAACCCTTGCGGGTTCTGAGAGGGGTGAGCCCTGTTGGAACGGCTTGTCTGTGAGCCACCAGTGCATGCTTGCCACTAGGGTGCATGGCACCCATATCCAGGGGTTGCTGCCTGAGATGAGGTGTGTCTGCCATGGTCTGAGGAGGCATTGGAGAGGGCGCAGGTGGAAGCAAGCCCATGCTACCTGTTGGGTGCAGTACACGAGAAGGCCCAGGAGGCTTGCCAAGGCCTTTAGCCGAAGGGTTGTGTTGTTGATGAGGGAGAGTACTCCCCTTCTGATCTTTTCCTGTCGCTGGTGCGTAATGAAGATCCTGTCCGTTCCTGTGTCCAGAATCACTCCCAGGTGCTCTAGCCTCTGAGAGGGTGTTAGGTGACTCTTCTGCTCGTTGATCAGAAATCCGTGATTGTGCAGATACTCGATCATCCTTGGACGTCCCTCACTGCTTTTTCCCTGGAGGCGGAGTGGATGAGGAGGTCGTCCAGGTATGGGTGTACATGGACCCCCTGTAGACAAAGGTTTGCCACCAGTGGCACCAGGATTTTCGTGAAGGTGTGCGGTGCTGAGGCCAGGCTGTGTACTGCCAGTGCCCCCTGTGGTAGGCGAATCTGAGCCACTTTCGGTGGCTGGGGACTATTGGTACATACAGGTAGGCCTCCCTGAGGTCGAGGGAGACCA
The DNA here is from genome assembly GCA_003113815.1 of Sphenodon punctatus. Classification (NCBI taxonomy): domain Eukaryota; kingdom Metazoa; phylum Chordata; class Lepidosauria; order Sphenodontia; family Sphenodontidae; genus Sphenodon; species Sphenodon punctatus. The sequence goes on from QEPC01005117.1 coordinate 4,422,734, forward strand.
TCCAGTCGCCCCTCCTGATCGCCTGGCAGATTGTCTTCAGGGTCTCCATGCAGAACCGCCATTTCCTTACGCATCGGTTGAGTCGTTTGATGTCCAACACCACTCTCCATTCACCCAACTTTTTTGGCATGAGGAATAGTATGGAGTAGAGCCCCTGGCCCTGTTGTTCTGGGGGCACTGGTTCTATGGCTCTGATGTCGTGTAACCAATGGATCTCCTGGAGCATGGCCCGGTGTTTCTGAGGTCTGGACAAAGAAGGCGAGGGAAGGAACTTGATTGGGGGAGGGGAAGAAAGTTCTATTGAATAACCCTGTGCTATGCACTCCCTTACCCACGCTTTGGAGACTGAAGCTTCCCAGGCCAGAGAGAAAACCCGTAGCCTGCCTCCGATGTGGGTGGGATGGTCAGTCTTGTTTCCTCTGGTTGGTGCCCCCTTGTGGTCTGTTGCGAGGGGGTGGCTGATACTTCCTCTTTCCTTGCCAACCAGACTTGTTCTTGGGTTGTTGTCTGTGAAAAAAACTCTTCTGATTTCCCCTTCTGAGCCCTGCCGAGTCTCCTGTGAAGCATGTCTTGTGAAAGGAAGGCTTCTTGTTGCCCACCTGTTGGAGGGTCGTGCACTTCTCCTTGTTGTTGTGGTCCTCCAGTACCTTCTCTAGGTATGCGCCGAAGAGCTTTTGACCCCTGTAGGGGCTATGCACTAGTAGATTCTTCGCTGTATGGTCCCCACCCCAGGACCTGAGCCAGAGATGTCTGCGGGCTGCGACGCTTGAGGCTGCTGCTCTGGCAGAGGCTTTCAGCATGTCCATGGATGCATCAGCGATTTATGCTATTCCTAGCATTATTCGCGATGTGAAGGCTTTTGTCTTTCTCTCTGAAATGCCCTCATCCTGCACCTCCTGAAACCAAGAGATGAGGGCTCGAGCAACGTACGCGGTGACCATGTTCATTCTCATGGCCGCCGTGGTAGCGTCAAACCCCTTGCGTAATGCCCCCTCGATAGCCTTGTCCGTGGAGACCTTGGGGTACAGGTCTCCCTCGGTTGGGAAGAGGGTTTGTCGGGCCAAGGTTGCTGCCTCCGTGTTCATCTTTGGTTGGTGGAGGAGGGATCCACTATGTTGGGAGAAGTCGTACAGCTGCTGCTGCTGCTTGGTCAGCCTGTACAAGTGAGTGGGCTGCTTCCACTCATTCAGGACTAGCCTCTCTAAGGCTTTGTCTAGAGGTAGGTCCTTGTATGGTCTGTGAACCTGAGGTATGTGGACCCTGGCCTCCTGTTCGTCCTCTGACTCTGAGGATTGGTCCTTTGTAGCCCTCTCCTTTAGTTGGAGGATGTGAGCTACATGTTTCTTGAGCTCCTTCCAGTATTGGTCTGGGAATTCCCTCCCGTGGTCGGGAGCTATGGGAAGTGTGTCCTGGCTCTGGACCTGGGACCCCTCCCCTTCCGAATCCCCCAGTTCTCCCTCCTCCTCTGAGAGGGAGTTGTCACTGTCCCCCTCCAGTAGGCCCTGCGGGCTGAGGGAGCACAATTGGGGTCTGATCGGACCAGCCTGGGTCAGAGCGGAGAGTGCTCCTCATCCGATTCTGACCCCGAGTCTAACAGCCTGGCGACCCTGCTGTGGTTGCCCCCCTGGATCTGCTTTGTGACTGCTTGCCAGGCAGTATCCCTGCAGCCTCTCTGGGCCTCTTGCCTCCCCTCCAGGGGGAGGGAGTTCTCCAGCCTGTCGAGGTGGGCCATAATCTTGTTGAAGGCCTCCACTATCACAGCATTCATGGCCTGGTCTGCCTGGGGGGAGGGATGGGTGGGATGGGGCCGGGGTTGGCTTGACCGGGTCCCCTTCCCTTGTGAGGATGGGTGGGAAGGGATCTCTAGACTGCCCCTGTGGCCCTTTTGAGGCCCCTGCCTCCTCAGGGGCCGCTTTCTTCTTTTGCCCCCCCATCCCTGTACCTGTGACCCCACGGGGTCGAAGAGGTGGAGACGAGGCTTCCAGCTGTTCCCGGAGTGAGGGTTGGCTGATGTGTCTCAGCGGAGGCGGTGGGACGTAGTCGGGCTGCCGTGTGGAGGCCGGGCCTGATGGCTATCCAGAGGCTTGTGAGTCGGTGGAGGTGAGGGAGGCTGTTTGTGCCCTGGGGCTCCCCTCACCTCATGGACAAGATGGCGGGCATTCCGGCCATGGTGGGAGAGGGGCCGATTCCTCCAGTGTCCTGCACTCCCCTGGAAGCCGCTTTCCAGAGCCGCTGGAGCCCCAGTGCACTGGGGTCCTGGATCCACTGGAGCCCTGGTGCCACTGGGGCTCTGGAGCCTTGGAGCCTTGGATCCTGGGATTCATGCAGGACCCATGGCTCGAGAGGAAGGAGGAGAGAGTAGCCACGCTTGGGCAGGGAGTCCTGCTTGCTCCGGTGTGCTGCTTTCTCAGGGGCTGTCTTCCTTGTCCCCTTTCCTCTCTTGAAGGTCACGTGTGGGGAGCCGGGGAATCCTAGGTTGAAAGTAGGGTCCCTCTGTGAGTTAAGCACGTCTTCCCGGGGGCTGACCTCCTTGCCCCCTGATCTTCTTCTTTTTTCTTTCTTTTCCATTCCTTTTAATTTGTAGAAATCTAAGCTCTGCTCTAAGAGCAGAGTGAGACTGCCATGGAGGCAGGAAGGAAACTGGGTTGCGCATGAGGGTGACCCAATGCATGCACAGTCAGTTTCTTTGATTCCTGCCTCCTGCTGGACAAGTGCTGTGTCACCCATAAGCTGGACTGGCCGAAGCCCTGAGCAGAATAATACTGAATATGTAAGAGTATATATACTGTCTCTAAATATTACTGAGAGTACACCATATTATAAATCTGAAACCACCTGTCCTTATTTTCTCCATCTTCCGGCAAAATTCACATGAACGATTGTCATAATCAGGGCCCTGATTCTTCTGTGGAATTTTTTTAAAAATTCCGCAGGAGTCAGGGCCCAATTCTGCACCTCAGCACAATTTACCATGGGGGGGCAGGGCTTGCCTCCTCCCCCCTGCACTGGTCAAACCCTCGGGGCTTCCCCTCCCAAGCTGCCAGGGCTTGCTTGCCTCCCCCCCTTCCCCTTCCCCTTTCCAGTTTAGAAAATGAATTGCCTTACCAGTGACGGCGGCAGCAGCTGCTCCATCCAGCGTGTTCGTACTTCTTCGCCCCTCCCGACGGGGTCTCTTAGGGCGATGCAGCCAGATGACATCATCCAGCTGTGTCACCCTGAAAGACATTGTCGGGAGGGGCCAGGAAGTACGAGCACACTGGACGGAGCAGCTGCTGTTGCCGTCACTGGTAAGTTAATTAATTATCTAAACTGGGAAGGGGGAGGCAAGCCCTGGCAGCTGGGGAGGCTGGGGAGGGGAAGCCGCGGGGGTTTGTTCATTCCCCTCCCCCCATGAAATCTCCTGCCCCGCGTCTCCCCAGCACAGGCTAGAAATTCTGCGCTGGGGTAAGCGGAGCAGGAGATTTCACAGGGGGAGGGGAATTCTGCGGGAAATCTGCAAATCGCAGACCCGCGTTTCCCTCGGGGCCCTAGTCATAATCCATAGAAAAACCTCTCTATTCTACTCTGACCTTCTAAAGTCTCCAAGACAGGGCTGGAACAATATTTTAATTTTAACTGTTCTCTATCAAATCTACTGAAAGACTTAAAAAGAGGTAGGATTTATTTTTTATTTATTTATTTCCTAGATTTCTATACCGCCCCATCCTGCCATGCAGCTCGGGGCGGTTAACAACAATAAAAACAATTTTAAAACATTTAAAATACAAATCTAAAATATATCAATAAAACAGGGCAATGTACAGTCATAAATAAGTATATAGGTGGGGGATTAAAAATCAACCCCCCCTCCCTCCCAAAGGCCTGGGCAAACAGCCAGGTCTTACAGTTCCGCCGAAATGTCAAAAGGCTTGGGGCCAGGCGAGCTTCCTCCGGAAGGGAGTTCCACAGCCGCGGCCCTACCACCGAGAATGCCCGCTCCATCGTGGCCCCCCGCTTAACACGGGGGACCTCCAGGAGGGCACCCCCGGCAGACCGCAGGAGTCGTTCCGGGGCGCGAAGGGCGAGGCGGTCCCTAAGGTAAGAGGGGCCAAGGCCGTATAGGGCTTTATAGATCATTACTAGGACCTTGAACTTGGCCCGGCACACTATCGGCAGCCAGTGCAGCGCTCGGAGCACCGGTGTAATGTGCTCCCGGCGACCCGTCCCCGTAAGAAGACGGGCCGCCGCATTCTGCACCAGCTGCAGCCTCCGGGCCAAGAACAAGGGAAGCCCCACGTAGAGCGCGTTACAGTAGTCGAGCCGCGAGGTGACGAAGGCATGGATGAGGGAGGCCAGGTCCGGGCCAGAGACATACGGACGCAGCCTACGTACCAGATAAAGCTGGCGGAAGGCAGCCTTAGCGACTGCCTCCACCTGCCGCTCCAGCCGCAGGTCTGCGTCCAATATGACCCCCAGACTCCGGACCTGCTGAGCTACAGGGGGGCAAACCCCCCCAATCAGGGGGGCCACCACCCCCTTCGCCCTCCCCACCACCATCACCTCCGTCTTATCTGGGTTGAGCTTCAGTCTGCTCCGCCGCATCCAATCCGCCACGGCCTCCAAACATTGGGATAGCACCGAGACAGCAGGGTCTGGGTCGGTAGAAAACGAGAGGTACAGCTGAGTATCATCAGCATACTGGTGACATCGCACCCCGAACCCTCTCACGACCTCCCCCAAGGGCTGCATATAGATGTTAAATAATAATGGAGACAAGATCGATCCCTGCGGAACGCCACACGGTAAGGCGCGGGGGCTCGATGTTTCTTCCCCCAACACCACCCGTTGGCTCCTCCCCGAGAGGAATGAACGGAACCATTCAAGAACAGTCCCGTCCAGACCCCCCCGGTCACGCAGTCGTCTCAACAGCAGCCCATGGTCCACGGTGTCAAAAGCGGCCGAGAGATCGAGCAGGATGAGAAATGTCGAACATCCCGCATCCATCTCCCGGCGGAGGTCGTCCACCAAGGCCACCAACGCCGTCTCGGTGCCATAGCCGGGGCGGAACCCAGATTGAAAAGGGTCAAGGAGCCCGATATTATCTAGATGACCCTGGAGCTGGAGCGCCACTGCCCGCTCAATAACCTTCCCTAAAAAGGGAAGGTTAGAGACAGGTCGGTAGCTGGCGAGCGCGTCTACGTCCAACGATGGTTTTTTCAGCAGGGGGCGCACCACAGCCTCTTTTAAGCAAGGCGACAACCTCCCCTGCCGAAGGGACGCATTCACCACCCTCGCCAGCACCGTCCCCAACGTCTCCCCGGAAGCTTTTATTAACCAGGACGGGCATGGATCTAGTTGACAACACGTGGCCCTCACAGACCCCAGGACATCCACCACATCGGCCGGCGTCACTTCCTGAAACTCACCCCATAAAGATGGACCAGACGGACCCTCCGCCCCCCCGCGCTCTTCCCCTACTGCTATCAACCCAGCGTCGAAATCGGCCTGAATCCGAGCAATCTTGTCTGCGAAGTAGATGACAAACTCCTCACAGCGGGCCCGGGACAAGTCCCCATCCAGGCGGAGGGAGGCCGGACTAACCAGCCCCCGCACCACCCGAAACAGCTCCGCTGGACGCGACTTCGCAGACGCTATGAGGACGGCGAGGAATTCCTTCCTCGCCGTCCTCACAGCCTCCACATAGGACCGCAAATGGGCCCTATGGAGAAGACGATCGGAGACAGACCGAGTCCGACGCCAGCGTCGCTCTAGCCTCCTGCCCACACGCTTCATACACCGCAGCCCCTCAGTAAACCAAGGGGTCCTGCGGTGACGAGACCGAGGCAGAAGGCGCCTCGGAGCCACCCTGTCAATGGCCTCCTCCAGCAAGATGTTCCAATGCCGGACCAGCTCATCCACAGAGTGACCGTGTGAATCACAACCAGAGTAGGAAGAAGGGGGTGTTTTCAGAAGTGACGATACAATGGGTGGCCACGTTGGGGTAAGCCAGATTTTTGCTGTGGGTGGGAACAAACATACCTCGAACTGTGGCAGGATTAACTCCAGGTTGTGCACTGGGCTCCCTGCCAGCACACATCTCAGAGTTAGCCCTGCCATGGTTCAGGTCAGCCTACCCAGGACCATGGTAGAGTGGGCTGTCACGTCTGATGGCCCATTTTATCTAACTCTGGCCGGTAACCAGATGTTTTCCGGGCAGGCACGGCGGCCTCATAGGTCGCTGCATCTGCCCATCAGGGAGGAGGCCGGAGGTGGGGCCATGCAGATCATGTCCACACTTCGCCCCTGTCCTCTCCACACATCCTCCCCAGTACTGGCCACCGGCATGTTTGTATGGCGGCCATGTCTACTCCTGCCCAGGGTGAGGGCTCTCATCCTAGGTAGGATCAAAGGATGGTGGTGCTCAGCACCATCACGTTTAAAAATACACTAAGACTCATTGGATAGCAAGTGTCACATTGGATCAGATCAATGGTCCATTTTGCCCAGCACCCTGTCTCCAAGAATTGTCACCTTTGGTCACTTTAAAGAAGTGCAGTACAGGTCATAACGGAACTGCTATATATTTCCAGATTCCAACTCACTTCAATTAAGCAGAGCAAATGGAAAGTGAGCAACTTTCAGGGAAAGAAACTACTGATGAGCACATTAAAAATGTTCTATTTTATTAGGCTAAGCACCAAAAAACCTCCTCTGAAACATCCAAGACTTCTCAGTTTGTAAACAAAGGATCAGAAATTTTACAAAGAAATGTTTTTCCAGATATTTTGTAGAGCAGAAACTAATATTTGCAGTTAACAAAATAATTGCCACATTTTAATGCAAGGTCGGTGGCTAATAAAATATCTGTCATTCAAAATTTGATTTGGGATGAGGCCGCTGACCTCATATGCATTACAGAGACCAGGCTAAATGAGTCATCTGGGTCAATATTGTCCCACATATTGCCTACCGGGTACCTGATGCAGCATCATCCAAGGCTCAAGGTGCTGTTAGGCAGACAGAAGTTCCACTGCTGCCTGCTTCTGCCCGCTTCACCACCTTAGCCTGTCCATGTAGAGAGCAGACGCCAGATTTGCAAACTGAAACACGCACTCTGCCACCAGCTTCCTGGAGCATGCTATGCAGAGCAGGCTTGCCAAACCCAAGGCAATGGCTGAAAGTGAAGCTGGTGTCCATCTGTTGGGCGGACCCATGGTGTAGCTCCATGCCCGGCTGTCTGTTGTCCAATTCAGCACCATGGAATTGTGGCAGCTACAACTCTATGGTGCAGGGTGGAGGGGCACAGCCTGAGGGAGCTGCCTGTCCATCTAAGCAGACCCAGGTGGAACTGGAAGCGGGCGAACACAGGGGTGCACCCCCGGAGCAGCTTTGGGGACAAGCAGCCTCCACACCCATCTCTTTAGACCCTTGGAGCCTTATGAAATAAGACCTAATAATTTGCTTTCAGCTTTTGTGATCTGAACTACATGGTTACGTTTCCGGGAAAGGTCATGAAGTTACATAGCTTCTGAAGGTTTAACTGCTTGCCCTCGATAAATCCCCTGCTGTTAATAGGGTATTGGGCTTTCTGAAGGACCAACTTGTGAAAGGGAACAATCAAGCTAAAGGGGTTCTCTCCCTGAAACCGGTCATAGACCTCAGGAAAATGAGATTCATTAGATTACAACAAATGTAAAGTAATTCATGTAGGAAAACCTAAAGCACCAGTGTAAGGTGGGATGTAACTGGCTAGGCAGCTGCACTGCCAAGAAGGATTTGAATATCACAAACAGAGTACAAGGTAAGAGTATGATTCTGTTGCAAAAAGGCCAATACTAATTTGGACTGTATAAACAGAAGCATCCTATCCAAGACTCAAGAAGTTACAGTCCACTATACACAGCTCTGGTCAGGCCTCGGGCTTTCCAAATATGGCTTCAAAGAGACTGCGCTAGCCACGATTCCTATGGTAGCTGGCTACTTCCGGTGCACCCCAAGCAGCTTTTCAAGAAGCACTTCCTTCACGCCACTCATCTAAAAATGGTCTAAGTCTCATTAGAAATCAACAGGGCTTAGGTTCCTAACTCACTTGGATGGTTTTAATTAGGAACAATTTATTTTATTTATTTATTTATTTATTTTAAACTTGTATCCTGCCCCTCCTGCCCAAAGGCAGCTCAGGGCGGCAAACAACACACAGACACATACATTTGTGGGCAAAGGTGTTGATAATGTCTGATATAGTGATACAGTAAATGCTTATTTTTGCAGCATTGCCCAGTTACCTAATCTTCACGCAAACAACAAATATATTTATATTAAAAACATATTGTTCTTGTATTACTGCCAATAGTTTTGTGTTATATTTAGCACGGCTGCATAAAATATTAAACAGCTATACTGTCTACATATACAGCCATATGCAGTTGTGTGGACAGCCAAGCGAGTACCAATAAACTAATAATGCACTAACAGATTATTTGTGCGCAGTTAGTAGTAAATCCCATTAATTATCAAATTTGCAGTACTAGACTTGCCACTAGTTTATTCAATATTAATAATGTTTAAAATACATCTTGGAATTATCTTCAAGTAAAATCAATATCTAACCTGTCTACCCTTAAAATGGATAAACCAAGTCTATCAAACCGCATTAAAAAGGCAAAGACATTTGAGGTCTTACATAATGTTGTTGTTGTTGTTAAGCAGGATTTTTTAGATCCTAAGCCAAAATCAGAGCAAATGTGTTCCTGGAACAAACTATATTTATATACATTTTGGACAACTAACCCTGTTACTTTTCAATTTACAGGAATTTCTTATTTCTTTGCAAGAGTTTATAGGTAAGAATTCTTTGGGCTGTAAGTCTATTTATTCTGGAAGTGATAAGCTTTAGTCTTGGAAGATATTTTCAGGCTTGTGCTTCCATTTTAATAAAAGGTACTGTGCTTCAATGTCTAAACTCTTTCTAAAGATATCTGAAATTCTATATCTTCTGATTGGTTGATTATTCTCACAAATTGTTGATTAGGGCATTGTAGGAAAGACTCCCTTGTCTCCTTCTTCCATCACATAAGCTTCTGAAATACAAACACCAACCTATTGCTAAACTCTTTCCTGGGTCCCTAGGTCACAGATGTAAAGATAGCTGTTTTAAAATAAACCAGACACGCCATAACCTAGGGAAATAAATGAAATCATATTTGGAATTATTCCAAAATAAATTTCAAGAAAACTACACCTGAAACAGACACTTCCTTGTCGGCGCACTCAATGAGACACGGAAACATTGCTTGGTTTAACATGCTGGCCGCATTCTTTATTAGAATAACTTGAGAGGCCGGTGGGAACATTGCCCGGCAATTCCGGGTCCAGTATGCTAGCTAATGAACAACCTTGTTAACTTGGTCGCTGGCGTGGATGTGCCCTCCAGCGTCAGCGCCATTTTACAGTTCCCCCTTCGACAACACAAAGGCTCTGGCCGAAAACTGGGGGAACAAGCCCAACATGGGCACGAGCTGAAAGGCAAGTGGCTTTTAGTCCGGTGGACAGCGCATGTCCTTTCCGGCCTTGCAAAACCACTCCTCCCAGGGTCATGACCCCAGCGTGTGCTGCGCCCCGCATCGCGCTGGGTATCACATCCCCATCTCTTAAGGAGATGTCTCATCCTATCCTACTTAATCCTATTTACCTACAATCGCATACTGGACCCCTGCCACGAAGGGGGAGGCAGCACTGCCATACCCCGCCTCCCCACTGCCTCTCAAACCAACGATCTCAAATGCTGAGCCAAGGCTCGTATATAAATCTCGTTACCAGAATCCGAGAGATGAACACCATCCTCTCTGAATAGCTCTGGCCTATTCCGTACCAATCCAGGATGTTTGATTGCAGAGCCACCTAGGCTGCAAACCCACTTAGCCAATTCTGTACTGACAGTACGTCTGGTTCTATCTACCCTACCTGGTTTAACTGCCCTATTCCAATGTAACCTGGGAACCCAACTTGTCCAAACTATGTGCGTTTCCGCAAACCAACTTCTAACTTGTACTAAATCTTCCTTAACTTGTAACAGTAAATTAAGTCCCTTACGGTGAGGAATGTCATTTTCACCTAAATGTATTATCAATATCTGTGGTGCGGGGGCCCTTCTCATGTGATGTAGCGTGGGCAAGAGTTGGCTCCATTTCATCCCGCTCTTACCTAGCCACTTTACTACCAATTCTTCGTGTAACCCTAACTGAGGCCCCCACTGGCTTTCTCGTGCTGCTTTTTCAGCCCAGCGCACCAGGCTGTGTCCCACAATCCACACAACCTTTCTTGGGGGTCTGTTAATGTAGAACCCTATGGAAAGAGGAAAAAGAGGAGTTACTAGCTCTGCTGTGTCCTGATGTATTTTTTATATGCTTTAGATCTCCATCTCCCCACCGACTTGATTGTCTCGACTGGTAACCCAGCAGCAGCAGCTGTGGTGGCCGCTCCTATTCGGAATGAGTGGGATCTGAATGCCTCAGGGTCGATACCACCATTCCGCAGCGCAGTTCTCATCACTGCATTGAATTGATAACAAGTTAGGTGCTTCCCGTCTTGATGTATAAATAATGGACCCGGGAGAGGAGGGCGAATCTTACCATACTTCTGCATCTGTCCTACCGGACATACCTCCTTGTTCCTACATTGGTATAGTTGCACCTTCTGACCCTTTTTTCTCTGGTCTGTTTTTGAACATCTAAGATGCAATTCAACTCCCCTTTGGGTCCACCCGACATCATGTATGCCTAATGCCCGACCGGATTTGTCTTTCTGCGAGGCAGAGACCACTTCACTAATCCGGAAGCCACCAAAAAATGCCACCACATATGCAGTGGTAAACAGCTGTGCTTCAAACTCATCCCGACAAATGACCGGGAGAGACCTAATCAATCGAATCAAGACTGGTGGAGTTATTGGGGACCTGGGAACTGTCGTGACTACCGCTGTCCTCGTCCAGCTCTCAAACATTCGTTTAAGGAAGAAACCCTTATCCGGGGACGGGAAACCGTTGAGTCTGTTAAAAAAGGCTAATGCCGCAACCTTACCACTGATAGTTCCAACCGCCAGGCCCCTGTCATGGAGTTCCATTGCGAATCGAATTACCTGATCCTTTTCTATGGGAAACACCCTCCCCATACCCTTTCTATCCCTAAATCGCTGGAACTCTTTAAAGGCACTGTAGTAGGCTGTCTGGGTTCTGGGGGCAAGTGATCCTTTTATGATGGTTTGCATCCTTCCTTCCCAAGGTTCCATACACCTGATGGTAGAGGATCCGCCCGTTCCCTGGCCGCCGGCGCGAGTTCCCTGAACCGTTTCATCTGAAACCGAGAAAGGGCGTCGGCTATGCCATTGCTAATGCCGGGAACGTGTCGTGCTGAGAACAAAATGTTTCTCCTCAAGCACAGACCTACAAATGTTCGTACCAGAGACATCACCCTCGGGGAGCGTGATGACATGGTGTTAACAACATGTACTACCACCATGTTGTCGCACCAAAAGAGAACCGTTCGATTAGCAAATTGTTCAGTCCACAGTAGGACTGCCACCACAATAGGAAAGAATTCCAAGAAGGTGAGGTCTCTGGTAACTCCCGTCTCATGCCATTCATTTGGCCACGGGGCGGCACACCATTGGTCATGGAAATATACCCCGAAACCAGCCCCACCTGCCGAATCGGAGTGGACTTGCAGGTCAGCTCGCAGCCGTAGCTCCTCTCTCCAAAAACTAATCCCATTATATTCTTGTAAAAACTTAAGCCAGGTATCTAGATCCTCCTTCATGTCCCGTGTTACCCTAACTCTGTAGTGGGGAAGTAGTTCACCTCTTAGTTTGCCATATAATCGGGAAAGAAATGCTCTTCCGGGGGCGATCACCCGGCATGCAAAATTAAGACTCCCAACTAAGGATTGCAATGCCTTGACTGTTATCTTTTGTAATGCCATGGCTTCCTGTACTTTGTTTCGAATGCTCGCTAATTTATCTGTTGGAAGTCTGGATAATTTTAATTCGGTGTCCAATTCAATCCCTAAATACGTGATGATTGTACTAGGTCCCTCCGTTTTTTCCGGTGCTAATGGTATGCCCAATTCATCAGCCATCCTTTGGAATGCACTCAATGCTAGCGCACATTGCTGTCCTCTTGGAGGGCCAATTAATAAAAAATCATCCAGGTATTTAGTTATCTCCACTGTTTGGGTACGCTGCTTGAAAATCCACTCCACTAACGAACTAAATCGTTCGAATGCGGAGCATGATATGGAGCACCCCATGGGCATGGCCATATCATAATAATATTTTCCTTCGAAACAGAAACCTAAGAGGTGAAAACTAGTAGGGTGAACTAGCAACAGGCGAAAGGCCGACTTGATGTCGCACTTCGCCATTATTGCACCCCTCCCCATAGCCCTTGCCTTTTTTACCGCATCATCAAATGATGCATATTTAATGGTGGTTAATTCCCTTGGTATGGCGTCATTTACAGATCCACCTCTGGGGTGTGACAAATGGTGGATCATCCGAAATTCACCCGGTGTCTTTTTTGGCACTATGCCAAGGGGAGAAAGCACTAGGTTGTCCATAGGAGGGGTTACAAAGGGGCCTGCCACCCTCCCCTCCTCAACTTCCTTCCTAATATTTTTTCGAACCACGTCTTCACGGCCTTCAATGGATTTTAAATTACGAGCCACTCTGAACTGGTATACTGGGCCTGCGGGGATGATAAAGCCATTCCTAAAGCCCTGCACTACATAACTCACCTCTGTTCTTATCGGGTGTTCATCTAATGCCCTTTCCAACTGATCAATTAGGATTGGGGTCGGACCCCTTCTGAGAACGGGATGCAGCGGGGGTATTTTGGCCCATTCTCTGACTTCCTGCTCCTTGTCCATATCTTCCCCGTCCCCTTCTCTGTCTAGGGCGGGGACACGCGGTCTCCGGGTGATTTCCCCAGCAATTAGAGCATGAGTGTCAAAATCTACAGGCAGAGCGTCCACAACGCCTGCCTTTGTTAAAGTCCCAGCATGGCCCTGCTGTATTCTGCCCCCATCTTTGGGTCTCCCCCCGAAATGGGTCGTTTGCGGATGCGACCCCGCCCAGAACCAGTGGGTGCCTGCTGTCCCCATGCAGAGCACTTGTAGCATCTATCATGCTCTCCAACCACAAGTCAGCCGCGTATTTATCCCACTGCAGACCCGGGGTATTTGCTGCTCTATGGCGAAAAGCTTCGTCATAGCGAAGCCATGCTCCCAAAGGACCTGTGCCATGTGCCCGCCGCACTATATCTGCATATTTATGCAGTTCTAATCCTCGCCCTGGGTCTTTTTGCATAATGACCCCCATGTAAATGGCGTATGTGGACGTCCAGTTGTCCCAATTTCTATGTGCCTTGGGACGCCTAAATTTTTCTTTATCTTTCCCTTCCAACTGCTCAGAGTGATCCACGATTGGATCATTGAACAGTAGCACGAAAAGGTCTATGTACTCCTCCATCCAGATTTTATCTTTAGTTGCCTGGGTTAGATGTGACCCAAACGCGGCCGAGACTTCAGTTATTGGGCCACCTGGCGGACGGGCTGTGGCTTCAGCTGTCGATTGGGATCCCACTTGGGCCCCGGATGAGGTGTCAACTCCTCTCAATGTAGTGTTCTGGGGAGTAGCCCCAGAGGCACTTGCCTCTGCTGATTCCCCTTGGCTGGTCAGCATTGCCCTCCCAGTCCCAGGGGGTGCTGCAGGCACAACCCACATCCATTCACCCTCGAACATTCGTAGCTGCGGGCTGGGCTTGTTTGAGAAGGGGGCTCCCCCCGTATCTAGGATTCCCTCGGGACCATTCCCAGACCTTAGGGGTAGTGAACCCATCATTGTCATATTGTTATCCAGTTCACTAGTCTCCTTATCTCTGTTGGGCGCATTAACCCCTCCCCCGGATGTGTTCTGCCCTTGATCGGTTATTATTCCTGCCCCACCTGTACTCACTGCTACCCCGTCTTGGGCAGCTGCTCCCGGTCCTCGAGCCTGGTGATCCTGTTGTCACTGCCATTCTCGTTCCAGGAACTCTATTATTTTCCTTAATTCGATGTCACCCGAAGGCCCGGTCTCAAATGGCCTTTCACGCCTCTGTCGAGTCGCCGGCGGCTCTCCATCCCTCTCTGAAAAACATTCTCTAGAGGGGCTTCCTTGCCCCTGCGGCAAAACATTCCCCGGGTAGGGGAGAGGTCCCCTATTCCACTCTGCCTCTCGCTCCCT
>QEPC01005117.1:4448137-4462699 GCA_003113815.1 Sphenodon punctatus
CCAGATGCTTGGCACCATGAGACCAGACTGGAATCTCTCTGCCTGGCTCCATTTCCCCTTGCCTGGTTTGTTCAAGTAACCAGTGCCACAGTACCAATCCAATGCCATACCAAGAGAGTGTCCCTGGGTAGGTGGTTGAATGTCTGGTTTCTTAATTTTGTGACTGCTGGGGCCTGGGCTTGCTGTCTTTTGGTTGGATTTATTTCTCCATGCAGTTGCAGACTGTTTTGTGGGGTTGTTGTATTCTTCTTGAGAGAGTGTCCCTTGCTAGGCTGCACTTTTGTGCAATGCTTGGTTGGCATCATGATTAAAGTGGGTGCATTTAATGTCTCTATCTCACTGTGCTGCTCATTGCAGAAGAGCTCTTCCCATCAGAAACAGTTACCCCACTGGCTTGCCATTTCAGCCGTCCTGTGGGTACACTACTGTTGGTTGTTGGGGGATTTCTGCATGCAGTTGCACTTTTGTGGGGTTGTCTTCTGGTGCAATTGGACCACTCTTGGTGCTTTTCTGGGTAGTGCTTTTCTGGGTAGCGCTGTGGGTTCAAGAACTTTGCAACAAATTTCCAAAGTTTCATGAAGTTTTCTGAGGTCCAGAATTCTGAGTCTGAATTCCCAAACTTTGGAAACAGCGCTGAAGGGCCGTCGAGTACTTGGGCCGATTACTTGGAACTTTGGCATTCTGCCAGAGTACTTGGAAGTACTATATTCAGTACAGCCCTAAATAAGAGTGATCTAGCAGTTATAGTGTATTTGAATTTGACAAGAACCCTCATGAGAGACGTCAGGGATGGGGATTTCCATGAGCTGAACTCACGTTAGCATGGTCACATGAAATCCGTGCTCGTGTGCACAGGGGCTTTAGCATTATTAAAACGTTCTTATGCTGCAACACATGAATATTTTTAAACAAGATGCTACCACGCTTGGCCACTCAGGAGCCACTCATCCGACTGCCTGTCTGAGGGTGGTGCGGGAGAATTCACACTCCGGTAAGCCACTTAGCACCCACTCTTGGACACATACAGAGCACTGCTGAGAAATCCAAAGTGCACAAGGCAAGTCAAAACGTGTGTGGCAATGGATGCCCATGCATTCCCTGCCCATATGAACTAGGGCGGCCAGCCACACCAGCAGACCAGTCTGCCACTCATAAGCACTGTGGGTGGGAGACATAGCCTTTGCAAGTCACAGGAACTGATTGTGAGTGCTGGAGTGCCGGGTTCCCCAGTGCTCATGTCTGGGGCATGTCAATTTCAAAGACTAGCCTGGCACACTTCCCCTTCCCCCACAGTCCATGGCAGGGGAAGTGCAAGCTGGCTGTCATGGTAGCCACACAGAGAGTCACCCGTCAGAATCCCCCCCCTCCCCACGCACTCCACCTGATCAGTCATGCCTCACCCTGCCTTGCAGGTCATTTACAACACCCGATGTGAGCCGATTCTCAGACATAAATTCGCTAAATTCATTCTAAGCAAATTTCCAGGATTTACATAGCTACTATTTTCATTTTAAACTGCATGTTTGTTGATTTATTAATACTTTCATATGTGTGGTTGCCATTAGCAACTAAATTAGAAAGAGACTTTTAAAGAAATGATGACATATTGTATTCTAACACATCTATAATTCCAACAAAGGCATGCATTGTTTGTTCTATCAGTTTTCACCAAATGCAGGCTTCATGTGCTGGTGCCGTTTATAGTTTATCAGGTTTGAGTTTTCTGTTTTTATGTCTCTTTAGAGTAATGACTATGCTTGTGTTTCAGTTAAATCTGCTGTGCACCGATTTTACTATCTTTTTTGAGGAAGAACTGACAGATGCCTTAATAAAAGATGGCCAGCTGGTTTATATTCAAAGAGGCACAATCAATTTATGCTACAGTTTAAAACGACATAAAACATCTGTACCTTACTAATGAGTTTTAATAGTTTTTGCATCTTGTGCATCATGCCATTCAAAATATCCATAATTAAATGCACATTTTGTTAATGAAATCTTCCCAGTAAAACATTAAAAGAAACAACTTCTGCATTTCCTAAAGACTTTTCCAGCCACATTTGGCAATCTGTTTTTTCAGTTATTTCAACTTTCAAAATATAATTATTCCTGTATTGATTTGTCTGACATCCAAAATGACTTCTTTTCAGTGCTGTCACCATCTAGCAGTTGTTAGCTGTTTCCCATTGTAAGACTGTCTTTGATTCCCAGAGAAGCGATAAACTAGTGAATCACAAAAAGATGGCACAGCCATTAAAGTATACAGTACACATGTTGGGGTGGAAATTAGGACTCTACTGTGTATTTTATTACTATAAAATATGATTATATATAATAGTGACAGTAGGCATGATTGAGGATTGACAGAATAAATAATCAGTCAAAAAGAAAAGGTCAACATAAACTTGTTCTGCACACAGTACAACACTGGTTCATTTTAAATTTCTTCATGGAAGATCTAGTCCTTGCAATTTCTTGTCCCTCTCTTATATGTTTTGTGTTCATCCATAAGTTACAAATGGTGGCTCAGCCTGCTCATAAGTCCTTGCAGGTTTGGTGCCGCTCATGGGTTGGGCTGATGGATTACACTGCTGGTCCGGAGGGGTTGTTTTTTGCTTCTTCCACCACGCACTCACACTTCGATGTTCTTAGCTTTGGGAACCTCGTTACTGGTGCGGATGGTAACTCGGGAAAGTAGTTCACAGCAATATGTAGTCCGAAGGCCCATGGTGCTCTGCCCTCTGCCTGAGCATGAAGGTGATACAGTTCTTAGTCCCTGCTTTGAAATGGGGGCTCTGTCCAGGATCTCCACATACTGTCTCTTCTCTTCCAGAGCCTCACAGGTCTTTGCCTGTCTCTGCATGTCCCCAGGTATCCTAATGGTTGAGGGGACCTGTGAGTCCTCTTTAGTGATCCCAGTCATTGCCCTACACTAAGACTGTTTACCTGCTGGGCACTTCCCACCTGAGACCTAGCCCATGTAGGGTTGCCATACCTCCCCTTTAATCCAGGATGCTTATGAAAAATACATGGCGCAGGGCTGCATTGGTTCCAGTGCAGCCCTGCACCATGTATTTTTCATAAGCGTCCTGGATTAAAGGGGAGGTATGGCCACGCTATCCTTGGGCTTCTAGTCTCCTTAAGTGGTTTTTTCTATTGCCCTGAGGCCCTTGAGGCTACTCTGCCTCAGTCTCCCAGAAATACCCTATGCCTCAGTCAGCACCTGGGCAGCCTGCCCAGCCCACCCCTAGCATGAATCCTCCTCTCCCTCTTGGTTCTTCCCCTTAGGGGTTTTGGCATGGTGGTGGTTCTGGGCCCTATTCAAAGTCTCCCTCCCCCCTGGGTGACTGGCTGCTTGTATGCCTCCTGTTCCTCCTTAGATTCACCTATATCTCACTGAGACACAGGCCCACACCCTGTGGTAAATCCTTGGAACCCCTTGGGCTTGCTTGCTCCCATGGATCATCACCTCTCTGGGCTCAAGCCCTCAGAGCCATGCAGATGTTACACATCAGCTTCATCATCAGGGTTCCCTCAGGTTGCATACCCAGAGCCCTTCTCTCCTCTGTTGGTTCTTTTGTCGTTAGGCCCCTCAGCTTGGCCACCAGCTGCTGGTATACTCTGCCCCTAGCCCCAGGTTAGGCTACCCCTTCTTACTAGCCTGTCTGGCACACAGGCCTAGGTGGTGCCCCTAATGAGGCTAGGAGCTCCCAGGCTGCTTGCTCTTCCCTGTATTGCACTGCAGCCCTAGGTCCTTCCCCCTGAACCCTTCCCTGGGCAGGGAACAGGGCTTTCACCTTCCCCAACTTTCTCCAAGAGCTCCTTACCCTTTCACCTCCAACCTCTCCACCATGTTCCACCATGTGTCTGGTGTCATATGGCCCGAGGGCTGCTGCACTATTAACTCCCAATCACCCACCCACCTTCCAAGCTTGCTATAGCGCTGGTCATGTGACCAGCCCTACATCTGGTCACATGACTCTCACATCCCATTTAACCCCTATTAAGCTTGCCCCAAGTGAGAAAGTGGTGTGGAGTTGCCCTGCGGCATTGCTACACCATACCAGATACGCAAGTGAAGTGATGGCTTACAAATAGCAGTAGCACTAGTAGGGAAATTTCCATGAAAATTGCTGTATGGGACTAAGTTTGGAAATCTTTCAACAAAAACAAGGAAAAAGTGGTGCTTGTGTGGTGCAGTGCAATTTTTTGTTTTTGTTTTGGATGCACTGGGCTTGTGTGCATACAGCACACCATGGGAAATACAGTCCTAGGTGAGTAATTCAGGGGAAATCATGTTTCCCATGTACAACACATCCATAACACATCGTTTTGAAATATCAATATTTTCCAAATAGCCCTACTTTTAAAGTCACTCCAAGACCCATGCATCCTGCCATGGGTCAGCAATTGGATTTATCCACAAACAGAACTTAGTGGGGTGGCTGCAATGCAATGGCTTGACAGCGATGTCTAAAAACCATTTACATTGTTTGAATAAAGATAGTATTTGAATCACAAACTTTAAAATTAGCATAGTTTTTTAAATTGTCTATTCCATTACTTTGTAAACCACCAGGTACATTGCTTGTGCTAGATAAATGCTTGATAATAATGTAATTATTAATAACCATAATAATATAATAATAAAAAGCTACAGTTGGCTGTTAATCTTAGAGGCAGGGATGAGTAGTGTTTTTGTTTTTAAATACTCCTGAGGCACTCAGATAGCAGGGCATTGTATCATTTCTTAGTTTGTAAAACTAGAGGGCTAGGGCTCAGGCGATAAAACAGTTGTGGCAGCAGGGTCAGTTTGGCCACTGTACACACACACACACAGAGGTGCTCAGCTTCATCCTCCTGCCTGTCTCACAGGCTCAGCAAAGTGGGACTGTGGTCTGACAGCAGAAATGGTGCTGGGTCGGTGCCTCAGCCCAAGCACAAGCTAGCTCATGCACAAATAAAGTCCTGAAATCGTTACCTAAGGCTGCTTTTAAACGAGGAGCGCTGAAGTGCCTCCTCAGCGCCGCATTAAAGCAAAGCCGCTGGAAGTGACGTTCTCCCCGTTGCCGCCGGTGGCGGCGGCTGGAGACATGGGGCTTTGGAGCAGCGCGTTCTTAAGCCAGATAATTGAAGTCTTAAGAACGCGCCGCTCCAAAGCCCCGTGTCTCCAGCCACCGCTGCCGGCAACGGGGAGAACGTCATTTCCGGCGGCTTTGCTTTAATGCGGCGTTGAGGAGGCGCTTCAGTGCTCCTCATTTAAAAGCAGCCTAAGTGCTATTGATTTGGAACACCCTGTGGTTTAGGCCTTACCACAGGGCAACCTTGGGCAACTGCAGGAACTTGCAGATGTAATCATGGAACTTCTGTCTATAAACTTTGAGAACTCTTTGAGAATGGGAGACGTGCCAGAAGACCGGAGATGGGCAAATGTTGTCCCTATCTTCAAAAAGGGGGAAATGGAGGATCTGGGAAACTACAGACTGTTCAGCCTGGCATCAATACCTGGAAAGATTCTAGAGCAGATTATAAAGTAGTCAGTCTGTAAGCATTTAGAAAACAATGCTGTGATTATTTAGAGCCAGCATGGGTTTCTCAAGAACAAGTCATGCCAGTTTAATCTTATTTTCTTTTTTGATTGAGTTACTAGTTTAGTAGATCATGGGAATGCCATGGACGTAGTATATCTTGATTTCAGAAAAGCATTTGACAAAGTCCCCCATGATATCCTTCTTGACAAGCTGGCAAAATATGGGCTAGATGATACTACCGTTAGGTGGATTTACAGCTGTTTGAAGAGTCGTACCCAAAAGGTGCTCATAAATGGCTCCCCATCAATCTGAAGGTAGGTATTGAGTAGGGTGCCTCAGGCCTTGGCCCTAGGCCCTGTACTGTTCAGTATCATTATTAATGACTTGGATGAAGGAGGGGATGCTTACCAAATTTGCGAACGACACAAAACTGGGAGGGTTAGCTAACACCTTAGAAGACAGAAACAAGATTCAAAATGATCTTAAGGGTGAAAAGCTGGGGCCAAACTAACAAAATGAAATTCAGTTCTGAATGAAATTCAGTTCAAAATGAATGTAAAGTTCTGCATTTAGGTATGAAAAATCAAATGCACAAGTACAGGATGGGTGATAGCTGACTTGGCAGCGGTACATGTGAAAAGGATCTTGAGGCTTTAATTTATCACAAGCTGAACATGGGTCAGCAGTGTGCTGCAACTGCTAAAAAAGGTAATGCAATTTTGGGTTGCATTAACAGAAGGATAATGTCCAGGTCACGAGAAGTAATAGTTTCATTCTATACTGCGCTGGCCAGACCTCATCTGGAGTACTGTGTCCAGTTCTGGGCACCGCATTTTAAGGCCTTTTTCACACGGATGTCCGCCCTCCCTGCTGGGTGTGTGAGCAGGTGTGCGGTGGGGGGACGCCCATGCACACACGGCAGCGGTGGGTGGAGGGATGGGTGTCAGATAGTGGAAACACCATGGGCGGCGGGTCAGGGTGTGTGCATGCTCTCAGAGCACACCCACCTCCACCCATCACCCACCCACGGAGCCATCTGACAAAACGGAGGAGACTCTATGGGTGGAGATGGGTGTGTGCCCATGGGAACGGGCGCACACCCATCCCCCCACCCAGCAGTGCCATGTGAAAATGGCCTAAGAAGAACATTGACAAACTGGAACAGGTTCAGAGGAGAGCGACAAAGATGGTCAGGGATCTGGAAACCAAGTCCTGTGAGGAAAGGTTGAAGGAGCTGGGTATGTTTAGCATGGAGAATAGAAGACTAAGGGGAGAGATGTTAGCCGTCTTCAAATCTCTGAAGGGCTGTCACATAGAAGATGGGGCAGACTTGTTCTCTGTTGCTCCTGAGGGCAGGACTAGAACCAATGGGATCAAATTACAAGGAAGCAGATTTTGGATAAACATTAGGAAGAACTTCCTAACGGTAAGAGCTTTTTTTGACAGTGGAACAGACTGCCTAGGGAGGTGGTGGGCTCTCCTTCGCTGGACGTTTTCAAACAGAGGTTGGGCAGACGTCTGTCAGGGATGCGGTAGCTGTGGATTTCCTGAATTGAGCAGGGGGTTGGACTAGATGACCGCTGAGATCCTTCAAACTCTAAGATTTTATACTTCTTTGATTCTATGCCCCAGGCCCTGTGCTTTCTGGGGGCGCCACAGTGGCCCTTGTTTTCACCAGGGCAGAGTGTGGGGGCCCCCACTGCCTCCCAATGGGGCCCCAAACACAACCACATTTAGGACCCCATGGAGGGTGCCTTCAAAAGGTTGGGGCCACCAGGGACCCCACATTTTATCTTTTCCCTGAGCCCTGAAAATTCTAAGAATGATCCTGGGTTTAGGTTTGGTTGGAGTTATATGTTTGTCTCAGTCTTGTTCTTAGAAAAAGTTAAACATTTGAGTGTCAAGAGAGAAACTCAGTGTTTTTCTCCCTCTCTCCACCTACTGGGACATTGGAAGAATAAAGCTAAGTTGTAAATGACTTTCAGTCACTAACTACAATATATATTCTGGTTCTTGTTTCTCATACATGAGATGGTAAGAGGGACGAAATTTTTGAGAGAGTAATTTCTATTGCCTCTGTTTTTGTGCCTACCTTGAGATACCTAGGGCCTGATTTCAGAGGCTCTGAGCCATTAGAATCCCACCTGAAGCTATTTTTCTCTGTATTAAATTGTCTCATATAATTTGCAATACAAATTAAAAGTAAAGGAAGAATAAAAAATAAGAGAAAATCTCTACTACGTTTTACTTAGAGAAGAGCAAGGCATCAGAAGACAGATTTCCTCTTTCATTTATTCTTCATATCTATTTTATAAAACTCTAGGGGGAAAGGGAAACAAAGGAGGAAAATGAGAAAAAAGAAGAAGAAACAGGAGAAAGGGAGAGGAAAAAGGAGTAGTAAGAAGAATGGGGTAAAAAGTTACTTCTGCAATGTTTTAAGAGAAATCTACTCCAGTTACTGTTAAAAGAAAGATATATTTCCTAAGGATTAGGGTGAATCACTACTATCCATTGAAGATTATAGATTAGAGCAATCAGGGAGGAAGCAAAATAAGATGGGAAAGATGAATATATCCCCTCTACAAGGGATGAGAAAAGAAATTGCTTTGAGCAATTAAAGATAAAATCAAGTGCTCAAAACTCTCAAAGTTAAGGTGGATTTGATGTGGAGACAGAATATTGCAACCGCCACTGTAGTACTACAGACTATAGTACTACAGACACTGTAAGTAAATTCTTTGGTTAAAAAAAATCTGTCATTTACTATATGTTAGTACAGTGGCTGGCACAATGGGATTTTGCCATGGTGGGGTTATAGGTACTCCTATAATAGTAATGTTAAATGAAAATAAGAACCAGTAGTATTGATCAGTAAAAACAGATGTAATGGTTGTCCGCTATGGTCCGCCTGGGGCAGAGACTGATGCACACGTCTGTTGTGCCATAGCCAGATATTGGGCCGCATACTCTCCAGGGTGGATAGGCGCTGGGTCCAATCCTGGGTGCCCATTCTGGGTCAAAGGATGCCCATGTAGGCCAATGCAAGCCCACATGTTTGTTTTTCCCTGCCTATGTCCACCACATGACGGGGCCAAGCACCATGACTGGGTGTCATGGCTTCCTGTCATGGTGGGGGGTAGTGTTCTGGAAGTGAAGCGGGAGTGGCCAGATGGTCACGCATTTATTGCAGTCCCCCCTGCCTGGCATGTGGGGGTGGTGGGATGGGTCTCTCGGTGGCAGGCATGTTTGCTCCATGCTGCTTGCCGACCCAGAGAGAGGCAGCCATAGTTTTCCATCCTAGGGCAGGCTGGGGTGGGTGGGGAGGGGCACTGCACATTTGTTTTTAACCATAGAGAGGGTGAAGCACAGAATATAGTCCCTTTTTACATGGGCCGTGGCACGGGGGGGGGGGGCACGTGCACTGCGGTCCATGTGCACTGGGTGGGTGGAGGGTGTAGACAGGCGCACACCCATCTACACCCACACCCACCCATCCCTACACATGGAGGCACCTCCATTCTCACCAGTGCCTCTGTGCATGGGGATGGGGATGCATGCGTATGCGTGGGAGCACACACACCCATCCTCGCAGGATTTACACGGCCACGCATGAACACCCAGGTTGTTCATGCATGGGTGCCGCTAGTGTAAAAAGGGCCATAGAAAGATAACGACTTCTAGCTCAAACTAGACAAACCAGAAAATCATGAAATACAAACTAATGTAACAAGAAGGAACTCCAAAAGAGAAGGTGGCTATGATTCTTATAAGTTCTATTTGAATAAGGTTTAGAAAAGGAATAAAGTAATTATTCAGATCACTAGAGCCTACCATGCTGGATTTTACCAGCCTGCAGCAAGATTCGGCTCCAGAAGCTTATTCACCTACCTTCATTACTCTTCTGACAGAGATTAAAAAAAAATCCAAGGGGAAAAAAAGAAGGATTTTATACAAGTGCGGGATCAACAAATAATATAATGAGACATGCCGGTCCTAATGCTAGAAATAGGGAAAGATTTAAAATGAATTCTTGATGCACCAGATCAAATTAAGAGGGTTGCAAATGTACAGTGGGAAGGCATCAAAGGAAGTAGAGATGATATTATTGACTTCATTGCATGTGATTGGATGAGATCAGCCGAAGAGACATGATAGTTCAAAGCACAATGTTTGATTGTTGTTTAATCATAGCAAGATGAATATACTGTTACTTTAGAGCCTGATCCACAAAGGACTCTGCTGGCATAAATCACACTAAAGTGAATAAGATTTGCACAAGTGGGTTGCTTTGAGTATTGCGCTATTAATCCACAGAATGTGGAGCAATCTTTACTGGCTGCCAATTGTAGATAATGAAGGGTGGAAACAGCAACCTTCCATAAGAAGATAAATTTCACTTACTTGCTTTTGGAGCTGCGTATTTTTCTCACCCCTTATTCCTGTTTGAGGGATAGAAATAAAGTTAAATGACAAATAACCACCAAATAAAGATGTCAAATCAAAATTGGCAGTCTTTGAATCACCTCTATTGATGACTGATTGTAGAATATAATTTTCCTATTAGTACAAGCTGTGTACAATAGCCAGGGCCAGCCTTAGAATTTGTGGGGCTGAGGACAAAGACAAAATGCAGCCCCCTGGTAGCCTCTCCACAAATATGGGCAGTTGGGCACCCTCTGTGGGGCTCTAAAGGTGGTCATGTTTGGGGCCCTGCTGAGAGGGAGTGGGGGCCCCCCAAACTCTGCCCTGTTGGAAATGTGGGCCGTTGCAGGCCCCCTAGAAGCAGAGAAAAGAGCGGGGCCCAGGGCAGTTGCTCCAGGTCACCCTGTGGTAAGACCAGCCCTGACAATAACCATGTCTCATACATCTTGGATTTCTGTAAATTGGGGATATTACAAGCAGAATAAGTCCACAAGATGAGGCCACTGACCTCATACATTACTGAGTCCTGGCTGAGCTTGTGTTGGCCCCGATGGTGCCAGCCAGGTACTCAGGGCAGCATCAACCTTAGATTGATGACCATGGGGACTGGGGGTGTAGTGGCGGTGGTCAGTAAAGACAATCTGATCTACCCAAAGTATCCAGTGTCAGACTTGACCAACATAGAGTATACTCATCTTGTGTTCAAGACCTGGGATAGACTGAGGATTCTCCTGGTGTACTGTCTAACTCACTGCCCAGCAGCAGCAAATTCCCCTGACTGCTCTAGCCAAGCTAGTCTTGGAGGTGGTGTTGAGATCACCCAGACTTATTGTCTTGGGTGATTTTAACATACACACTGAGGCCAGCCTTTCAGGGGCATAGCAGGATTTCATGGTCACTATGACAACCATGGGTCTATCCCAGATAACATCTGGCTCAACACATGAGGCTGGATGCACGTTGGATTGAATCTTCTGCACCAGCCTGGAAACAGGGATTCCGATTGTTCGGGGTGTTGCTGTGACACCATTGTCATGGTCAGACCATTACCTCCTGAGGGCCCAGATCCCTTATCTCCTTTGCCTCTGTCTGTGTGATTGACCAGTTAGGTTGATCCACCTCCAGAAATAGATGGGGCGGAAACTAATGAATTGAATAAGATTCCAGAACTCTCCGGGGGATTTACCCACTGATTTTGATTGCCTCCTCGTTGATGGCCTTGTTGTGCATTATATTGACTTGGGCCATCAACACAGTGGCACCCGGGCATCCACTCCTTCTGCTGTGGCAGCACAAGTCACCCTGTTATACAGAGGAAGTGAAACTGCTACAGCGGGAGGATAGGTGGTTAGAGCACAGGTGGTGCTCAACTTGCGTCAAAGTCAACTGATTGCAGCATAGGACATTTTTAAAGGACTATTCTGTGGCAGTGGTGGTGGCGAAGAAAACTTTTTTCACTGTCACCATAGCCACTGCAAAGTGCCATCCAGCAGAGCTCTTCTGGGTGGTGAATAGTCTATTAAATCCTGGCAGTCTCCACCTGAAGTTACAGTCTGTAGTTACCCTCTGTAATGAGTTTACCATCTACTTTGCAGATAAAGTAACTCGTATTTGGCATGACTTAAGAACGAGGAGTGTGGAATTCATTTTTTAAAAAAATTACTAAAATGAATGAAGCCCTGTTCATTTTAGTAATTAAAAAATGACAAAACTAATGAAGATGGATGAAAATAAACCAAAAAGTGTCCGTTTTTGTTATAAAAATAAAAACTAAATGGCCACTAGGTCCATTTTGCTCATGTGCACCCTTTCCCAAAATGGTGGACCATGGCTCAAGTGGTAGAGTGCATGCCAGAAATCATTTTGAAAAATGGTTGCACATGTGAGCACATGCTTTGCATGTATAAGGTCCCAAGTTCGATCCCTGACATCTCCGATTCAGGATCTCTGGTAGCACGCCTGGGTGAGACCTCTCCCAGAGACCCTGGAGAGCTGGATCTGAAACCCTGATGCTATGTCAGGTTGTGACAATACTGGGCTAAAATGGACCATTGGTCTGACTCAGTTAGGCAGCTCCTTATATCCTTAATGGTCCGATGGCCATTTTTCACATGTGCAGTGATTTTTAAAATTATTTTTTATTAAAATTAATTTTATTAAAATATTATTTTTTTAAATTATTTATGCACTTTACATGGGGCTGCCCATGGAGATGGTTTGGAGACTGTAGCTGGTGCAGAATGCAGCGGCTTTCTGCTTATGAGGATGGGTCACCTCGAGTACATTACACTGGTACTGCTGCCGATAGTCTTCTGGGCCCGATTAAGGTGCTGGTGCTTACCTTTAAAGCCCTACACGGCCTGGGCCCTGCCTACCTGAGGGACCGCCAGTTTCTCTAGAGTCTGCCCTGGCTACCAATAGGTTTCTGAGTACAATTCAAGGTGCTGGTTTTGACCTATAAAGCCCTAAATAGCTTGGGCGCCAAGTATCTGAAAGATCACTTTTTCCTTTATGTTTCATCATGGCCTTTGAGGCCAGCCAGGAGTGTCCTCTTGTGTATACCATCTCCCCCATGACATATAAATTTGAAGAAAGAAAGAAAGAAAGAAAGAAAGAAAGAAAGAGACTGTTTTTACGCGAACCTGGGTGGGTGTCGGCACGGCAGGTGTAGGTGGGTGTGTGCCCACTTACATGGACACACACACCCCTGCCGACACCCATCTCCACCCATGGAGCTTCCTCCGTTCTGTCGGAGGGCTCTGTGGGTGAAGATGGGTGTGGGTCGGTGGGTAGCGGGTGTTGGTGGGTGTGCAGCTGTAGCATGCACACACAAACACCCGCCTGTGGTGTTTACACGAGTGCACACCCATCCACCCACCTACTGGCAGCTGTTTACATGGACTGAGCCCCCCGCTGCACACCCGCCCAAACACTGAGCAGCGCGGGGGGGCGGGGGCGGTAAAAATGGCCAAAGGAACTGATATGATTTTATTGAGAAGTATTACTAACATTATTAAAGCATTTGATTGCATAGTTTATATAGCAGACAAAAGAAAAGGAAAACAAAATTTCTAGAGCAAGTTACTAAGGAGATGAGATTTTATCCCAAAATTTAGACTTTCCAAAAGTAAGCCATTCCTTTCCTCCAATTGCCTGTCCATAAAAATGTCTTGTTCACTTAATTTCAAAAGTAAAAAAACAAACAAATAAAACTTCCAAAAACCAGCTAAAGAGCACATATTTCAGAAATTGAAGATGAAAAAGATTTTTAATGAGTGGTTGTGAGCCACGAACCATTTACACTGGATCACTTAATCAGGGAGTAAGAGGTTTGTAGATCACAACCATAGACTCTCAGACAGGGAGCCAAATCAGGATGACAGAGGGAATAGAGTTAACTCATAATAGGTGGTTTTATATGGACAGGTTGCCCTGGTGCTGGCTGTGCCAGACCACTCGCGCCTGGGTAACCGGTCCATCTAAAGGAGGCCTACCAGATATTGAAATGAAGTGGGCTGCACCTGCTCTGGCACAAGCTCGCTGGTGGCACTCGAGAACATCCCAGAGCCCTGCCGGTGGAGCGGGCTGGCCAAACACAAGGCACCGACCTAAAGAGGAGAAGTTGTCCGTCTGTTGCACGTACCCACACTGCTGCTCTTCTTCCAGCTAGTCATTGCTCCAGGCAACACCAAACTAGAGCATTGGACAATTGCCTGCAACTTTATACTGGGCATGGGGCAAAGCTGGTCCATCTGAACCCAACACAGGCAAGTCCAGGAGTGAGTGGACATAGGGGTGCACCCCAGGAGCTGTTCCAGGGATGGACAGTCACGTCTGTCTGAAAACACCTAATGAAGTGCAGTTATGTTCTAAGAAGTAGTTCTAAAAATATGGCGTTATGGAGTTCCATGCCTATTGCCTCTCAAACACTCCCATACTCAAAGTGCTACAATGGTTCAAACTGCAGTGAAATTAACAACTTTCGCTCTGTCACAAGAGCTTTGAGAATCGGAGCCAAAGATTTCAAATGAACTGATACTGGGGTGGTTTTACCTGCTACACTTGAAAATTCAAACTGGAATTTGAAAATTAAAGTGGGTTTTTCCTGGCTCCAACAGAATCACTTGTAATAAGCAAGATTCTTCAGGGCAAGCCCTTGTCCTAGTTACACTTGCGTTTTTACTACTACTTCTTCTTTTTTTTTGTGTAGTGGGCATACAGACAAACAAGGCAGAAACAAACTCTGCAACTGTAATTTTATTGCTTAAACATTATTTTGGTATTTAGCCAGAGTCGAACCCCCCTCAGTCCTCTTTAGCTGTCAGGACTCTGCAGGGCTAAAAGGGGCAAATGTAAATATGTTCTGCTTACAAAACTGGAATAGCTATATTGAAAACTATATTAGTACATGCAACCAAACTACCTGAGGCTTTTTTAAAAAGTCAAGCATATAGTTTTTAACTATACATTTCCAGATTTGTTTTTTTCAATAAGGGAAAGTAATGGTCCTGGACTTCAAATTTGGGGATGTTCAGATGGGTCAAAGTCAACTCTCTCCTCTCTAGTTAGGACAGGTGTACTATACTATACTATACTATACTATACTATA
>QEPC01005117.1:4502397-4523197 GCA_003113815.1 Sphenodon punctatus
TTCTAGTCTCCTACCTACCTGCTTCATACCCTGCAGCCCCGTGGTAAACCACGGGGCCCTGTGGTGATGAAGCGGAGGCAGGGGATGTTTTGGAGCCACCCTGTCAATAGCTGCCTCCATCAAGGTGTTCTAGAACTGGATCAACTAATCAACAGTGTGGCCGTCAGGGTCTAGGGATAACTCCCCCAGGGCCTCCTGGAACCTCTGCGGTTCCATCAGACTCCGAGGGCGGACCAACCTAACTGGTTCCATCCCCTTTTGGAGGTGGTGTGCCGGGAGGCAGGCCTGTAGGAGATAATGATGCGTCCATGACGATGAAGACGTATGAAGAGAGCCTGGATAA
Source organism: Sphenodon punctatus (assembly GCA_003113815.1). Lineage (NCBI taxonomy): Eukaryota > Metazoa > Chordata > Lepidosauria > Sphenodontia > Sphenodontidae > Sphenodon > Sphenodon punctatus. The sequence continues at coordinate 4,502,741 of QEPC01005117.1, forward strand.
GTTAGGGGTCTTCAGCTTGGAGAAGAGACGACTGAGAGGGGGATATGATAGACATTTATAAAATCATGAGTGGTGTGGAATGAGTAAATAGGGAACAGTTATTTACCACTCAAATAGTACTAGATCTAGGGGATACCCCATGAAAATAACAAGTAGCAAATTTAAAACAAATAAAAGGAAGTAGTTTTTCACTGAACTCACAATTAAGTTGTGGAATTTGTTGCCAGAAGATGCCATCAAGGCCAGTAGCATAGCTAGATTTAAAAGGTTTCTGGAGGATAGGTCCATTAGGAGCTATTAGCAGGGTAGGTTTGGGGGAATGTAACTTCTTGTTGTCAGGAGCTGGGAGTGAACAAAAGGGAACGGATCACCCCATTGTGACCGGTTAGGCACTTCTTCTAAGGAACTGAGATTGTCCAGTCGGAAACAGGTGCTGGGCTTGATGGACCATTGGTCTGACCCAGTATGGCACTACTTATTTTCTTATGCTCATCAATGCAGTTGGTAGACTCAGCACAGGGGCTCCCAAGCTTTGCCTGTGTGACCCCACTTTAAGATCCCAGGCAGCAGTAATGACATGCAGCCGTTTCACATTAGGCAGGGGGAGGGCTTTGTCACTCACCCCCCCTTTTGGAAGAAGACAAGAGGCTGCTGGCCGCTCTGAGCAGGTGCTGCGTGGCGCTATTGGGTGCATGGAGGCAGGTCTCGCATCGTGAGATGTGCGGGTGTCAGTTGAGCCTCGAGACACTGCGGGGCAGTTGGCCCGGCAGCGCGTGAGGAAGGAAGCAACCGAGCAGCGTTTCTGTGGTGCTGTTTCTTCCTGGATCCCTGAAGGCACTACAGGTGCCTCTGTATGTGACAACAAGGGGGCCCTGGTTTACCTTGAGTTGTTGGTGGGGGAGTGTGCAATGGGAGGGCAAAACCCTTTCCCCCTAGTGACAGGGGGTACCCCACCCATTTCCTTGCCATCCTTGGCCCTGCGGTTAAAAGTCTGATGGTACAAACCCACCTCCCACCCCCCTTGTGCATGATTACCATTAAAAAAAAAAAAAAAAAGCCAGACACAGGAAGCGGGACTTTACAGCTGGTAACGGCTTTACAGTTGACAGTTGGGCTCGTTGGGGTATTTTTGAGGGGTGTGCCCACACATGCCCCCCCCAACCAAGGTGACAAGGTACCCAGTGCCCCACCCTTGGTTTTCTGGGTGTTGCAGAGGAATTTTGGACAAGAGGATAGGGCTTTGTGTAGAGATAGCCTTCCCACCTTGGTGTTCTCTGCGGGGGCTTCTGGACAATTTGATGGCTCCATGGGTGCCTGCGTTCAGGCAGAGAGAGACTTGGGTGGGTTTTGACAGGGGGGAGGTTGCCCTTACAAGGGAAACCCGCCCTTCTCTCCCCCCCCCCAAAAAAAAACCTTACTGGTTAGGACTCCTTGCTCAGGAAACCAATGGCCGTGGGTTCTTGTTCCCTGTGTTGTTGCTGTCATCGTCGTGTGTGACAGAGGAAGGCTGTACCTTTAAAAAAGTTTTTGTCGGTGCAGCGGAGATGGTGAAGGGTGGTGGAAAAACCAACGGTAAGGCCCCGGCCAGAAGAGGAAGGGGCGCTCATGGGGTGGCGCAAGGAGGGCAGCAGCTAGCAGCTCCACCAGCAGACCCGTTTGAGGCTGTGCTCCAAGAGCTGCAGGACAGAATGGGGGGATGTGAGGGTATCCTCACGCGATTGGCAACGGCCCTCCCAGGCCAGATTNAAAAGTTTTTGTCGGTGCAGCGGAGATGGTGAAGGGTGGTGGAAAAACCAACGGTAAGGCCCCAGCCAGGAGAGGAAGGGGCGCTCATGGGGCGGCACAAGGAGGGCAGCAGCTAGCGGCTCCACCAGCGGACCCGTTTGAGGCTGTGCTCCAAGAGCTGCAGGACAGAATGGGGGGATGTGAGGGTATCCTCACGCGATTGGCAACGGCCCTCCCAGGCCAGATTAATGTCCCTACAGGGGCCAGCAGGTGCGCTGGTGGAGCTTTGCCCCCTTTGATGCCTCCACCCCGGTGGGGGGAGGGAGGCGCAAGGCTCCATTTGTTTGTTGCAGGGCTGACATCCCCGAGATGTGGAGAGAGAGATCGGACCCACAAACAGCTAGTCAGGATCAGGTGGATGCCGTGGTGCAGCGGCTTGAGGCCATTGAGAGGGCAGTTCAGGTTTTGGCACCCCCAATACCATCGGGCCAACCTCAGCAGGGCCAGTTCACAGTCAATGACAGGTCAGGGCCCGCTGCAGGACCCGGTCCCACCGGGCCAAGGTGATGGTGAGTATATGATGCATCAGTTTCAGGGTTTTGGTGGCCATGGTTGCGGTGCTGTCACAGCTTCAGCCTGGATGTGCCCCCCAATCCGTCGCCAAGGTTTGGTTGGAATGGGGCTTGGGCCCCCTGGCCTGTGCAGCAGGTGCACCACCCTTGTATGGTCAGAATATGGAGCGCACGCGCCTTCCCCTTCAGGAATTGGGGGCCGTCAGGCTGCGCAGGTGTGGCCCATGGTGGGGGGGGGGAGATGTGGCTCTCCTTGGTGCCATGTGATGGATGGGGTGTCTGAGCCTTCACTGTTAGCAGGTGGTTATGTGGATGTGTCAGCGCCTATGGGAGCGCATTTGATGCAGGCCACGAGGGAGAAGATCTGGCGGGGAGAATATATAGATTAGTACTCCCTGCTGCTTACAGACCCCATTACTGATCCCAACGTAAAGCAGGAGGGCAAGGATAAAGAGGGATTTAAAAGACCGAAAGCAGACTGCAATTAGTCCAATTGCTCAGCAGCATACTCCATATGGTTGGGGGTTACACTGCAGATGTTCCCACTGTGAGCCGCTGAGCTGGTCATGTACCAGGACATAGTTCGGCGTGCTTTCGACACTGGTCAGCCGGGTGCATGACTGTGCTATGACAAAGCCTTTTGGAAGCGAGCAGCTATCACTCCAGGGTTGAAATGGGACAGGTATGCACCTGACCTGTGGTTGGAGTGCATGAATAAAGAAAGGGGTGGCTCCAGTCAACAGTCCCTTTTGAGCTGAGGGGCGCCGAGCAGCGGCAACAGCTCCCACCTGCTGGGAATTCAATGTGGTGGGAGTTGTTCATGTTCCCCATGTCGATTTTGACATGTGTGGTCCCACTGCACCGGCAACCACTCCATAGCACATTGCGGCTGAGTCCGGCAGGCGAGTAACAGGGGAAAACAGCTCGGTCACCCCTCCCAAGGAGGGGCAAATTTGGGGAAGGGACCCAACTCCAGTGCGCCATGAAAGGATGGTGATGCTGCTTTGCGATTGCCCTGATCGTGAAGCAGTGAGCTATGTAACGGAAGGGTTCAGGGTAGGTTTTCGAATACCGGTGGGTGAACTGACTGAGGCAGTGGGAGAACAACTTGAAATCCACAGTGGGTATGGAGGTACTGGTGACAGATAAGATCCGAAAAGAAATCAAGGAAGGGTGCGTGGCCGGCCCATTTTGAGTCCTCCCGATGGGAAACTTGCATGTTTCCCCCATCGGAATTGTGCCGAAAAAGGCCACGGCCAAGTATTGGATGATACACCATCTGTCACACCCAAGAGGAGGATCTGTCAATATGCTATACCGGGGGAGCTTTGCACCGTGAGGTATGCGTAGTTTGATTCAGCGGTGAGACTAGCCAAGGGGTGTGGGCCATCGGCGTTGGTGGCGAAGTGCGACATAAAATCTGTATTTCGTCTGTTACCTGTTCACCCAGATGATTTCCATCTACTGGGTTTCTAGTTTCAGTGTGAGTTTTACTTTGATAAGGCTATACCGATGGGGTGCTTGATATCATGCACCTCTTTTGAAAAGTTTAGCACCTTACTCAACTGGTTGGTATGGCAGCGAGCTCAGTCATGCAACGTCATTCATTACATGGATGATTTTTTGTTTGGGGGCAAATCGGGCACCAATGACTGTGGTTACCTGTTGCGGACATTCCAGGCTTTGGCACAGGAGCTTGGGGTTCCTCTAGCCCCAGAAAAGACTGTAGGCCCTAAAGTGACCTTGTCTTTTCTGGGTATTGAGATGGACACAGTGCAGGGTGTGTCTCGCTTGCCTGGGGACAAATTGGTTGCTTTGCAGGAATCTTTGGAGGTGACTGTGGCAGCCAGTAAGGTCACCGTTAGGCAGCTGCAGTCCTTACTGGGATCGCTCAATTTTGCTTGTCGAGTAGTGACACCTAGAAGAGCTTTTCTCTCCCGACTTTACGCCAAGGTTTCGAGCGATTTGCCCCCTTACTACCACATTCGGGTGACCCAAGAAATGAAGGAGGATTACAGGACATGGTCCGTTTCTTGGTTAACTTTAACGGAGTCGGTTTCTGGAGAGGTGATCTCCTTTTAAAGGCGGAGCTGCAAGTACAGTCAGATGCCGCTGGGACGGTGGTTTTCTGAGTTTATTTCAGATGACGATGGTGCGCTGAACCGTGGCCCACTGAGTGGGTGGCGGAGGGTCTTACCAGAGACTTGAAATTCTTGGAGTTCTTCCCTATTGTGCTGGTAGTACAATTATGGGCGCCCGAATTTTCAAATACGACAGTGGTATTCTGGTTTGACAACCTAGCAGTTGTTCATGTCATAAATTTGATGTCCTCCAAATCCATGAGGGTCATGCAGCTGGTCAGGAAATTCGTATTGCAATGCTTAATGTTTAACATCATGTTTACATCAAAGCATGTTCCTGGAGTTAGCAACGGCATAGCTGATGTGCTCTCTCATCTCCAGATGGACCGGTTCCGCCAGTTGGCACCAGAGGCAGCCGTCGAGCCGGAAGCATTGCCGCCAGATGCATGGATCCTTGGGTGGTAGAACTATTCCAAATTGTGCAAGGATCATTAGCAAGGTCTACCTACATGGCCTATGGGAGGGCATTTAAGGATTTCCAAAAATGTAGGTCTAGTAACGGTTGGCCTACAAGCTTTCCCATCCCTGAGCAGAGTGCCATCAAGTTTGCTATCGCCCTTAGGCAGCGAGGTTTGGCCCCGGGGACCATTGCCGGTGTCAGCCATTGCTTTCTTTAGCAAGTTGGCTGGTTATCCCTTGCTGGATAGTAATTTTTTAATATGCAGATTGTTGGAGAGCTGGTCTAGGGATCGGGGTCCGGTCCCTGACACTCGCCTGCCCATATCGGCATCCTTCATTGGCAGTTTGGATAACACACTGGCCAGGGTGTGTTTTAATCAGGGCGAGGCATATTTTTTTGCTGTCTCATTTAAGCTGGCTTTCTATGGAGAGTTTAGGGTGAGTGAGCTGGTGGCTGAATCCCGAAACTCCACATCCGACAGGGTAGTTAGGTCCCAGGATGTTCATGTGCAGGACAATTTAATTCAAATTAATCTGGGTTATTCCAAAACTGACCAGAGGGGTAGAGACTAACTTATTACCCTTGGTAAGGCAGGGTCCCCATCACTTTGTCCAGACGCAGCTGTCCACAGGTACCTGCAGATTCGACCCAGCATCCTGGGTCAATTTCTGATACACGGCAATGGTGCCCTGCTCACCAGGTGCCAGTTTATGGCGGTGATGCATAGGTGCTTGAGTCTGAACTGCTTGCCAGACCACAGGTACGGGTCGCACTCATTTAGAATTGGAACAGTCAGTTTAGCCACGGCTGAGGGTATACCTGAGTATCACATTCAGGACGTCAGTAGATGGCGGTCCACCACCTTCCGTTCATACATCCATCCATTACAGCAGTAGGGGATTAGTTATGTATTTCATATGGTGTCTGTCTGTTTTTCTTACAGGGTTGAATGTTTCCAGACCACATAAGAGGGTGTGAATCGTGGGCCACGGCATTGTCTGTTGGGCCATCAAGGCAGCAAGCAGATCCCATTGAGGCACCCAGCTTGGCTGGGTGCAAAGGTGGAGATAATGTGGTGATCCAGAAGTGGCATGCGTTGGGAGCAGCTCATGCCCCTCATACACAGAATTGCTTGTGGCCCACAACCACATATTATTGTGGTTCACCTGGGGGAGAATAATCTGCCACGAACCCCAGGGTTGCAGTTAGTAATGTAGATTACGCGGGATTGGGTGGAGACGCAAAGGATTTTGCCACACACGAGGTTCATCTGGACCCACATGTTGGAGAGGATTAGATGGCATGATGCAGTCACACCAGGCAAGGTTGATAGGGTTAGGAAGAAAATTAATAAGGAGGTAGGCAAGCTGCTGTTGGCAGAGGGTGGTGACTGCATCATGCATGAGGAGATTCGTTTTTCTCGGCCTGAGCTTTATTGGGAAGATGGAGTACACCTCTCCGAAGTTGGGGTCCAAATGTATCTTAGGGTATTGAAGGGGAAATTGGTGGAGTTGTTCGGTCAGAGGGAGGATGATGGGAGTGAAACCAGCCAAGCATAGGCTGGCGGTTTGCTGTGGCAGGGGTCCAGGTAGTTGGTTTAACAGTTGTTAGGGGTCTGAAGGAAGACGTCTCCTTAAGAGGCGGGGCCAGAGCCAACCAAGAGCAGGGCTGGCCAGGTTTGGTGCAAGGCCCAGGATGGGGGGAAGGCACAACTCAGCCAAGGACAGGGGCGGTCCCGGCTGGCGGGACTCTCGCCTTCCAGCCTGCTTCAGGTTGCTACAAAGCGAGAGCCTTATCAACCAGCTGAGCGGCTGGGGTGAAAGCAACTTAGGACAGTTAAGCATTAGGGCAGTAGTGAGGGGTATTAGGCTGCCCTTTGTTAATGGTTAGTAAAGTTAAACCTGGACCCGGAGTGTGAAACTCTCTCTGACCTTAATGCTGATTTGAATGAAGAGTGCGGCCTTTAAATTCCATTTCCTGTGTGCTTGTCTTCTTTGGGGTGCGGGGGCAAGGTGACCCTATTCACAGATGGTGTGACCCTCAATTGGGGTGCTGACCCAGTTTGGGAACCTCTGACTTAGCACCTTTTTTTTTTTTTTCCAACCACCAGTTGTATTGTGTGAGCTTTTAAAGTCATATACTGTGTGCTTCTGATAGCCTGGGCATACATTTTTGCATTCTTCTCATGGCTAGTTGTCGATTGTCACCATTTGTCAAGCTAAGAAAAGAGGTTCAAAGAGTAAATAGAGAGTTCTTTGAATTCAGAAAATTTTAACGTGTCCTTTTAAAGGTTTGTACTGCAAACAAACTTCCCCTTTCAGTAGGTAAAATGGATTGTTACTTGTTACAGCTAAGAACGGTATTGTATAAATGTCGTTTTAGCAATGCAGGCACATACATCACTGTCAGGGTTGTCTTACCTTGTTCCATATGGAAGAGGATAAGCCTTGCAAGAGTTACTTTCATTATGGACTCTCCATGACCAGTTGCAGAGACAGCACCAACAAGGTTGTCAGCATAGCCACCTGAACCTGTTTGAAAATTGAATGTAAGTTATATTAACCAGGATAATGGAGTTCTGCTTGGCAATTGCACTCAGAAGCTGCTGCACAAGTGAGAGTAGACAAAGAGATTTTATTCTCAGCCACTGTCAGAAAACCCTTGAAAAAATACACAAGAAAATGGGTGAAAACAAAAAATACACATCCTCTTGCCCTTTATAGTCCTCTGGGAAGGTGAGGGTGCAGGCCAAAGAAGTAGCCCCTGGCATCCCTGCTGGCACACAGAGATGCCAGCTAGCCACAGGAGGAACCAGTCACCACTTACAAAAAGCTGTCTATAGGGAGAAAACCACATATTCTATGGTGAGTGAGCAGAGGAAAGTAGAAAGTAGAAGGGACAATGAAAGCAGCCACACACAGGCCAAACAACCAGTCACCTGGCATGCTGCCAATCCAATCCCTTCCAGCCACCATTAAACAACATTGGTCATGGATCAGCCCATAGAAGAAAGTTCCAATGAGGGTCCCAGTGCCTGGCGTGCATTTGTGTGGCGAAATCCCGTGCCTAGGGCTGAAACACGATTCTCAGTTTCTCGTGTTTCTCAACGAGAATCACAATTCTTGTCTCGTTCTTGCAAATGAGAACGCAATGAGAATCAGCTGGATTCTCTCTGAGGAACACAAAAATCTCAAAAAGCAAAATATCCAGAGCTGATGGGGGGGAAAGGGAGGGAGAGAGGGGGAAGGAAGTCATCCTGTCCCATCGCCAGTTCTCTTATATTATCTTGGGCTGGCAGCTCAGGGGACAATGCTTGGGGCCATGATGAATCGCTGTGGGGAACTCGCGATAAAAAAATATCAGGAATGAGAGGGGGGAGAGAAAGAAGGAGGGGGCAGACTCAGCAAACATCTTCAGTACCTCTTCCCTTCAGCTCACCCCCCTCCCACCTGGAAGTCCTTTCAGAGTTCATTATGAATGCCCAACCGGGCAATGTCCCCAAAGTATATGTGCATGTATATGCATGCCCAATGCATCATGCAAAGTGCTCCCATATGGTGTCCCACAGTTCCCACGGTTTGAGGCTCTCTGTCACTGATTTGTGAGGCCTGAGGTTTAGGAGTATGCTCCCACCTGGCCTGAAATAATAATAATAATAATAATAATAATATTTATTTATTTTTATATAGCACCCTCTGCCATAGCACTTGGAGCACTGTACACATAACAATTTAACACAACTTTTAATCCTCACAACAACTCTGTGAGGTAGGTCAGGCTAAGAAAACATTGTGACCGGCCCAAGGTCACCCAGTGAATTTCTGGCTGAGGTGAGACTAGAACCAGGGTCTCCTATAACCTCTTGGCCCAAGTACAAGCACTTAGCCAATGCCATTACACCACAGTGGTGCTTGGTTGCCATAATAGGAATTATTTATTCCGTTTGTCCCTGGCACATACATCTCATGATGGTCTCCCCCCTCTGCCTTCTGCCCACAGTTGGCTGTGTTCATTTTGGTGCCAGTCCAGCCAGGGGAGTCATCTCCTCCTCCACCTGGGAGTCCATGGTTGCAGGTTGGGCTGCTGCAGCAGTTGATGGGGCACTTGACAGGGTGCTGGTGGGTTGTGCCTTCGACAGGTACAGGGGTTAGGGTGCTTGGGTCCCACTGCCACAGGGCTGGCTGCTGGTGAGATCTATGATATGTGATAGACACATATCACATATAAATTGTGCATACCATGGCATGGCAGCCTTGCACCTCCCCACTGCTTTGTGGGTGCTCTGATTACTGTGCTAGATTGGTTGGCTGCCTGCTGCACGGTCCCCCCCTTTGGCTGGCTCTTGCTTCCATTGCGGGATGGGCATTGGGCAGGAGCTGCTGTGCAGACCAGGGATTCCCAACGTGTTGGTGCATTTACTGCCTGTTCCTTTTAAGGGTACCACGGTCATCTTTTGAGGAGGTGCATTGGGGCATGGTCATTCTGTTCACTGCTCTGAGCTTTTTCACGCAGCTCCCTGGTCCTTGTGGACCTTGCCCCATGGCAGAGCTTCCCGGGACCTAACAGACAGGCGGGACCATGCTAGCCTGGTTTAGCCTTCACCTGGGCTGCATCACCAACCTTCTTTGGCCCACGCGTACTGTAGCAGCTGGCTGTCTGACTGATGGCAGACATGGATGAACTTCTGGCGCTGGTCAAACTAACAAGCAGGTGACTTTCTGGCTAACGTGGTCTACTGTCTCATTTGTTTTTACCCAATGTCTCTCCCGTATTGCAGGGCAACAACCTCTTTCTTCACTGCATTTATTTATTTATTTACTTCCACCCTTCTCCAAGACTGTAAGCTTGTTAGTCATGTGGGAATTTCACCAGAGTGATCTTTACTGGCAGCCTCGCTTTCAGACCCCTTTTTTTCCTACCAAGAAAGCTACTCTCACATTTTTTGTCATTGGAGATTTGGATAAAAACCAATACTGTTGAAAATGAGGAGCAATCTGGCTTCAGACTTGGTTGCTAGCTGTTTTTTCTACTTGCTCACTCCGTATATAAATATTGTATACTCCAAAAGGAAGGTTATATACAGCCTTTGTGGACCTTAAATTGACATTTGACTCCATTGACAGGGGACACTTGTTGGAGAAACTGAGGAAAAACAACACTGATTCCAGGTTGCTGTATCTTTTGTTATATAGTGGCAAGGGTTAGGTGGGACCTGTAAAGACAACTTTCTGATCTTCCAGGTCATTGTGGAGGGAAACTGACAAGGAAATTGGGGGGAAAAACTAGCAATGATCCCACCTGTGCTGTACTTCATCGGTAGTTAAACAGACCATTCCAGCTGGCTGCTGCAAGACCTGAGCATTATAGACAGTTAAAAATATCACTGAAGAACACAGAGCCTGCCCTCTGTACTCAGAAAACTATCCTGGATTGAGCAGCACGTTGTAATACAAGAAGCATTTACTCTGGGGATCTGAGAAGAGATGGTTATGTAAGTGACTATGAACTGCAGGTATGGTGATGATTATTTGAATAGAAAAATTACACAGTACTACACGTCAGACAAAGCCTCTGAAGCTACAGTGTGCAGAGTAAAGGAGTCTCAGGAGATGTAAATAAGTGGCCAGAATAAGTAGGAAATATATTGTTCTCAGTCATATAGTGTAGGTGGCAGCACTATTAGACTAGAACAGAAAACAATAGTATCTTAATTAGTGTCATAGGAGAGAGAAATAGAAACATTCCCAAGCTACAGGACTTTATGGATACAGAAGGATAAGAAGGTCAATAAGAATGGATACAGAAGGTCAAATAAACATTGGTTGTAAGGGTCACTAGGGAGTGATGAGAGCCAGACATGGATGCATCCGTCATTACACTGAATATCAGAATCTGGGTCAGATCCTATTACTTGCAACTGTGAGAGGCTTTGGAAAACTTTTACCACACTAGAGTTTAAGGCGAGGAAGGTAAAAGCTCAACTCTGTATAAAGAGCTCAACTGAAGAGGAAGAAGAAGAATGTAATAAAACGACTGAAATGGCTGTGAAAAAATATGTCTTGTTGGAGAGCAACAGACATCTGAATATCTGTTAATTTATAAATAAAAACAGTGAAAGGTTTGGCAAGTTCAGGGCAAAGCAAAGGCTCTTATGATAAATATAGCAAGACAGATAATGAAGCATAGTGCTGCTAGTTGGGGAAAGCTATTTAAAGAAGGTCCATTCTATTTTGGGATGTTTTAAATAGGAGGGGGGGAAATCGTGAGTATTCTCTGAGGGTCCGAGGAGTGGTCCTGAGTGTTTGGGCTTCCCCTTGAACCCTCAGAGAATACTTGCAAGTTTCCAAGGTCTGAGAGTTGGCTGGGGGAGGTCAGGGGGGTGCTTAAGGGGGAGCAGGGGATCTAGCAGGAGGATCAGGGTGGGTTACTTACCTTCCAGAGGGGTCCTGCACAATGCGTGGCCACTTCCTGTCTTGTACGTTTGAAAGTAAAAAAGAAAACAACTGACCGTGCTCAGTATGGGCCTAAATGGCCCTTTCTGAGAATACTCGGCCATTTTCAAAAATGGCACTGGCAAAGTAGCCAAATCTTTCTTCTTAGGTGATGAAGATCAAGCGTTTTCAGAGAGTCTTTCTTTTGTTGTTTTAAGAAGACATGTCTTGCTGAGGAAATGGTTTATTTTCTTTTTGTTTTTTTGGAAGACTGCCTGGACCACCTTCATAAGAACTGGAGACACCTTAGAGTAACTGATTTCTTCTTTAAACTGTCTGCAAGATGTTTTGCTAAGTTGTAGAATCTTCCAAGGTTTGGATATTGTAGACTCTCATTATCTTTGGTATGGGTGACATAGGTCAAAGTCTAGCTGGAAAAGATAAAGTTGGTACCCGTGACCTTGGACAAAGTGTCATCAATGCTAGGTTCCTATGCCTCTTCAACAAAGGATAATGTGGTGGCTTTGTTGAAACTTCTGCTGATGCTGTATTTGACACTGATGTGAAAGGTATGTCTGGAGTAGAACTAGTCTTGGAGCTTTGGTGAGGGGAGTCCAAATGCCCTCTCTTCACCCTCTTCATGATTCTTCTTCACCATCATAACTATCAGATGACCCTGTTATTAGGGTCTGATTGTAAGAAGGGCAAGGAATTACATGGCTTGAATACCACCTTCTCTGCCACCATATTGCTTATCAATTAAGGGTACAATCAGAGACGAATGCAAGAGAACCATGAGGACAACAGTGCTAAATTACTTTTTAAAAATTTCAATATAAAAACAAAGTAAATGAAAAGAAACCTAATTAAATTACACTGTTCTATTCACGGGTATTGGAAGAAATGTGAAGGGGTGTGGAACCTGAGGTGAATTTCCTTATGTCTCACTGGAGCACCTCTAGAGGAAACTGAGGCAGCAATGACTCTTTCCTTTCCCTCTATAGTCTCAGACTGGCACACGCCATCATGCCCTGCACTGCCCTGATCAACCAGTGGAAGAGGAGTGATTCTCTTCAGGTTACAAAATGATGTTGACTAAGCCCTCAGTAGGAGTCCTCAGTGGGGTGAATGTACAGAGCCACTCAAAGGAGAATTCTAGTCTCCTACTTCCTATCCCAAAATGTGCACTGCCTGGCTGGGGTGAAAATGGATTCACACACATGATGTCTTCTTACTGAATCTTTCCTCCACTGAGATAAACTTCCACTGACTGAGATAAACTTCAACATGACTTGAACAAAGCAAGTGGTGGTTAAAGAAGAGGTAGGCCCATGTATACCAAAACAATGCTGGCACCGAACATACTAGCAGATGACTCTTGTCTCTGAAACTCCCAGGAGGGGAAAAGCTACACCACAGAAGAAAAGGCCAGGTCTAGGTTCAGGAATGAGAAAACTAGAACGTGTATTTCCATGCTGTACAATGCAACTTAATACAAATACATTTCGTATATATACTCCACCCAATCCCATTCGACTTCTGGGTAGGATTATAATAGAAAAAACATGCAATCATTAAGAAAACAATCAATTAAAATACATACAAAAAGAATCCTACCCCTCTGTGTACCCAACCATCCCATACCACCACCCTCTCTCTCCCACCTCTCACTCAATGATGTGTAAGATACCTTTTTAAAAGCAGTTTTCAAATGTTAAGTTAATGGAACTGTAAAGTATTTTTCAAAACGATAAAGGTATTGGAACAGCATAGCATCCTGGAAAGATATCCAATTCCAAATAAAAGTATTTGAGATACTTTAAAAGATGCTCAGGCATTTGGAAAAAAAACAAAACACAAACAGCACATAACACTAGGACTAAAACAAGCAGTTAAATTGCTGCTCATGACAAATTTTTCCATATCAGGAATTGGGATCAATTTCCTGATTATTTCCCAATACCAATATGATTTCTCAGTTCTCGCGATAACACGAGATACAGTCCTGATTTGCTGGTTTTCCACTTACCGTTTACTGCTTACCGTTCTTTAACCACTTACTGTATTGCCAAGGGTACCATTTTACTTCCAGGTTTGTTATTTCAGCATTTCTGAGCCAATCACTGTGAAAATAGCCCATCCCCTAACCTCCCCTCACTGCCTCTTAGCCTCCACTCCAGTGTCTCCAATCAGAATTGTTGTTCTATGTTGTCCCCTTTGCTTTGACCCAATCTCTAGGGATGGGCAAATAGATCGCAGTTCGGGTTTGGCCGTTCAGTTTGATCCAGTTCGGTTCGGCCGTTTGGTTCAGCCGTTCGGTTCGTTCGCCGCATTCGGTTTCAGCTGTTCAGTTCTGTCCTGTTCGGTTCGGTTCGGGTGTTCGGAAAAAGGCTCTCTGTGTGAGGACTGATGGCCCCAGACCCATGATGGTGGGTCCTGGGGCTAGAGTGGCAGCTTCTAGGTATTGGCCACAGCCCTCCCTTCCTGTAACTTGGCCCCAGAACCCTGATGGCGGGTCCTGTGGCTGGAGTGGCTGTTTCTTGATGCAGTGGGATGAAGGCTCTCTGTGCGAGGAATGATGGCCCCAGGCCCATGATGGTGGGTCCTGGGGCTAGAGTGGCAGCTTCTTGATCTTGGCCACAGCCTTCCCTGCCTGTAACTTGGCCCCAGAACCCTGATGGTGGGTCCTGGGGTGGAAGTGGCTGTTTCTTGGTGCGGTGGAATGACATCGTCTCCATGCGAGGAATGATGGCCCCAGACCCATTATGGTGGGTCCTGGCGCTAGAGTGGCAGCTTCTAGGTATTGGCCACAGCCCTCCCTGCCTGTAACTTGGCCCCAGAACCCTTGTGATGGGTCCTGGGGCTGGAGTGGCTGTTTCTTGATGCTTTGGAAAATTGACTCTCTGTGAGAGGAATGATGGCCCCAACCCATGATGGTGGGTCCTGGGGCTAGAGTGGCAGCTCCTGGATATTGGCCACAGTCCTCCCTGCCAGTAACTTGGCCCCAGAACCCTGATGACAGGTCCTGGGGCTGGAGTGGATGTTTCTTCATGTTTGGGGAAATCGTCTCTCTGTGCGAGGAATGATGGCCCCAGACCCATGACGGTGGATCCTGGGGCTAGAGTGGCAGCTTCTAGATACATATTGGCCACAGCCCTCCCTGCCAGTAACTTAGCCCCACAACCCTGATGGTGGGCCCTGGGGCTGGAATGGCTGTTTCTTGATGCAGTGGAATGACATCGCCTCCATGTGAGGAATGATGGCCTCAGAACCCGTGGCACAGACAGCATGGGCGGCATTGGCAGCAGCAGCAGACATTGGTTGCCAGGGTACAAACCATTGGCACAGATGGCATATAGGTCTGACCTGGGGGCCATTGGCACTAGCATCAGCAGACATTGGTTGCCGGGGCAGGCAGTCAGGCGACGTGGCATGAACGGACGGAGAAGGAGGAGGAGCCCCGTCCCAAGACTGCCCCTGGCATGGGATGGTGTGTACAACTGCACCATCACTCCCTGTCCAGGGGCAGCTCAGGGAATCCCAGCAGTGGAAGGTTCACCTTCAAGAAGAGCAACTGCTCCACCAGCTTGGCCCCCAGTCTCAGGTGGTGTGGGAGCAAATGTCCTGTGCCACAGAGAACACCCGCTCACTGGGGACACTGGTTGGTGGGCAGGACAGGATACCTTTGGTCACTTTCGACAGGGCCTGCCACACATTGACCTTGCTGACCCCGTAGGCCAAGGGATCGCTGCTGGGATCAATGCATGGCTCCTGCTCCAGGTACGTTTCCATTGCTGCTGAGGCAACATCATACTTCCTCTGGTAGCTCTGGGTGGGCACCACATGCCCCACTGCCCTCATCCACACTTGTGCTGGGCCCCATGCTCCCCAGAGTGGCTGCACACAGGAGGAGCTTCTGGCACTAGTAGGGGTCCTGCTGCTGCTGCTCATCCTGCTGCTGGTGCTGCTGCTACCACTAGGGCTGGGGGCAAGGATAGACCCAGATGGCTGGAAGGGGTCACTGCTCCCACTCCCAGCATCCCCAGGGGTGTCCTGCTGCATGGCCCGCTCTGTCTGCCAGACCTTCTGCACCAACGTACCCTTCCGCAGTCCATAGACTGCTGTATCATGTGCCATGCTGCCCTTGATCCTGGGGTCCAGCATGGTTGCCAGGACATATTCCTTGCGGCGCAGGAGCTCATCAAAGCGCGCACTCAGCTCCGCTTTCAGCTTCCATGCCAGGTCAAACGCCTCATCGGAGAGCTTCCTGCCCGGAAGGCCACAATCCCACCCCCCGATAATCTCGTCCAAGCTCCTCTTGAAACTATGGACCAGCGGGGTCACCTGGCTGAGGGTGGCAGTGGAGCTGCTCACAGTCTCCGTCACGGCCAGGAACGGTCTCAGGATGAAGACTGTCTGAGCAATCATCTCCCATTCCTCCCTGTTGTACCCTGGAGGTGCTTCAATGTCTGTCTCCAGTTCCACCTGATGCAGGGTGGCTTTCTGCTCAAGAAGATGCTCGAGCATCAGGAAGGTGGAACTCCACCTGGTGCATCCTGGATGAGCGTGTGCACCGGGGACCCTTGCTCGGCCTGCTTCGTCCGGAGGAGCTTGTTGCCCTTCACACTCCAGTTAAAGAACCTCACCAGCTTCCTCCCCTGGTCGATGAGGGAGCTAAGGGTGTCTGGCCCAATCCCCTTCTCCCCCAAGCCCAGAGCATCCTTCACCATGAGGTGGAGGGTGTGTGCGGTGCAAGGAATGCTTGTGAAGACCCTGTCATGGACTGCCTTTAGTATATTGGCCGCGTTGTCTGTGACCACATGCCCGTTGGTGAAGACCGCACCTGGCATGAACCACTCCCTCACCATAGTGGCCAGGGCTGCCTCAAGGTTTCTCAAGGTGTGGGAGCTGTCCATGACTTGTGCCTGAAGCAGGGTCCACCTGTACCCAAGCGGTGCCTCTGGGTCCTGCCACCAGAGTGCAGTCACTGCCAGGTAGGCGTGCTGGGCATTTCTGGCAGACCATAGGTCAGTGGTGAAGTGGACTGTGGCCCCCCCAGCCCCTGCCAGCTGCTCCCTCACCTGCTCCTTCAAAGCCCTGTAGAGCTGTGGCATCACAGTCCAACTCAGGGTGGAGCGGGAAGGCAGCTTAAAGTTGGGGGCCAGGAACCCAATCAGCCTCTGGAAGCCCTTGTCCTCCACAATTAACAAGGGCTGCTCATCCAGGGCAATCATCTCGGCCAACAGGTGCTTTGATTTATCTTGGAGGCCAGTGCCACAGCGCCCTGACGATGGCCTTGACAGATCTCCCCAACCCAACTCCTCCATGGTGGACTGACGGTGCTTCTGGGGAGGCTCCTGCTGCTGTTCTGCCCTCCTAGCAGGAGGAATACTGCTCCTGCTGCTAGAGGCAGCGGTTGGTACTGGTGCAGGATGCTTGCCCGCTGAAGGAACCGGGCGCCTGGCCGCTGCAGTCGGGAACTCGCTTGCATCCACTTCCCCTGACTTCCCACTGAGCAGCAGAGCACTGTGGCATGACTTTAGGTGCCTTGCCATTGACGTTGTCCCCAGGTTACTGAGCACCTGCACACGCTTTACCACCTTTTTGCACACAGTGCACTGCACCTCTCTGGGATCATCTGCTCGCACCTGCTTGAAATGATACCAGACTAAAGATTTTTTTTCCCCTCCTGCCTTCTGGCCCGCCCCGGGTGATGCACTGCTGCCAGTGCTGCTGGGAGGGGGAGAACTTGGTGGCTCTGGCAACAGACCTCTGGGAGGAGGCTCAGCCATCGCCTCAGCTGCAGACATCTCCTCTGAGGCACTAGTGTCTGTCTCTGACTCACTGTTGTCCGCGATCATGGTGATGTCCCATGAAGGGGAGTACTGGGACCCTGAGGCTAGACTGTCCGTGCCCGCCATGCTGCTGGCACTCTCCCTGTGCCCCCTCTATAGCTGCTAGTGCTGCTACTACTCCTCTCCCTACTGGCATAGCCTGGGGATTGGGCCCTGCCTCTAGCAGCTGGGGTGGGATCCACCAGCTCTGGACTGCTGGGGATCACCTCGACAGTGGGGGACATTGGTGGCCCTGTAGGAATATCAGAAGCAGCACCAGCACCTGATCCAGCACCAGCAGAGACAGACACAGCCTCATGTACTGCAGGCCTTCCGGTGCCCTGCATGACACTGCCAGGAGGCGACTCTGAGACAATGAAGCCTGGGTCGTAAAGCAGGCCTGCTGAGTTTAGGGTGTGGTGCTGTGCTTGGGCTACTGCTTCTGCCTGCTGCCACTTCTAAAACCTATTGAACTAAATGGAATATCCTAATAATTAACTACAAAGGCCTTGTCCTACAATCACACTGTATCTCTATCTATCTCTATAACTGAGCTAGCTACTATGTATATCTATCTAGTAACTATCTATAATAACTATCTATCTATACAATATTACACGGGGAAACACAAAGAACACAGGGAGGGGTACAAAACTGAAATGAAAATCAATCTAATAATAAATAATCCTACTCTAAATAAATCAAAAACTTAAAACAGGGGAAGGGAATCAGGGATGGAATAAGAGGGAGAGGGAAAGGATTCAATGTAGGGGGAAAGGAGGAAGGAAGATTGAACACAGGGAAGGGTAAAAACAAAAAACAACACCTAAATCTATCTAATCTAAGCTAAATAAATGATAATATGGAGGTAGATGGGTTGGATGGGTGAAATAGGAGGATTGCAATGGATTGAGGAGAACAAAACTGCTGGGAAAGGGACCCTTCTGAAATGCCTGTTGAGGAACAGTGACTAGCTCAGAAGGTGTTGGGAAGGGGGGAGGCAATCAGTTTTGTTTCTTGTTGTGCCCACCTCACCACAAGCTCCATTGGCTCCTTGCAGCCTAGCCTGTGGCCAATCGCAGACTCCGAAGTCAGTGGTCTGAGGCGAAAAGAGATGGTGATTCGGCAGGCTGGCTGCTACTTCAAGCCTCTCCACCCCTGGTGCCTGGAAGTCTGCTCCTCAGCTGACTCCCCCTCCCTGTCATGTTTTGCCTTCCAGTGACACATTTTTGCCACCCAAACTCACCCGAATGCGATCCAAACTGAACGAACTGTTCGGTCATTTTGAAGTTCGGAACTGAGTTCGGTTTAGTCTGTTGGTGTTCGGATTTGGGTTTGGGTTTGGGTTCGGGTTCAGTCATCTGAACAGGCCAAGGTCGGGCCGAACTCTGAACCTCCGAACCACGTTCGTCCATCCCTACCAATTTCCAACTAAATTGCAGATTAGTAAAGGAATCTGTGTACTAGCACTGTGGAGTGCAAGAAATGTGGTATTTCATCAACTTTATTGCAATAATGAACACAACAAAAATGATGAAAATAGAAATGAAAATGACATTTTGTTTTTGAAATAATGGGAGAAACTGAAAAACGTATTTCCAGTGATAAGATTTTTGTTTCTTAGTCAATTGTGATGAACTTTAGTGTGCTTTTACCCCCTATGGAGGAAATTATGAGTACCAATTTTTGAAATGATTAGATAAAGGGAACAGATTTTAGAAGTCAGTCAGTCATAGGTTTTATTGAATTAGCAAATTTGCTGCTCAAAATACAAAAAGTACATTAATAATAAAAACAGTAGTATCACAATATAATAGTCTGATCATCTATATCAGAATCTGGTACACTGCGAGCATAGAATACCACCGCTAGTTTGCTTTCATCTCCCGTTCTACCAGCATAAGGTACATTGCCATAGCTCTAATGTGCACCACATCTACTGTACTCAATAAGGCAATATAATTTTCATTCGGCCCTCTAGATTCTATATTCAGAGCTGGGGAGATGCAGATATCTCTAAGGGTATTAAATCATGGGCAGTCAAATAATACGTGGGCAAGGGTCTTCATAGTGTCTGAACAACTTATACAAGTTCTTTCTTCTTTGGCAATTCGTTCCCTCCTTCCTTTGACATCAGCGGTATCAAATAAATTGAAGCGGGCAAGTGTGGCAAGCTGTCTAAGTCTGGGGTCCTGAATCTGCTCTAGATACAGCTCTAATCTATACACTGTTTTAATCATTGGGTACCTCCTATGGAGAACATTATGAGTACCAATTTTTGAAATGATTAGATAAAGGGAACAGATTTTAGAAGCAATTGAATGTTGTGATTTTAAGAAAGGCTCCATACACATTCATTGCTACACCTTCTTTATCTTCCATCCAATTTACATGCAACCTATGAATATTATGTCCCTCCACAAGCTTAACACTCCTGCCAATGTTTAGAAAGATTGGATGAAGGGTCCTGATGATATAACACATTAACTTGAAAATACTTTTTCAGCTGTAACATTTGTATATTCCATCCTGCTTACAACACATTTGGCAGGAATATATCACATACCTTCCCTGTCATCTCTGCCAAACTACAGGACAATTTAATAAAGGTATCCAATTTTATAAGCCATTGAAGTTGTCCTCTTGAAGACCATTATTCAGATAAAGAGCAGCACATGCAATGCCAGTCAGAGGCAGGCACCTGGCATTGCAGGGGGAGAGAGGCTGTAGGAGAGAGGATGGGGAACAACCCAAAAGACTGACAGACACATTCACTGGCAAATTATTGCATACTTCTAACTTTACAGGACCAATCAGTAGTGGCTTTGAGGTGGGCATAGGGGGCGATCCTCAGGCAGGCATAGAAGGAACATAACTGGGACTTTGGGGATAGCATCCCAATAATCAGGATACATAGTTTATACATACAGGCTGTCCAATTATCATCACAATCACATAATGCAGCACTGTGACAGAGGACATAAGAGAATCTCTATTGGCTCTTTTATAAACAGATGCTTATGACTTCCCAGTAACAAGTGGGGGAGAGATGTTGGGATGGTCACATAACAGAATTAGGATATTTGGTTGACATTTCTGCTGGCCAATTGGCATCACAAACCGATCTTATACCACAGTGACATGTAAGAGAATCCCTGGCATAGGCTCCTTCTCTGCATATGCTGTGCAGGCATATAAAATTGGGACCCGTTATCACAGCTTTCTGATATTTGGCAGAGATGATTGTGAAAGTGTGATATAGATCCCTCCCAAATCTCATGTACACTGGTTGGACTACAAAGATGTTAAAGTCAGACATACATTTATAAGTGAATTGCTTATACCACCAGGACC
>QEPC01005117.1:4546913-4558704 GCA_003113815.1 Sphenodon punctatus
TCGGGAGCATATTACACCTGTGCTCCGAGCTCTGCACTGGCTGCCGATAGCATGCCGAGCCAAGTTCAAGGTGCTGGTGATGATCTATAAAGCCCAACACGGTCTTGGCCCCTCATACCTTAGGGACCGCCTCGCCCTCCGCACCCCAGAGCGGCTCCTGCGTTCCGCCGGGGGTGCCTTCCTGGAGGTCCCCCATGTTAAGCGGGGGGCCACAATGGAGAGGGCATTCTCAGTAGTGGGGCCGCAGCTTTGGAACTCCCTTCTGGAGGAAGCTCACCTGGCCCCTAGCCTGTTAACATTTCAGCGAAATTGTAAGACCTGGCTGTTCGCCCAGGCCTTTGGGAGGGAGGGGTAGGGGGGTGTTTTAGTTCCCCCACCTACTTGGGTTTTTGTGTTGATCTTAGTCCTGTTTTAATGTTTTATAATATGTATGATGATTTTAATCGATTTTATTGTCTTAATATTTTGGAAGCCTCCCCGAGCTGCATGGCAGGAGGGGTGGGGTAGAAATTTATAGAAATAAAAAAATAAAAAATAAAATCTTGGCCATGCTCTCTTCTGGGAGTAGTATGTTCTGGCCTAAAGACAGTCTACTGTGGGCTGTCAATGCAGCCACCTTGTCGCAGCCTAAATATCAAAACTGGAGCTCTGATCTAGGGCTGAAATTAATAGTAAAAATTTTATTCACAAATATTTCCAAGTTTTCGAGGACTGGCTCTGAGCGTTCGGCCGGTGCTCGGAAACTTGGACGAATACTCGGTAAAATACTCGGTAAAATAAAACTGAGTGCGAAGCATTTTCTGATAACCGAGTACCAAGTCGCTTTATATAGGGGCAGGAAAAACCATTGGTCTGAGTACTGAATACCAGGCCAATTCCTCGGTAAAACTGAGTCGAATACCACAATACTTGGTAAAAACGAAGTAATTTCAAATACTGAATTTCAGCATTGCTCTGATCCTTGGCAGGTAGCAATCTCCTGCAATCCTATTCCTGGGCTTTCAGTTTGGAACTCCCAACACCCATCAACCAGCCCCCAAACTAGGCATATATGACATGTGTCCTAGGACACAAATTGAAGAGAGAATGAAAACACATTAACATGCCAATTCAATTATGAATTTGGAGTTGCCCCAAAATCTATTTATATTATTAATATTCAGGTTGTAACAAGCTCAAACTGTATTATTTTATTTATATTTATTTATTTCCTTGCATTTTTTTAGCCGCCCCCTCATGCCCATGGCATCTCAGGGCGGCTTACAACAGATAAAATACAACAAAATACATGTATTGAATATGCCATTTCATATTTGTGAATATTATTTGGATAAACATTTGATTAATCAGACCTCACTTAGAATGCGGTGTCTAGTTTTGGGAGCCTCATTTTCAAGATGGATATTGACAAACTGGAGCAGGTTTCAAAGGAGGGCAGCAAAGATGCTAAAGGGTCTGGAAAGCAAGCCTTATTTATTTATTTATGGTCAGAGAGTGTGTTCGTTTTAATGTAACATGCTCTGCACCCCTTTAGATCTCCCTTCGCCATGAATGAGTAGTTAATGCGAGTGTACGTATAGTGGACTGCAGAATAAAATGTGTAATCCCTTTCTTTCTGATTCATGTAATGCCACACATCTTCAATACCACACACCTTTAGTAGAGACCCTAAGTTCCTCTGCCATTTCCTGGGGGGTTTATTATTGGAGTGAACCCTTTCCTCCCAGCATATATTAAGATCCCACTGCATTATTAATGTCCCTTCCATTTGTAGTTCTACCAGAGGCGTAGCCTGTCTCACAAATTCATATGTCCCATCGTTGGGAGCATAAGTATTGACTACTTGATAGCATAAGAGGGTGACCTCTTTACCCTCTAGTTCTCCCACCACTATAAGCAACCTGCCTTTATTTGTCCTTGTATATATTTTTCAGCTTAAATGCCTTGTTGGCTTTGATTTCTATGAGCACCCCTGCTTTCTTTTTATGCGGGTTACACGCTGTGTAAATTTCCCCAAAATATTTATCTTGGAACCTGAAACTGTCTGATTCTTTAAGATGGGTTTCTTGCAGGAAGCAAATATCTGCCCCCTCCCCCCTAATTAACTGCTTGACCCTTTTCTGCTTAACAGGATTGTTTAGACCCCTAATATTCAGGGATACCACTCTGACCAAGTCTGCCATGAACACCTCTTATTGTTGCTTGAACCTCCTGTTTCCCTTTTGTTCCTTAATCCATGTATTAACTTTTTAACCGGTGAACTATGTACGAAGAGTGCCGTCTTCCAGTCTCCCTTCCAGGACTGGGATGTGGTTAATACTACTTTCCTCCCTCACAGTGCAACCACTGTTCTTGTTCCCAATACTTGTCTTACATACCCTTTTCCTCCTCCCCTCCCCCCCTTTCTTTAACATGCCTCTGTTAAGGTTTCCCACAAAAGAAACTTTATATACATTACAGTGACAGAACCCAGAGCAGATATCTTGGCCAAATACTTTAAGGCATTAAGGATACTGATTTCCTCACTTCCCTATGAAACAACTGTTGTGGATCTTGTCTACTTCTCCTGGTTGTGCTCAGGTTGTCCTCTCATTTTCTTTTGAAGGAAATCCTCCAGGTCCATAGTCTCTGAAAAGATTTTTCTTTTCCCCCTCCACAGAATCGTCATGTGGGCTGGAAACCAAAACTGAGGCCTGAGTTCATATTTGTTCAATTCAGCAAAGTATTTTGCCAATTTCCTCCTTTTAATCATAGTTTCTCCAGCGTAGTCAGGAAATATTCTAAGTGTGCTTTCTTGAAATGTCAGGGATTCCTTCCCCGGTGCTAATCTCAAGATTTTTTCTTTTATCTGGAATTCCAGGAACTTTACTATTATTGCACATGGGGGTTTCCCTTCTTTAGGTTGTGGTCTTGTGGCTCTGTGTGCACGTTCAATCTTGGCTTTATGGATGGTGGGTTCTTCAGGGAAGGAGGCTTCTAAGATTTTCCAGATTAATTGGATGGTGTCTCTCCCCTCTGTGCCCTCTGGGACACCAACAAATCTCAGATTAGATCTCCTTGCCCTGTTTTCTTGATCCTCATACTTGGTTTCCAAAGCTCTGAACGTTTCCCACATTCTCTTTTGCTGGTTTTGTCCACTAAGAGCCCTGTCCTCTATCTCAGATATTCTGTTTTCAGCTGTTCCAACTCTTCTTGTTAGGGCTTCCATTTTTTGCTTCCCCTGCTCCTCCGCCTACTACAATTTAACTATCTCCATGAGAAGCTGCTCCCTGGCTTGATCTGCCGCTGCTAGCCCCGCTTTGATGTCCCTTAGCGCTGCCAGAATTTTGTCCTCCCTGCTAGATTCTTCAGGGGGCCCTTCCTCCATCTGACAGGACACCAATGCCATGTTGCCCACACTTTCGGATTGGGGAGGGGGTGCCGCCGATCTTACTTAACAGAATTTGTCCATCCCGGACGCTGCTGCGTGATTTTCCTGCGCGCCTTTCATTCTCCCCATGTTCACTTTGTCAGGGCTGCCTTTTGATCCCTTTAATTTGGTTTATTTGCGAAGATTTGATTGGCTGGGGGAGCGGAGCACAGGGATCCACGACCTAGTTGCGCGCACGCATGTGCAGTCCCGCAAAAGCAAGCCTTATGAGGTAAGGTTGAAGGAAGAACTAGGTATGTTTAGTCTAGCAAAGAAAAGTTTGAGGGAAAGCATGATAACAGTATTCAAATATCTAAAGGGCTTCAACCAAGAAGATAGCCAGAAACTGCTCTGCATTGCTACAGAGGACAAGACTAGAAGGAAGATTACAAAATACAGTGTGGTAGATTCTGGTTAGATATCAGGAAACATAATAATGGCAGAATTGTACATTATTCTGTTAGGCCTCAAATACTAGGCCTTTGGAAATTTTGGCAATGAAAACTTTATGGTCCTATAAGGTCATATTTCATCCATTGTCTCTGTTGATAATTTTGGGTCTGTTTGCTGCTTTTCACATAGCTGCTACTGGCTTAGAGCATGGGTGAAACTACCCATGTATATGTTAGCCATATGATTTTTGTTTAGATTTTTAGCCTATCACATTTAGAATTGACTGTGTGGATGACGAGTTGAAAACATGAGGTGTTGCTTAAAGAGGGTATGTGCTCATTTCTTGAATGAAAGTTCCAAATGACTGACTGTGTAAATTCTCTCTCCCCTATCTGGTAAGGTCTCCAGGACTAACCTATCTCTACAAATCAGAGGAAGCTGTCAGTTTCTATCTGCAGATAATTAAGAGTTGTGATCTTTCAATGCACCATAGCTCATTATACGCCACATTCTCTGCTGGTAATTGCTACCAATGCATGCTGCAGTAAGAAAAGAAGGCATCAGGCAGCCAGTTATAGAATCACGATTCCTTGGGCAGTTAGAATTTAGGGCAGACTCATATTCTTGCTGCTTTAACAAGTACTACATTATAAATAATAAAAGTGCCATCATAACTGTGACTATAGGAGAGAGGTTCTCTTTTTTCAGTCACGAGCACTGGAGTGACATATGTGACTACTAGGGAGCACTGCATAATTTGCATGAATTTGTATAAATTTGCATAGATCAAGTGTCTCCCCTCTGCAAATCAGTTTAATTAAATTTGATGCCTGATGTGTGAAAGTGCTCCCGAGCAAGTATTAACAGTTGGCTTGGGGAGCACTTTTACACATTCCTTGAGCACTCTGGTGCTTCCGAGCACCAACCAGGTTGAGAATCTCTGCTATAGGATGTACACTTTTCCTTGAGCAGTTTGCTTCCACTATGCTATATTTATACTTCTCCATCCTGAAGTGACAGTGTCCGATTATGTTATTTGAGTCTTTTCATACCTATGATTGGTGTGTCACCAACGCGGCCAGCCATTTTGTTTGAGATTCCTCCAGTGGATGTTGCACAAGCCACGTTACCTTGACAGTCTATGGCAACAGCACCTACTGTGTCATGAACCCTAGAACAGATAGAAAACAGAAAACAGTATTGTAACTGACTTCAACAGCTGCATTGCCAGCAGCTCCACCAGATAAAAAAACATTTAGTTCATTCTTCTTCATGAAAATAATACTTAGCACCTAAACAGAGCTTTTCATCTTCAAAGCATTATACTAACATTAACTAATTAATCCTTGAAACATCCCTTGCGGGTAGGTAAGTCCTATTACCTCCATCGTTTCCCAAAATGCAATGACTATGGCTAAAATGTTTAAGCCAACGGGACAAAGTCAAAGTACCAATTATATATTTTTAGGAAATTCCTGGCTATATGGTCCATCCGCTCATTACATGACACTTTCCCCTACATTAAACATGGAGTGTGAGAAGAGAATCATTTTGGTTCCAAGTTTTTATAAATAGTTGTCAAAAATTAGTTGTAAACTTAGAAATGGGCAAAAGTTTTGAACTTCTTTATGAGGTATCATGCAATGTTTTGGTGGGTTCAATTTTGTTCCAACTAATTTCCCAGTCTCCAAATTTAGATTTTTGTGGATTTTCTGGGAGGTCGAACTTCATTCACAATGGCTGGAATTTTCTTCATTCTGGAAAGAAGAACCTATGCACAGGTGCCACTGCACTGTTTCCTCTCTACTGGTGTGAGCTTCACCCAGTAATGCAGATGATGTTTTGCAAACATTTACAAATGGACATTTAGAAAATGCTTCTAACGTAGAGGAGTACCTTAGGGTCTTGGATCTAGAACAATGATTATAATAGTGGGAATTGAGCAATTGTTTGTTTCCACCAATTATGTATTCATTGGATTTACTAAACATTTCTAACTGAATGCAATTTTTTATTAATCATAATAATGGCAGAATTGCACAGTATTCTGTTAGTCCTCAATACTAGGCCTTTGGAAATTTTGGCAATGAAAACTCTATGGTCTTATAAGGTCAGGATTTCATCCATTGTCTCTGTTTATGATTCTGATAGATGGATACATGGCTTCCACTATGAACATCATTCTATATAAATAAGATACCAAAGATTAAACTGAGCACAGATGATAGCAGAATGAAAAGCACATTGCACAAACAAAAGGGAGATTCCTTGACAAAAATCAGCACAAATGATTACTCTCACATAGAAATCTATCCATTCTTTCCTAATTAACATTTTTATTGGATGGCTTAGGATACATTTAAGACAACTTTGGCAAAAGCAAATGTTGCAAGACATATGACATTATTTATTTATTTATTTAAAAAATTTCTTGCCCCGCCCATCCTGCCACATGCAGCTCTGGGCGGCTTACAATTCAACAATAAAAACACTTAAAACACTCAAAAACAAGGAGGAATTAAAATATCCCTAACCACCCACCACCCTAACCCATTCTCCCCACCCTATCCATTATTCCCATCAAAAGCCAGGCAAAACAGCCACGTCTTACAACAGCATCGAAAAGAGGGGAAATCTGGGGCCAAACAGACTTCCATTGGCAGGGAGTTCCACAACCGTGGAGCAGCCACCGAGAAGGCCCTCCCTATCGTGATTCTCCGGCAGACCTGGGGGACCTCGAGGAGAGCAGCCCCCGATGACTGAAGTGGCTGATCCCGGACTCTGGGGGTAAGGCGGTTCTGTAAATAGGTAGGGCCAAGATCATTTAGGGCTTTATAGTCAAGCACCTTGAATCAGGCCCAGAAGACTATAGGCAGCCAGTGCAGAGACCAAAGAACCAGTGTAATATGTTCCCGATGGCCCAGTTCGACCAGGAGATGGGCCGCAGCATTCTGCACCAGCTGCAGTCTCCAAACCGTCGCCATGGGTAGTCCCATTATTATTATTATTATAAACATTTATATAGCGCCAGTAGTATGACCGTATGACCTGGTGCTGTACAGAACATAGAAATAGATGCGGTCCCTGCCTGTGGCTTACAATCTAAAACACAAGGTCCCATGTAAAGCGCGTTACAGTAGTCAAGCCTAGAGGTGATGAAAGCATGGATGACAGTGGCCGGGTCAGAGTCTGAGACATATGGCCAAAGCTGGCACACCAGATGTAATTGGCGAAAGGCACTCCTTGACACAGACTCTACCTGAGCATCCAAGCAGAGCTGCGAGTCAAGGAGCACCCCCAGACTCTGTACCTGGGGAACCATCAATGATGGGGGCCATCACCCCCACCATCTTACCCACCAGCATCACCTCCATCTTATCAGGATTCAGCTTTAGTTGATTTGCCCTCATCCAATCCCCCACAGCTGCCAGATACCCGGTAAGCACTGAGACTGCCAGGTCTGGGTCCGATGAAAAAGAGAGGTAAAGCTGGGTGTCATCAGCATATTGATGACACCACATGCCAAACCTCCTGACCACCTCACCGAGCGACTGCATATACATGTGGAACAGGAGAGGGGACGAAACAGAACCCTGCGGGACTCCACACGAGAGGTCTCAGTATGATGAAAAATAATCCACTTGCACCACTCGCTGAGTTCTTCCAACCAGGAAGGAGCAGAACCAGTCAAGAACCATACCACCCACCCCCGCCCGGTTCTGCAGGCACGTCACCAATATCTCATGGTCAACAGTATCAAAAGCATCTGACAGATCTAATAGAATCAGCAGAACCAAACGACCCTGATCTAATTCCCGGTGGAGATCATCGACCAATGCCACAAGCAGAGTCTCGGTGCCATAACCCAGGTGAAATCCTGACTGCGAGGGATCAAGAAAACTTACATTAAGGGCCTTTAAGGATGCAGAGGGGGACACCAGTGTGAACGGGTGGGTGGGTGTGCATGCTCCCACACTTCACCCACCTGCACCCATCACCCACGCACGGAGCAATGGGTTCCGATGCCCGTTGCTCTGTGTGTGGACATGGGTGAAGGAAGGTGGATGGAGATGGGTGTGCACCTCTGGGAATGGGCACACACCCACCACCACCCACCGCAGGCACACACCCATCCCCCCACCCACCATGGCCCACTTGAAAAGGGCCTAAGATACTGATATCTAAAACGTATAGGACAAGACATATAGCATTTGATAACTTTGAAGAATATATCTCCCATAAAAAGACACCACTAACTGATCCCTGAACTTAATTCTTGTCAGTAGTTTGAAAGGTTACATTACTTACCCAGCATCATTTTAAAGTGTTTCATGCCTATTTTTCTACCTAAGTACATCCATTAAGTGAAAAACTTATATTAAGTGCTCAATTTTTTCAACTTTAACTCAGGTGAACAAACCCACTGAATTTGATGTAATTACTCATCTGAAAAAAGATTTGTGTCCTAGAAAAATGCTTCCTTTTGTTCACTACATATTTTGGGCTAAGTTCAAAGTGATATCCCCGATTCCCCATGCCTACCTTCACTTCCACCTTCACACCAACAGCCTGTCAATATGAAGAATATTGTCACATTGTGCTGTTTTGTCAGCAATATTGTAGCAGACACCAGTAACAACCACCTTCTGCGGTTTGGGAAGCCTTACCCCACTCCAGTAACCACTACCACACGATGCAATGCATTGTGGTCTGGTGGCTGCCAGATATTCTCCCCATGACGAGGTGGGCAGATGGCTACTACAACCTGCATCCTCAGAAAAAGGCCAAGGATGCAAGGCATAGTAGCCTTGTCCAAAGTGAGATAAGGCTGCCCAATGTGCAGTAGCACACTGCTGCTTGTGTGACCTGTCCCTGTCTCCCCCGCCACAGGGCTTTGAACGGTAGGCACTATCTCCGGTCCTGTGTAGCCACATCACAGCTCTGGGTAGGATAGTGGGCCGGCCGGCCGCGGGAGGAAGGGTGGGTGGGGCGAGGCCGGGCACCCACTCATCTGGCTGGCACCTCGGCCTATCCCAGGGCATGGTGAGAGGTCTGATAGCAGTCCACTTGCTTGGCTTCCCCACGGGGGTGGGTGGGAACTGACTGCTCTGCTGCCAACACTGGCCCCAAAGTGTGGTGGCAGTGATTTCCCACCACTGAGTGCAGGGGGATCAGGCCCACCGCAGCTCATGTAGCTACACCCATCTTCTTTTCTACTCCATGTTCAAGCATTTAATTATCCATTTTGACACACAAGAGTTAACTGGTTAAAATGCATAATTACCATATTGGTCTGTCACTGTTGTAGTCTGTTTAGATAATCTTTGATGCCTTTTGCACTAGTATAAACTATGTGCAGTATGTGCAGTAAGGATTGTTTTATTTTAAGATAAGAGAACTAAGTAAGAGATCTTGGTGCATCTGGAGATCATGATGTACAGGATAGCTCAGGTACCATTGCATGTTGTCCAACTACTTTATCTCATACATTCTTATAATGCCAGGAACCCTATAAAAGTCTTGGTAAAAGCTTCAGCCTTTATTCAGTGTCTTCTTGGGCACTGGTATCACTGTTCCATCTTCTTTGCAAAGAACTACTTTTCGATCTTGAACTAAGAACTCTCTTAGTCTATTTTGTAACTCTGAAACTTTATTGTAATGTACTTTTACATCTTATTAAGTAAAGCAACGTAATTAAGATTTGAGCCTCTGACTTTATTGCACTTTAGGAAGAAAAGAGATTCTCTCATAGTGAAATAATCAGGTGCAAGATAACCAATGAAATAAGATCCTGATATTTAGGTCCAAAATTTCCCCAAGACCAAAATTCAGTCTACACTATGAAGATTACTGAAGAAAAAAAATATTACTTGCAATTTTTGGCAGTCTAATCAGCTGTAAATGCGCAGTAGTGAAATTGGTATACTCTACCTCTTGAATCTATGAACATAAACAGTCACAATTATCACTCATAACTACTATTAATAATTTCTGTAGTGCTACTAGGTGTATGCAGCGCTTTACAGTCACAGATTGTTTGAGACAGTAAGGTCCCTCCCCAGTGGACTTACAATCTAAGATGGACAAGAAGAACACACATATTCCTATTTTACAGATGGGGAACTGAGGCTGATACTTTATTTTATTTATTTATTTATAGTAGTATTTGTATGCCACCCCCTCCTGCTACAAGCATCGCGGGGCGGCTACCAACATATTAAAACATATAATAAAATTAATTAAAATCAACATTTCCCAAAATTAACCCCCCCTCCAAAAAAACAATAAAACCCCACCCTAACCCATTCCACCCATCCCATCTCCCTTGGCAAAGGCCTGGTGGAACAGCCAGGTTTTACGTTTTTTATGGAAAGAGGGGAGGTCATTGGTCAGGCAGACCTCCAATAGGAGGGAGTTCACCAGCCACGGTGCAGCCAACAAGAATACCCTCCTCATGGTCGACACCCAGGAAACCAGGCGGACCTGAAGAAGGGCACCCACGGCCGACCGCAGAGGTTGATCCAGAATCCGGAGGGTGAAGCAGTCCTGACGGTAGGTGGGGTCCAGGACATTTAAGGCTTTAAAGGTCTACACCAACACCTTGAATTGGGCCCGGAAGACTATCGGCAGCCAGTGCAGAGAACAAAGCACTGGAGTAATGTGCTCATGTTGGCCTGCCCCCTTCAGGAGATGAGTAGCCGAATTCTGCGCCAGCAGCAGTCTCCGGACCATCACCAAGGGCAGCCCCACATAGAGCATGTTACAGTAGTCTAATCTCGAGGTAATAAAAGCATAGATGATTGTGGTCAGGTCGGAGAAGTCTAAGACATATGGCCTAACCCGACATACCAGATGTAATTGGCAAAATGCCCCCTTCATCACAGCTGCCACATAGACATCCAGGCAGAGCTGTGGATCAACGAGCATCCCCCAGACTACGTACCTGGGATACCAGGGGAGGACAGACCACATCAATGATGGGGGCCATCACTCCCCTGGCTTTCCCCACAACCATCACCTCCGTCTTGTCAGTATTTAACTTCAAGCAGTTCACCCTAATCCTGTCCCACACAGCTGACAAAAGCCAGGTAAGCACTGAGACTGTGGGACCTGGGTCTGATGAAAAGGAGAGATATAGCTGGGTGTCATCAGCATATTTATGACACCTTACGCCAAACTCTTTAACCACCTCCCACAAAGGCTGTATATATACGTTGAACAAGAGAGGGGACAAGATGGAACCCTGCAGGACTCCACATGTGAGGCCCCAGGGAGAAGATGAATAATCACCCAGCACCACATGTTAGGTTCTCCCGTCCAGGAAAGAGTGGAACCAGTCAAGAACTTTCCCAAGTCCACCCAGGGAGTTCATTAGTTAGGGTGAGATTCAAACCCTGGTCACCCAGATCCAGTCCAACCCCTTATCCACCACACCACACTACACTGGCACACTACAGCTGTCACAGCATAATTAAGCTTCACAACATTAACATGTGTACCATACATCGATGTGCCAAGGTGGGCTAGCTCATCAAGAATGCTGGTATGGCATTCCTCTATGACCTTTCTTGCTTCTAGAAGAGGGTAAAAATATCATCAATGTATCTTAAACCAGAGATGAATCAACTTGGAAAAGTGAACAGCAGCTGTATCTCATCTCGGTCATCTCAGGCCCAGAGTCTTCACTTTTATTTCACTGTATATGCTTATTATATATATATATTTAAAAAATCCTGGCAATCTCTGCTTTTGGTTTTCAAAATTGAAATGGTTTCATGTGATGCAATACATCAATTTTCCTAAATTAGCTAGAAGAGCACTTTATTAAGGGAAGACTTGAAAATATTCTATTGTTATGTTAGCACACTTTTTGGCTAGTAAATCAGAGATACCATTCTGGCATAGGTGGGGTGTTGGCAGATATATTGCAATACAATGGGTGTTTTCAGATGGATGGGGAGTCCACCAGAGCCTGGAGTTACTCTGTGG
>QEPC01005117.1:4585855-4606705 GCA_003113815.1 Sphenodon punctatus
GCCAATATCCAGAGCTGCCACTCTAGCCCCAGGATCCACTGTCATGGGTCTGGCGCCATCATTCCTCGCACGGAGGCGATGTCTTTTCACCGCAGCAAGAAACTGCCACTCCAGCCCCAGGACCCGCCGCCAGGGTTCTGGGGCCAAGTTACAGGCAGGGAGGGCTGTGGCCAATATCCAGAAGCTGCCACTCTAGCCCCAGGACCCAGCGTCATGGGTCCGGGGCCATCATTCCTCACACAAAGAGCCAATTTTTCAAAGCATCAAGAAACAGCGACTCCAACCCCAGGACCTGCCATCAGGGTTATGGGGCCAAGTTACAGGCAGGGAGGGCTGTGACCAATATGTACCTAGAAGCTGCCACTCTAGCCCCAGGACCCACCACCATGGGTTTGGGGCCATCATTCCTCGCACATAGGACATTTTTCCGAACGCCCGAACCAAACAGGACCAAACCGAACACCCAAACCCGAACGCAGCAAACGAACTGAACGGCTGAACCTAAACCGTGATCTGTTCGCCCATCCCTAATTCATACTTTGAGAGCAAAACTCAACTCAGCTTCAATTATGTAACTATGGAGAGTGCCTCCACAACAGATAATATGCATCTATTGGAAACATCCTATTTTAATGAAGAGACAACTATCAGAATGACATACGTGTAATTTCAGAGAGTTGTGGTTCCATCAGTGCTCGAGCATGGATAAAGACAATGGTTGTAATGGAAGAAATGCTCCAAATTAATATATGTAGAGAATAGTATCTCTCAGGAATGCGCTAAGGCTTATCATATTTTCCTTTTAAACTGTATAATGGCTTTATTTTTTCCCATGTGCTTTTTAACTGAGCAGATTGAAAAACTAAATGCCCTTTTATATGTAAATCCCCTTATTCCTTTTGATTTTTTTTAATGTTTATTTCAGCTTTAAGGTTCATTATTTTTGTAGTTTCCTCTTTAAAAAAAATTAAGTAGAACTGCTTTCCTATTCAGTTCAACAGCAGGTGGATTTAATTAGACTTTTCCTCTATTCTGTTTATGCAAACCATCAACTTCCCTAACAGTGCTGTGTGTGATAGATTAGTTTTGTTTCCCCTTCATTTTTTCCCCCAAAGCAAGCAGGCTTTTCATTTAGTCTTGTTTGTTTGTTTCCGCCCTCCCCCCGCAAAATATTAAGTTTTGATGTGAGTTTTCTTCATTTTACTTTCATAAACCTCTTCCAACCACCCCTGCAGTTTCATTTTCCTGTATTTGTATCTCTCCTGATTCTGTTCTACAGTACAGTTATCACCGTTAATTGGATATTGTTTTTCACTTTCAAGCTCTGCTACTTTGGTTAAATACTGCTGCTTGCTGGACTGAGCTGAGAGCAACTAACAAGATTTATGCTCAGAGCAGGCTTCCATTCATACCAAATACCAACTTATTTCACTAACATTTTACTATAATTTAAAATATATAATTCAAATCTAGCTTACTCTCCCCCAGTTGGGCTTTTTTTTTTTTTGAATGTATTTTTATTATTTTTCATAACTCTCGGTAACTCACATAACAAACCGACAATAATCGATATGGACTGAGGCAAAATGTCCTTACAGCGATGGTCCAACCCTACAAAAGTAAGTTACCCCTTTTTTAAACTAAATTTTTGTTAAACATAACAATACTAGTTGGGCTTTTTAAAAGGGAACAAGCAGGGTTCTTTTGGAAGACTTGGGAAAAGGAAGCCATAGAACAAGGACCGTTGAAAGAAGTTGCAGTTCTTGAGCCAATATGAAACTATCTGACTGGCTGCTTTGGGGCCAGCACCCACAGAGGAGGCCCATAACTCTATACATCAGTAGTAAGGGTGTGTGTGTGCGCGATTTCATATTGTTTAGTCATGAAAACGTATGGAGCCCCATTTGTTTTTTCATAACTAAGGTAATGAAAACAAATAACCAAACATTTGTTTGATTTCATTCATTTTGCTTGTTTGTTTGATTTGATTAAAAATAACACTGCTGGCGCCATTTTGGAAAAGGCCACACGTGCGTAGAACCACCCCAGTGGCCATTTTGCACACGCACAATGATTTTTCAAAAAAACCCCACGATTTTTCAAAAAAACAAAAACAAAGAGTCCTTTACGAATCCCCCTGAAAATAAATGGATTTTTGGAAACAAAAACCAAAATGAAAATGAGATGCATTCTGCACATCCCTAGTCAGTAGTCCCACTGTTTCAATTACTCTTATTGGACTCCTCACAGGCTTAGCGTTAGACATGATTTTAAGTACTTTGCTGGGCTGAGGACTGAAGGTGAAAGTCTGGATCCCTTTAAATCAATAGCAAAAACTAAAATAGGGTTCAGATTTAACCCTTAAAATTCAGGTGGGGATCTTAGTCTATGCTCAGTGAAGTGCTCTTGTCTTAAATAGGAGCAAGAGCAGACTGACACCGACATAAAGCTAACTCCGTTTTAACGCTGCTTTAACATTTGTTATGCTTGTTGCATGTTCCGTGCAGCCCTGCAACATGCATAAGAAACGTGAAAGCGTTGTTAAAGTGGTGTTAACATCATGTCTGTTTTCACCCTAAGGTAAGCTGATCCGAGTGATAAGAGCAATAATCAAATGCAGCTGGTGAGTGTAAAGCATTCAGCATCAACCAACCATTTCCATATTTGTTACTGCATTCACCCTATGAAGCTCAAATTAGTCCCACTAATTTCAGTGATTGATTTCAATGTGATTACTCCAGCATAAGTGGCTTGAGGATTTTAGCCATAGGGTGCATACGCTGGTGCACATTTGCACATGCACCGCGCGTGTGCAGCAAGCCGCTTGGCACAACAGCATGCCTCTCCCGATGCGACTCCCCTGAGCCCACACACCCCGCAGCCCAGGGGATGGAGCAGGAGCCATGCCTGGGCTGTGGAGTGTGGGGACTCGGGGGTTTGCATTGGGAGGGGTGTGCGATTGCACCAAGTGCCTTGTTGCACATGCGTGGCCCATGTGCAAATAAGCACCTGTGTATGTTAACTGTGTTTGCCGTAGGCGCAGTTTATCAGGGGGTGTTGGATCGCACTCATAGTGTCTATTCCATATAGAGGGGGAAATATTGCATTTCAGTTAAGTGTGTAGTCAATGCAAATAAGTGTTTTGTTCTTAAGCAACAATTCTACAGGTTTTGCTCGCTTTTTTATTAATCAATAAACATATAGTTCCTTTGGCAATGATTTTGTACCTCCTCTATGTGGACAGATTTTGTTTTTTAAAAAAACAGAACAATTCAATCAGATACACCAAGTAGATTATTAGGATTAAGAATAAACTCAAATCAAAATTTGCTCCTCTGATGAAATATTTCAGTATAAGAAGAATATAAGAACTGCCATCTGGTGTCAGACAAATGGTCCATCTAGCTCAACAACCTGTCTCTGGTTCTTTTCACACGGGTGCAGTCCCCCTCGCACATGTGTGCGGGTTGGCGGGGGGTGCCCGTGTGAATGTCGTAGCAGGTGTGGGGGGATGGGGTGGGTGCCCATGAAAACATGGTGGGCAGTGGGTGGGTGTGTCTGTGTGCTTCTGCGCTTCACCCACCTCCACCCATCACCAATGCATGGAGCAACGGGCGCCAATGTCCAATGCATGGAGATGGGTGGAGGTGGTGGGAGGGGTCCATGAGAATGCACCCCTATGCATGGACCATCCACTGCACCGCCCACCCATCCCCCATGGCCTGTGTGAAAAGGGCCTCTGACAGTAGCTAGCTTCAGTTGCTTCAAAGTAGTGCATAACACATCATAAAGGAGAAGTCCATTTCCTGCTATTTACTCCCAGCCACTGACAGGAAGAATTTTTCATCTCCTGGTCAACGTGGCCAATAGAACTCATCCAATCCTTTTTGGGAACCAAATTAGACCAGTGGCCTTCACAACATCCTCTGGTAATGAGTTCCACAGGTTGACTGTACATTGAGTGAGGAAGTACTTTGTTTCAGTTCTTTTAAATCTTCTTTCAGCTAATTTTATATATTTTTATTTATTTTACCCTATTAACTCTTTTTTATTCCTATCCTTGAATGTCTTCATTGAATGTTTCATTGAAATAGTCGGAGACTGGTATCAGAGGACCAAACTAAGACCTCAGATGCATATTCAGAACTTCCTCTGACTTCAGAGATAACTATATCTAATGGAACCAGCTGGTAGTAGATAAAAATTCAGAAAAAATAGCATGAAGATGGTGCATGTTAAACTGTAGTATGCAAAATTTGTGGAGTGGTGTGCAATCCTACAGTAATGTAAGAGTAAACTGAATAGAGGATAGCCTTAGCTAAAGTCTGATCACACTCAGCTGGCATGTGCCACAGGCACTGACAGTAACAAACACCACAAGGAAAAGAAGTGAACATGTTCAAAGGCAGCATAGAAATATGTTGAATTTCATGCACATCCTTTGGCTGTGGAACAACTCAGCTGCACTCTTGTTGATTAAATCTGTTGTGTTTGGTGGTTGCCCTGAAATTTATTCATGGCACCATCTTTCTGTTATTTCTGTCTTTCTTTGTGGCCTGGTAGATGCTTGGCTATGCGTTGTTCATTGCCTTCAGCCAGTTGCTCATGGACGTCCACCCTTGTATTTGGCACACTTTGTGGAGTTTTGTGGGTGTGGCCTGTTACATATTACTGTGACAGATGATGACCTTCAGTTGTGGACATGGTTAGACATTAAACACTAAATGGAGTATTTGGAATGTACTGGTTCTCAGCGTTTTGGATTTTTTTGCTTCATATATTTCATTTGCTAGTTAGATTTGCTGCACGGCTTATGTCATTACTACTGTTAAAAGTCAGTATCTCTGCTGTAGGATTAATTTGTAGGAAGACCTTTTTTCTTAAAACACTTTTTTCTGGCTTATACGTTTCTACACCCCTGCACATCAGGACTATTTACACTCCTTTTACAACATAAAATGCATGGATGTCTCAAGTTGCACATAGAGCTTAAAGGAATACGGTGAATATCTTATTTTTCAAATTTGCTCAATTCAAAACATAACTGATGAAGAAAATAATAACAGCTATTCAGTTCCCACTTTATTCAATATCCATTTTGAATATTTTGATTCAGTTATTTGGATCTTCATTGATTTTGGAACTCTTAGTACTATTGCACATGTGCAGTAGATGAAATTAAGTAACTCAACATCTAAGTACCCAATTAAACTAGGGCTGAAATGAGATTTTACCAAAACGGGAAATCTTGTTGAAATCCCAATTCCCGATACCGTTTTGGTCAAATCGAGAACCCTCTAGGTACTCGGTAATATCTCAAACAACATTTTGTTTCTCGATTTACCAACTTTCTGCTTGCTGGGATCCCATTTACCAGTTTGCCATTTACTGTTTGAAATGGAAATGCTGTCCATTTCAAATCCATTCAAGAGGTAATACTGACATAATACCCAAATTCTTGCACTCCATTTTCCCTTGTACTTCCTTCTCACTCATTGGCCGGTACACAGATTCCTTTACTAATCTTCAGTCCTGCTGCAGTTTGGTCAAAGCAAAGGGAAAAACATAGAACAATTCTGACTGGAGGCACTGGAGTGGAGGTCAAGGAGCACTGGGGGGAAAGTTAATGGGATGGCTAGTCACAAAGGGATTGGCTCAGAAATGAGGAAACAACAAATCTGAAAGTAAATCAGTACCCTCAGCAATGTGGTAAGCAGTAAATAAATGGTACATGGTAAACAGTAAGCGGAAAGTTTGTAAACTGAGCAAGAATTGAGAAATTGCATTTGTTTTGGGATACGGTCATGAAATCAATCTCACTTCCTGATGTGGTGAAATTTCTTGCAATACCTTTCAGACTTAAACTAAACAGATATGGAAATATCTGTTTCAGTTGTGGATATGATTCGGATATTCAAATAGTAGGGATGTGCGAACAGAATGGGGTTTGGATGTTCGGCCATTCGGCCAGAAAACTTGGTTCGGATTCATGGGTTCTGTCCCGCGGAGTTCAGGCCCCTCCGAACGTTCCGAAAATTCTGATGCCTGGAGACTTGGGGCGCTCCAGGGGTGCCCATGGGGGCATCGCAGGCCATCTGAGACACAGCAGCAGCAGAGACCAGGAAGGCTTGGGGCTTGGAACCCCAAGTCGCCCAGGCAGACTGGCTCGGCACTTGGCCCCTGGGGGTGCCTGTGGGGGCATGGCTGGCTGCCTGAGACCCAGCAGCAGCAGAAGCAGAGGCTGGGAAAGCTTGGGGCTTGGTGGCTGGCATCCATAGTTGGCCGGGCATTGCAGGCTGGCAGGCATCAGTGGGTCTCAGATGGTCAGCCATGCCCTGACAGGAATCGGGTGGGCACCCCTGGGGGCCAGGCGCCAAGCCTAAGTTCTTCTGAAGAAGGGGAAGCATTTAAGAGTCCTCTTTACCCTGCAAAGAGGCTGGATATATGCAACAGGAATTGGAACTGCGTACCCCAAGCCTAGTTCCCATACAGGTTCTTCCTCCTGTGAGCTCCCAGAACGGTAGCCCTCTGGTTTAGAACTGGGAAAGCTGAAATGCAGAGAGGTCAAAGGACTTCCAAACGAGGAATTAGAACTGGGGTCTCTTGACTCCTGCCCTATCCAACAAATGAGCAAGGCTGCGGCCCACCCAAAGGCTGCTGAAAGCAGATGTTCTTCTGGGCTGCCCGTCTCTGCCTGCAGGCCATGACAACACGTGCAAACCTGCTTTGGGCACCGGCAGGCGGTACTGTAGCCCTGTCACTCCTGCTGTGATGGTGACTAGAACTGGAGAACCCAGCATAGAGCGAGCAGAACTGGAGCAGCGGCCGAGGCCCAGCCAGGGCTTGGTGGCTGGCACCCCTACTCGGCTGGGCGTTACAGGCTGCCAGGCATTGGTGGAGCAGCAGCAAAGGACTGGCAAGGGCTTGGTGGCTGGCACCCCTACGTGGCCGGGTGCCAAGCATCGGTGGCAGCCTGACTCAGGGTAATGCGCAAGGGCAGCTAAAACTGGGGGGCCAGCAAGTCAATCCGGTGCCTAAACCCCATGTCCCCAACCACTGAGAAGGACTTCCCATTGAGCGCAAACATTTCCCCCAACATGCTCGTGGCTTTCAGCAATGGACTTAGCAGCTGCCCCCACCCCAGCTTCTCTGTGGTGCACTGATGCTTGTGGGCCTCAACTGGCTGCTACTTCTTCTACATCTGCTGCTACTGCTGCTCCTCTCCCTGCTGCCATTGCCCGGGGATTGGGCCCTGCCTCTAGCAGCCAGGGTGAGATCCACCACCCCTGGACTTCTGGGGATCACATGAATAATGGGAGACATTGGTGGCCCATGATAAAAATCTGACCCTGAAACACCTGCTCCTGCTCCTGCAGCTGCAGCAGAGACAGCCGCACCCTCCTGGACTGCAGGCCTTCCAGTGTCCTGTGTGGCAGTGGAGGACTCTGGCAGAAGGTGACGCCAAACAACACCCCCAGTGCACGGCTGGGAGCCTCGGAAGCCTGGCTGCCAAAATCAGACCTGTGCAGTTTTGGGCGTGGTGATGGGCTCGGGTTGCTGCTGATGCCTGCCACTGCACTAGCACGGCCCCTGCCACCTCTGCCACGTGCTCCATTGCCAGCAGACCAGCCTCTCTGGTTCCCATCTCTATTTCTCCCACCCAAATAATGCAGAGGAAGATTTTATATATTTTTAAATTTATTTATTCAAATTTGGCTTATAATATATATATCTACACTATAGGGATGGGTGAACAGAACCGAGTTCGGAAATTCGGTTCGGTTCGGAAATTTGGTTCGGTCGACCGAACTATTCGAGTTCAGTCCGAACTCCGAAATTCCGAACAAAGTTCGGAAATTCAAACCCCATTGAACTAAATGGAATATTTTCTTTTAGGGATGGGCGAACAGAGCTGAGTTTGGAAATTCGGTTTGGTTTGGTTCAAAAATCGAGTTCGGTTCAGAAGTTCGGTTTGGTCGACCGAACTGGTCGAGTTTGGTCCGAACTCCAAACTTCCGAAGCGCGTTCGCCCATCCCTACTACACTAACTTTAACTGCTATTAACTATTCTAAAACCTATGGAAATGAATGGAATATTATCTAATATCGACAAAGGCCTAGTCCTACAAACACACTATAAAATATTAAAACTGATTCACGACACATTATCTCTAGCTATCTCTATAACTAAGGTAACTCCTACAACTATCTATCTATAGTATCGAATATCGAATATCTGTCTATATATATATATACACAGGGATGTGGGGGGACACAGACAGCTCACAACAAACAACACAAGGAGGGGTACAAAACTGAAATGAAACCTAAATCAATCTATTGCTACTCTAAATAAATCCAAACAACAGGGGAAGGGAATCAGGGATGGAATATATATAGGGAGGAGGGAAGGATTCAATGGAGAGGAGGGAGAAACAACACAGGGAGGAATAACAAATAAAAATAACACCTACATCTATCTAATCTAATCTAAATAAATGAAACTATGGAGGCAAATGTGTGGAAATGGGTGAAATAGGAGGAGGATGGCAATGGATTGGGAGGATCACAAACTGCTGGGAGAGGGAGAGTTCTGAAAACGCCTGCTGACAGGATCATTGGCTAGCTCAGAATGAATTGAAAGGGGGGGGAGGGCAATGACTTTTGTTACTTGCTGCGCCTACCTTACCAGAAGCCCCATTGGCTCTGTGCAGCCTAGCCTGTGGCCAATCACAGACTGCGAAGCCAATGTTCTGAGGAAAAGAGGGATGGTGATTGGACAGGCTGGCTGCTAGTCCAAGCCTCTCTCCACCCCTGGGGCCAGGAAGTCTGCTCCTCAGCTGCACAGACACACACCCCACCCCCAGCCCTGGCAGCCAGTTTTTTTCCCACTCGAACACGCCCGAACTGCTTGGGGGTTTCCGTGTTCGGTTTGGACGTCCAGTTTGAGCGTCCGAACTGGCTGAGTTTGGGCTGAACTCCAAATGTCCAAATGGCATTTGCACATCCCTATCAAATAGCTATCTGAAAATGCAAATAATATAGAAGAATATGAAATCCACTACTTTTTTCAGCATTAGCTGCTTGTTTTTAGCCAGTTCAAGTGATGAGGTGTACCTGTTGTAACTGGTTTGCCGCATTGCTGGATTTGTCACTTGAAGGGACAAAAGGGAAGTACCCTGTATATAGACATACTTTTCCTGAGCTGCAATCCTCAAACTTCTTACTCCAGAATAGTTCCAGTGCGACTACTCTAGAGCAAGTGGTTTAGGGACTGTGTCCTTAATGAACAAAATTAAACACTAACATTGATTCTAATTTGAAGTAACAGCATAACTTACATTGCTCTGTTTCAAAGAGAGCTACAGAAATCTCAATCTGAGATAAAGTGTGAAAGCCCAACAGATATCATCTATGAGAACATCATGTAAATGACTGACAGCATTAGAACATTCATTGTCTCATGGCTCATAAATAAATAAGGGTCTTAGACGTAATCTTAGTTATTAATAATGTAGGAATTATTAAAGGAAATACAATCCCTAACATCTCTACTGAATGGTTAGCAGAACAAGGTAGGGGGGCTGCAGTTACATTAATTCTGTGTTCCCTGAAATTACCACACCAGTAGTCCACTAGTCCAGGAAAGTAAAAATATTAAACCATCTCCAAAATACTCCTCTGAACCTGCTTTCGTTTCATACCAGCAACCCCAAATCATGACATACCTAGGTCCTCACACTTCCACTTTGCTCTTTGAAAATGAATTTTTAACACATTTTAAGCACCATAACTCACGCCTGCTGACATATTTAAATCCCATCATTCTGCTAACATTAGGGTGTTAACAGACATAGCTGTAAACAACACACAATAAGTCAATGGATGATTTATGACATCACTGTGATCACATAGTACAGACATTTATGTTCTTGCATGTTTGAGTGGCTACCCATTAGTTTCCTTCCAGCACCTTTCCCTTGATGTAAAATGCCTGGTTGGGACAAACTGCTCTATGGGCCAATTGGGTGGTTCACAATGCATCCTGGACATGTGAGCACATTCACTTCTGAGATAAGGGAAGGGAAAGCTTCCCTTCCATTCCAGGACTTAATCTAATGCTGTCATGACCATTTTGTACCCTCCCCTTTGTAGACACTCCATTCTTTTTAAGTGTGCTCATTACCAGCCCTTGACCCATACAGTGACTATGAAACAGCATACTGTTCCATTTATCATAATAAAGGGTCTGGAAAGCAAGTCTTATGAGAAAAGACTGAAGGAACTGGGTATGTTCAGTCTGGCAAAGAGAAAAATAAAGAGGACACATGATGGAAGTCTTTCAAATATCTAAAGGGATGTCAACAAGAAGGCAGGGAACGCTTCCTCATCACTCCAGAGGGCAGGGCTAGAAATAATGGCCTCAAATTTCAGGAAGGGAGATTTTGGTGAGATATCAGGAGAAATTTCCTAACAGTAAGAGCTGTTCAGCAATGGAACAAGTTGCCTAAGAAGTTTAAATTCAACACTTTAAAATTCGAGTTATCAGGTTTCAGAATTCTACTTACCCAGATCAAGAAGCAATACATCCCCTGTAGCAGGACCCCACTTGAGTGTTTGCAGGATCCAGGCCCCAGGAAGACACACACTTCAGGTTTTAATAAAACGCCAGTTTGATTCACAAAGTCCAAGGCCAGTCATCACCAAGCCTCTAGCCAGTGCTTAACTTCTAAACAAATTAGAAGTAATCCAAAATGATTTCTTGCGTGCCATCTTGGGGGTCCCTAGAGGTACCCCACAGGCCATTTTGAGATTTGAAATGGCCAGTTCCACACTTAAATTTATTTTATTTTATTTAATATATTTATACCCCGCCCCTCCTGCAAGCAGCTCGGAGCGGCTAACAAACTTAAAAAACCCAGCTTTTAAAAACTTTTAAAACAGTTATAAAAATCTCACAAATAAAACAGGGAAAGGACAACAAGAAAATATAAAGAATAATAAAGAAGGGTAAGAGGATAAAAACTCGCTAACCCACCCTCCCCAAAGGTCTGGGCGAACAGCCAGATTTTACAAATTCGCTGGAATGTTAAAAGGCTCAGGGCCAGGTGAGCTTCCTCCAGAAGGGAATTCCAAAGGCACGGCCTGGTTACCGAGAATGCCCTCTCCATTGTGGCCCCCCACTTAACACGGGGGACCTCAAAGAAGGCACCCCCGGCAGACCGAAGGAGCCACTCTGGGGTGCGGCGATCCCTGAGGTATGAGGGGCCGAGACTGTAAAGGGCCTTATAAATCAACACCAACACCTTGAACCCGGCTCGGCACGCTATCAGCAGCCAGTGCAGAGCCCGGAGCACAGGTGTTATGTGGTCCCGGCGACCCATCCCCAAAAGGAGGCGGGCCGCCGCATTCTGCACTAGCTGCAACCTCTGAACCAGGAACAAAGGCAGACCCATGTAGAGCGCATTGCAGTAGTCCAGCCTCGAGGTGATGAAGACATGGATGAGGGAGGCCAAGTCCAGGCCAGAGACGTACGGACGCAACCGCCGCACCAGATACAACTGTCAGAAGGCAGTTTTCTCCACCCCCTCTACCTGCTGCTCCAGGCGGAGATCCGCGTCCAGCACCACCCCCAGACTCTGGACCTGTTGAGCTACAGGAGGGCAAACCCCCCCAATCAGGGGGGCCGACACCTCCCTCGCTCTCCCCACCACCATCACCTCCATCTTATCGAGGTTGAGCTTCAGTCTGCTCTACCACATCCATTCCACCACGGCCTCCAAACACTGGGATCGCAATGAGACGGCAGGGCCTGGGTCAGCTGAAAAAGAGAGGTATGGAAATTTGTGCATGCGCATCTAAGGTTAAAGTCTGCCCACGCAGTTAGGTAATATTGGCCCTTTATGAGGATGCTAAATCTCGTGCCCTTCTGGTAATAATTAAATATTGGCTGAAAGGTCCCTACTAGTACTGGCCCTAGAAAATGGGCTGTTTCGGCAATGAAGTGTGTCAGTGGAAGCTGAAGTTCTAAGGCTTGGCTTTTCAATGAGCGCTCTTGCCCACTTAGGACCTAAAGGAACCTTTATACTATTCAAAAGAAGACTCCTGGACCAGGAGCTCCAAAAAGAGCAGCTCCTATTGAGAACCCAAAAAATTGCACCCATTTTCTTAGAGATTAGCATCCTCACAAAGGGCGAACGTTACCTAACTGCGTGGGCGGACTTTAACCTTAGAAGTGGATGCACATATTTTTGTTGCAATGTATTCGATTCGGCTATATGGGAAGGACGTTATTCAGGTCTTCCTCGGGAAGAAAGATTCTGTCCGCTTTGTGACTCTGGGGCAGTAGAGTCGGTCAAGCATATATATTTTTAGTGCCCTGTTTATTTGAGGCCAAGAGGGAAATACTTACGAGCCCTTTTCCCAGATCATTGCTTTGTCCAGTTGATACAGAAGTATCAAGGGCAGCAGCAATTTTTTGTGTATCCGCTATTCAAATAAGACAGGCTCTTACTGGCAGTAACGATAATGACTGATCTATGTTTTTAAAACAGCAGGAATTGGGTTTTTCCACTAAC
This sequence comes from Sphenodon punctatus, assembly GCA_003113815.1. NCBI lineage: Eukaryota > Metazoa > Chordata > Lepidosauria > Sphenodontia > Sphenodontidae > Sphenodon > Sphenodon punctatus. Next base: position 4,598,434 of record QEPC01005117.1, read on the forward strand.
GAATATTCGGAACATCCCTTCTGTCCCAGGTTTCATTTCTTCCTGCTACCAGGGGTCTTGTCTTATCTAATGTGTTTTTTCTAAGCGTATGATACACTGGCTTCGCTAAGGGCCTAATGTACTAGGTTTTAAACTTTTTGGAATTTGTTTTTTTAATTATTATTATTATTGTATTTGGTATTCTGTATGGCATTTTGTAATAGCCTCAGCTACACAATAAAGATTATTTATCAATCAATCACTGGCTTGGGGAAGGGAGGCATGAAGTTGCCACGGACTAACCATTTCTCTCTGGCTGGTCTGATCTCTGCTGGGCTGGGCTGCGGTACTGAAGACTGCAGTTCTGAGACAGCAGGAGCCCCTGCAGGTGGGGAGGACTTATTATAGGCTCCCCAATCAGGTGGCTAAGCTGAGAGTCAGATAGCAGCCCAGCTCCAAATTTTATATGTGCTACAGGTTTTGGGTTGTTGGTTGTTGTTGTTTTTTGGCGGGGGGTGTCCAGTTTGAGAAATCAGATATTATATTTTTGGGGAAATGTTGAGTTCACTCAAATTCTGAATACTCAGACCTAGTATTCTTATTTTGAGTATGGAACCTGAAATGGTCCTTCCCCCATTTATTTGTATTTTGTTGAAACATGAATGCTTGCACACACAGCCCTGTCTGAAAGAATCTTTTGTTGGGCCAAGTATTGCTGCTGTAATACAAAGGACTAAAATAGCAACTAAAATATGGGTAATATTTTTAAACTCAGATCATTGGAGGCCTACTCACACTACATTCAAATAGGATCCAGAGCATGCAAGCATAATGCCAATATAACTACTCTGAGATCCGGAGTCAGAAGAAAGCAGAAAAACTTGATATTTATACAAGAAAACATTGGGTCAAATTCTCAGCAGGTGTAATTAGAGACAACTTTGTTGACTTTATGAGTATTTTTCCTACTTATAAGGGCTGTGCACCAGATGATTTCCCCCATTAAGCCAAATGGAATGGAACTAAAAGTTTACAACAAAGAGAGAGAAAGGTAAGATGTCATTTTTCATGACTGCTCTAACTTTTATAGCACTCTGAAGTAAAGAAGCAAGGTATTTATTTACAAATTTCACTACTAAAGAAGTTGTTGTACTAATTTATCTTGCTCTGTTTGACAGAACTGGGTAATTCCAGACTGAGCAGTATGTCTACACTGAAACAATTTTATCATGGGCATATGGTTTTAGCAAGATACCTTTTTCAGTATTTTTGAAACAATTGTTATTTGGGGGCTGAATTTGAAGTATTACCTAGCTCCAGGAGTTGTTCCACTAAAATCAACAATGAAGTCAATGGGACTAGGTTCAGAGTAAGATACTACTTGGTATATGACTAACAGAATCTGGTTCTTAGCAAAAACTGAATTAAGGAGGAAGATATTGCATTTGAATGGGTCAGCAGTTTGGCTGTATCAGTGAAAAAAGAATAAGCAGTAAGATTGTGTTTGGACTCCAGAACACTAAAGAAAGTCATGTAGGTACTGAATATTAACAAATGTGACAGTGGTTCACTTAGGCCCACTGTGGTCCATGAGCCACCATCATATTTGTTGGAGCTCTGTCAAATGTTTGCCTGGGATTTCTCCCAGGCATGGTGGCTAGCCTGGGCCATGATCCCAGAGAGCTCAGATCTGCCCAAATGGGTCAGAATGGGCTACAACGGGCAATAACGTTTGTTATAAACCACTGTAACCCAGTCTGGATCGGGTCCATAGGCTGTCAGTCATGGTGGGGGTGGGGCACTGGGCACAGCATGGGGGCAGGACCAGCTACACGTTTGTGAAGCTCTCTGCCCTCCCCAGTTGCCTGGATGCCGGCACGTACATTGACTGGCCGGACCCAATCGTGACCATGGTGCCAGTGGCTTCCTGGTCCGGATCACATTGTGAGGGTGGCACTCTGCCGTCACTTCTGTTGACACCCTTTGTTCTATGCTAGCACCAGAAGATGTGCAATGCCAATTAGCAGGAAAACAGCTTGCTAAAATAACAGATGAAATAAGATGGAGATTGGCAGCTGAAAATGGCTGACAATTCCTCTCTGCAAGGTACATTTAGTACTCCATGGGGACATTACTGGTTTCACAGATTACCATTTGAGATTAAATGTGCCGGTGAAATATTTTAGAAGAAGAGTAATGAGACATTTGGTGATATTCTGGAATAGATATAATTGCGGATGGTATGATTATTGCTGAAACCGATGAGGCTGAGCATGATAGTATCTTGAGAAAGGTAATGCAGACAGCAAGAAATGAGAATGCTAAATTTAATGAAGCTAAAATACAATACAAAACAGTGGAGATAAAGATATGAATCATGAGTTGACTTCGAAGTGATTAGACTGGTTGTAGCAAAAGTTAGTGTGATAACTCAAATACCAGCCCCATCTGAAAGAAAGATTTCTTGTAGTGTACTGTTTAATGTGTTGTTCCTCCTCTGTAGTGTGAAGTGAAACATTGGGTGTTTTCAGACGAGCAAGTCAATGGGGGCAAGGGGTCCATGGCCACTCAGTGGATCTGCCCCGGAGCACCCACACTTGTGGAGTCCGTGGGGAGCAAATCAAACAGGCAGCTCCCAGCGTGGCTCCCAGGGCCACAAAGGCAACCACCAAGCATTTTCCCTGCCATGGACCACAAGGGAGGGGGAAAGCATGCTGGGCTGGTGTTGGCAAGTGATTGCATCATTTTTGGCTATTGTGCACACATAGTAATGGAAATATTGCTGAAATGATGCAACCAACACACAGAAATTACCAAACCAAAACATTAAAAGTATAACTGAACAAACAAAATAGGTACCCAACACAGTGTAAATGAATATTGGTTGCTACCCAAACTGCCATTTTCAGTTTCACTAGTGTAGATGTGACAGGTTTACCCACGGTCCGCGGAGGGGTTAAGGTACCCATTTCACTTCTAGTATGAATCTTTCCCTCAACTTCCAGTTTGCTTTACAAGGAAATGTAGGGCTCACAGGCTGTATCGTGGTAACATTCATGTATATCTACTCCAGCAAGGTGCCTCGCCTCCTTAATCTCTTTTTTGGCCACATACAGCATGGAAAGTGAAGCAAGCTTTGCTGATTTGCTACTTCATCCAAAGTGGATGAGAGTAGACTGAAGTGGCAGGGACCATAGAGAAAACCAAATTCTGTTCTACCAGAAAGAAAATGTGTTAATTGACTGAACTACTTCTACAGATCTACTTTTCCCTTTTCAGCTAAAAATATATATTGTTTGATTTTGCTTTACTAGAAAGTATGCCTTGTGAAAATCTGTTTAGGCTATATAAATTGTCTGGATAGTTTTAATATGGTTTTTCTATTAATCTAAGACAAACCATGAAATGTTATATTTTCACCATGACAAACCCATGAAATTTATCAGTCTAGCCTGTGTTCTGTATGGGGAACAATAATCTATTGCTTTCTGTTAGAAGCAAAGGAAGCCCTGAGTAAATGAATATACATGAAAAATCTTCCTTTCCATGGAAGTGTTATTAATTATCTTTGTGGGATGTAAAGTTTATTGTTTTGCAGAAAACCATCATAGGGTCTGCAACACAGTCTTTGTTATGTTACTTTATAAAATTACAACTCGGTTGAATACTGACTAGGCATCCAAGTCCAAATGAAACTTCAGAGAATAATTGAGCATTTCTTGGCTGATTTAATTCACCTACTGACATTACGTGACTTAAAACAGCCAAGAAATGTTTTTCTGACTACCACGGATGTATTTTTGACTACCCTCACCACTCCAAAGACTCCACAGCATTACTTTCAACTAGCAGCATATTCTCACCCATGCAGCTTGTCATGAGCGGCTCCTTCAGTCTGCCGGGGGTGCCTTCTTGGAGGTCCCCCGTGTGAAGCGGGGGGCCACAATGGAGAGGGCATTCTTGGTGGCCAGGCCGCATCTTTGGAACTCCCTACCGGAGGAAGCTCGCCTGGTCCCAAGACTTTTGGTATTCCGGCGAAGGTGTAAAACCTGGCTGTTTGCCCAGGCCTTTGGGGAAGGGAGGATGGTTTAGTGGATTTTTATCTCCCCTACCCTATTGTTTAATGTATCCTGGGCCCTGTTCTTATATCTTAATATTTGATATCGTATTTTTATATGTTTTAAATTGTTTTATATTTATGTATTTTTTACTGTTGGAAGCCGCCCCGAGCTGTGTTCAGGGGGGGCGGGGTATAAATTGAATAAATAAATAAATAAATAAATAAATAAAATAATTGTTAAACCTTAACTATAGCACTTTCTTTACATCATCTGTATCTTGAATTTGAACTCCTTATTCTGCTAAAATGCTGGTTGAATATGCTAATGATCTTCAGTTCTAATTTCTGAAATGCCATTTATGGAAGACTTCCTCTTCTAGCTACCTCATTCATTTTTTAATTCTTTATTAAACTGAAAAAATAAATAAATAGAAAGATAACATTAACAACAGATACTTCATTCAGTCCACAACTAGGTAAAACATCAAGTTTTTGTTCCGGGATGCTATTCATATCACCTCTTTCCTCATTTGTATGGTTTCTTGACTATGGCCCTTTTCAAATGGGCATGGGTGTGGGGGGGGGAATGGGTGGGCACTGCATGGGCAGCCCGTCAAATGGACACCCACCCACCTCCACGCACGGAGGCACCTCCGTTGTCTCCAATGCCTCCATGCATGGGGGATCAGTGGAGGTGGGTGGAGCACGAGAGTGTGCACACACTCCCACCCACTGGCTGTGGCGGTAAGACAGACACCCCTTCCTGCTTCTGATTCACTCTTTTAATGCTATAGTCTATGCAGATCCTGACTTGTAATAACAGAGAATGTTATTGATGATTTGGAAAGACCAAGAATTATGTTTGTCAAACTGGGAGATCCAGAAAAGGATGCTCTGGGAAAGTATCCATTGCAGGGCTTAATTAATAATTTATGGGATCCAGCCTCCTCAGGTTACCCAGGTTGATAGCCTTGGAGAGCTCCCAGATCCCTTGCTAAAGCTGTTATATCAGGTCATGGTGGTGGTCAGGAGTGCTTTTCACCAATTACATATGGTGAGAAGAAACAACCCTTTTTCTTCAATTTTGATCTGGTTATCTTCATCCATGCCTTTATAACCCCAAGGCTAGATTACTGCAATGTGCTCTATGTGGGCTGCCTTTGAAGACTATTCAGAAGCTACCATTGAGGCAGAATGTGGCAGACCAGCTCCTTTCATGGATGGGTTGCTGTGAGCACATTACACTGATGCTTCTGAGTTTGCATTGGCATCCGAGAGATTTCCGGGCAGCATCAGAGTGCTATATTTGACCCTTCAAGCTCTAAACAGCCTGGGTCCGATATATCTGAAAGACGATCTCCTCCATCATGTTTCATCATGAACCCCACAGTCTGTCAGCAGTGTCTTCCTGCAGGCACCACCTGCCAATCAGGTTCATATGACAAGGGTGAGCAAAAAGGCATTCTCTGTTGCTTCTCCAGTATTGTAGAAATTCCTTCCCCTGGCTGTTCATCAAAGCCCGAGCCTCAGTGTTTTTCAGAGACTATGCAAGTGTTTGGCAGGCAGGAATAAGGTGGGGTGGGGGTTGGAGAGTTTTGTGCATTTGATATGGTTTTTATGTTGTAACCCACACTGAGACTTAGGGGAAGGGCAGGATATGGTATAAATAAATATTTGGGGGGGGAAGGAGGGGATTGTCAGGTATTAGCCTTGGCAATTACATTCAAGGGGCAGGGGCTGAGCCCTCGCAATTGTAAAACACAAAATGTGAAAGNGTGGCCAATCACAGACTGCGAAGCCAATGTTCTGAGGAAAAGAGGGATGGTGATTGGACAGGCTGGCTGCTAGTCCAAGCCTCTCTCCACCCCTGGGGCCAGGAAGTCTGCTCCTCAGCTGCACAGACACACACCCCACCCCCAGCCCTGGCAGCCAGTTTTTTTCCCACTCGAACACGCCCGAACTGCTTGGGGGTTTCCGTGTTCGGTTTGGACGTCCAGTTTGAGCGTCCGAACTGGCTGAGTTTGGGCTGAACTCCAAATGTCCAAATGGCATTTGCACATCCCTATCAAATAGCTATCTGAAAATGCAAATAATATAGAAGAATATGAAATCCACTACTTTTTTCAGCATTAGCTGCTTGTTTTTAGCCAGTTCAAGTGCTGAGGTGTACCTGTTGTAACTGGTTTGCCGCATTGCTGGATTTGTCACTTGAAGGGACAAAAGGGAAGTACCCTGTATATAGACATACTTTTCCTGAGCTGCAATCCTCAAACTTCTTACTCCAGAATAGTTCCAGTGCGACTACTCTAGAGCAAGTGGTTTAGGGACTGTGTCCTTAATGAACAAAATTAAACACTAACATTGATTCTAATTTGAAGTAACAGCATAACTTACATTGCTCTGTTTCAAAGAGAGCTACAGAAATCTCAATCTGAAATAAAGTGTGAAAGCCCAACAGATATCATCTATGAGAACATCATGTAAATGACTGACAGCATTAGAACATTCATTGTCTCATGGCTCATAAATAAATAAGGGTCTTAGACGTAATCTTAGTTATTAATAATGTAGGAATTATTAAAGGAAATACAATCCCTAACATCTCTACTGAATGGTTAGCAGAACAAGGTAGGGGGACTGCAGTTACATTAATTCTGTGTTCCCTGAAATTACCACACCAGTAGTCCACTAGTCCAGGAAAGTAAAAATATTAAACCATCTCCAAAATACTCCTCTGAACCTGCTTTAGTTTCATACCAGCAACCCCAAATCATGACATACCTAGGTCCTCACACTTCCACTTTGCTCTTTGAAAATGAATTTTTAACACATTTTAAGCACCATAACTCACGCCTGCTGACATATTTAAATCCCATCATTCTGCTAACATTAGGGTGTTAACAGACATAGCTGTAAACAACACACAATAAGTCAATGGATGATTTATGACATCACTGTGATCACATAGTACAGACATTTATGTTCTTGCATGTTTGAGTGGCTACCCATTAGTTTCCTTCCAGCACCTTTCCCTTGATGTAAAATGCCTGGTTGGGACAAACTGCTCTATGGGCCAATTGGGTGGTTCACAATGCATCCTGGACATGTGAGCACATTCACTTCTGAGATAAGGGAAGGGAAAGCTTCCCTTCCATTCCAGGACTTAATCTAATGCTGTCATGACCATTTTGTACCCTCCCCTTTGTAGACACTCCATTCTTTTTAAGTGTGCTCATTACCAGCCCTTGACCCATACAGTGACTATGAAACAGCATACTGTTCCATTTATCATAATAAAGGGTCTGGAAAGCAAGTCTTATGAGAAAAGACTGAAGGAACTGGGTATGTTCAGTCTGGCAAAGAGAAAAATAAAGAGGACACATGATGGAAGTCTTTCAAATATCTAAAGGGATGTCAACAAGAAGGCAGGGAACGCTTCCTCATCACTCCAGAGGGCAGGGCTAGAAATAATGGCCTCAAATTTCAGGAAGGGAGATTTTGGTGAGATATCAGGAGAAATTTCCTAACAGTAAGAGCTGTTAAGCAATGGAACAAGTTGCCTAAGAAGTTTAAATTCAACACTTTAAAATTCGAGTTATCAGGTTTCAGAATTCTACTTACCCAGATCAAGAAGCAATACATCCCCTGTAGCAGGACCCCACTTGAGTGTTTGCAGGATCCAGGCCCCAGGAAGACACACACTTCAGGTTTTAATAAAACGCCAGTTTGATTCACAAAGTCCAAGGCCAGTCATCACCAAGCCTCTAGCCAGTGCTTAACTTCTAAACAAATTAGAAGTAATCCAAAATGATTTCTTGCGTGCCATCTTGGGGGTCCCTAGAGGTACCCCACACGCCATTTTGAGATTTGAAATGGCCAGTTCCACACTTAAATTTATTTTATTTTATTTAATATATTTATACCCCGCCCCTCCTGCAAACAGCTCGGAGCGGCTAACAAACTTAAAAAACCCAGCTTTTAAAAACTTTTAAAACAGTTATAAAAATCTCACAAATAAAACGGAAAGGACAACAAGAAAATATAAAGAATAATAAAGAAGGGTAAGAGGATAAAAACTCGCTAACCCACCCTCCCCAAAGGTCTGGGCGAACAGCCAGATTTTACAAATTCGCTGGAATGTTAAAAGGCTCGGGGCCAGGTGAGCTTCCTCCAGAAGGGAATTCCAAAGGCACGGCCTGGTTACCGAGAATGCCCTCTCCATTGTGGCCCCCC
>QEPC01005117.1:4609479-4643798 GCA_003113815.1 Sphenodon punctatus
AAAAAAAAAAAAAAATGTTGGAAAGAGATTAAATTAATGGAAAATGATGGAAAATTCCAGGCACTGATATCAACAATGGGAGAAGTGTGTAATCACTGGAGACTGACAAAGTACTGACGAACACTCATAAGCATTCCTGAAAGTTTAGTATTTCACTGAGAAATAGGAATACTTGCACTCATCTCAGCCCTACTGCCATACAACAAGATGGCAGATGTATTTTGTTGCATGGTGGCAGGCAATCATTTGTGCATTGCACAGTACAGCCGCTGCCATTTTGTGTATGCACAAAATAGTTTCTCCTTTTTTTCATTTGGTCCAAATTCCAATAGGTCCGAATGAAATGCATGTTTTTTTGTTAGTTTGGGTTTTTAAAATGTTGCTGTTGTTGAAGTGGACACAGTGGATAATTTCAGATGTACCGGGCCCAGAGACCCACCACGCTGAATCACACACCGGGATCCATTTCCTGACCATTTTGGATTCCAGTCAGGAATCAAGCTGGCCTTCCTTTAAATGTGTTGGCCTGATTCTCACCGGGGATCGGGGAGGGGAAGGGCTGCGTGACATGCGGCCGGAGAGCCCCGCCCCCCCCTGTGCTCCCCCGGCCGGCCGCCCTCCGGGAGACAGGTGGGTGCAGCGGCCAATCCGGTTGGGACAGGATTCCCGGATGGGGCTGGCGGTCAGACGTTCAGCGTGGCCATTGCCAGCCCCATCCCAGATCATGGCCAATCTAACCACGATTCCGGAGGTGAGGCCGGCCTCACCTCCGGAATTGTGGTTAATTTGATTCCCGCAGATATTCACCGTGGTGAACATCTGGTGGGAATCTTTTAGTTGTTATGGGACAAACGGCAACCAGAGGGGATTCACTGTGGTTGACGTGGTCTCGTAACATCTGAAATTACCCAGTGTTTTGGTAATGGGTGACATGATGGCAAAAAAACAAAAGAAAACTCTCAATTTCTATTGAGGGAGTCACCATCAAGCCAGTCCCAAAGCCTCAGATCCAGGCTGATGCTAAATTGTGTCGCTTCACTAATGGCCCCGGCTTACTGTTGCCATGGCAAAAACCCTAGTCCATGTTGTCTCTTTAGTCATCTCTCACTCTGATCTCACCCCCCTCAACTCCGTTCAACAGTTCACAGCCAAAATCATTCACGTTGTCTGTCACTTTGACCACATTAAGCCCCTCCTCTCTGCCCTACACTGGCTCCCTCTACAGGAACACATTCAGCACAAGCTCCTGGTCTTCACCTTCAAGGCTCTTCATGGGCCATTTTTACATGGACCTGGGTAGGTGGGTGGGTGGGGGTGTCGGTGCGGCAGGTGTAGGTGTGTGTGTATCCGCTTACATGGACGCACACCCACCTACACCTTCCGACACCCATCTCCACCCACGGAGCTTCCTCCATTCTGTCAGAGGGCTCCGTGGGTGGAGATGGATGTGGGTCGGTATGCAGTGGGTTATTCACCTCTCTGTGGAAACATAAACCATGGCCGTTTTTACACGGATGTGCCCCCCCCTGCCGCCATGTGCCCCCCCGCCGCTCATGGTGTTTACTCGGGTGCACACCCGCTGCACACCCATCCCTCCACCTACCGGTGACCGATTACACGAATGCCCCACACACACACACCTGCCCGAACACCGAGCGGCAAGGGGGGGGCACATCCGTGTAAAAACGGCCATGGTCTTGCTCCCCCATATCTCTCCACTCCTGTATCGTGCCACACTCCTGCCTGGGAGCTTCTCTCCTCCTCTGACCCCACTCTTTCCTGCTCATGACACCCTTGCTCCTCTAAATATCTTTGCCTCTTCTCCCTTGCTGCCCCTCATGCCTGCAACTACGTCCCTAGATATGTTTACTCTGCTCCTTCCCTCCCAACTTTAAAATCCCTCCTGAAAACCCACCTCTTCCATTCTGCCTTCCCTAGTTTGTCATGAGTGAAACTGCATTCTCTTCCCACTCACTCAGAATATAGTTCCCTGTAACTAAGTAAAGCACATGCGCCTGCAATTTCTCAACCTCATGAATGTACTCTTGTCTCTCCCAATGTTCACCTCTCCATTGTCTCTGAGACTGTAAGCCCCTTAGGGGTAGGGAGCTGTCTATAACTATTGATTTGTAGTGCCAGGTACATCACTGGAATAATAACAATAACAATAACAATAATAATAATAAATAGATGGATCATAACTTATTTTGAGATCTAAGGTTTGAATCTAACTACTCGAGGACTACATAAGATAAAAGATGCATTTGTTATAGCTCTGCAAAATGTGAAAGGATCAAAGTAAGTCAAAGTCAAGAAAGGCTCTGGGAAAATTATCTCATTGCTATAATGCTTAAGAAGAAAGGAACAGAAATGTTTGTAACTCACAAATCCACTGCACACAAACAAGGAAATTTTAAATGGAAGTTTGAAACTTGAATATCAATGTACCTGGAATGTGTTGGAAGTTCTTGATATAATTGAACTTTTAGGCAGATGGAAGCAGCCCATTCCAGATGTCAGCAAAATTAAATAAATAAATAAATAAATAAATAATACTTATTGTTAGGGCTACCATACCGCCTCGAACAGGAGATATTTATGAAAAATACATGTTGCATGGAATACATTGGTTGCAGTGCAGCTCTGCAATATGTATTTTTCATAAGCGTCCCCTGTTAAAGGGGCGGTATGGTAACCCTACCTATAGTTCAGTATTTGGATTCTAGAGATTTCACTAATAGAAGGTAAAGATTAAAATTGCTATAATAAAATTATAATAATTTTAATATATGCATTGTGGTCATGAATATAGCACTGGGTGTTGTGGTTCTGAGAAAACAGAAAAGGAATGGAAAATTGTTAATAGTTACTGAGAACCGGAATACTTTTTTTGACTGCTATATGTTTCTTAGGTTTGCTTCTTAAAAATTTCATTGTGAGAGCATAGCTATTTTGCAGTCTTTCTTTCCCCCTCATGTACATCTTTGGTCAGAGATGGTCTGAACATTTAACTAATTCACTCCTGAAAAGACTGTTTCACCTGTGAGGATAATGTATCAGTATCAACAGCAGCTTCAATGTTTACAAAGATGACCAGTAATGAGAACAAGCAGTTTGAGAACACAACGATAAACAGAGAGGTGAATAAACTTTCAGTTGAAAAATAGAGCTAAACTGAAGATGCCTTTGAGGCTCTTATGAATGCAAACCCCCTAAGAAGAAACTCTGCATGCTAGGAGAGGAAACATAAATAAGAAATACAAGAGCAGGAAAATGGAATAATAAAATAGTGATAGACAGAGGAACAGAGAGAGACAAAGAAATTGGCACACAAGAGTCAAGAGAGAGAGAAAGGCTAAGAAAAACAGCCACTGGAGTAAACAAACTAAAATAAAAGTGACAAGAAGAAATGGACACTAATGGTCCAATTCACCATGGATTTACTTCTGTGTTGTGATAGTGTAATGCCACTGATTTAAATGGAGATCCTACTCCGTAAAACTGGAGTACTGCATTCGTGAATCAGGCCCTAAAGACCAGAGAGAGGCTGAAACAAGGAGAGGGAGAAAAATATATCAAAGATAAGGAGTAGTCACAAAAGGGGGGGGGGGAGAAAACAGCAAGAATGAAGGCATGGCTGTGGTTGTGGGAGAGAGGTGAAAAACAAAAATTGTGAGGAAGAGACCCTTCTGTTTTATTCAGGTTCTTACATCACTCCTTCTGCAACACAGGGTGGTAGCAGACATTGCATGGTGATTTCCATCCCACCTGGGGAGGGGAGGGCTTCCCCTGGCTGGGAATGCTCCAGCTGTGGGAACAAGTGTTCCTGTGGCCTCCCCCAGCCAGGGAGGGAGGGAGAGCGTGGAGAGAGGAGCGATGTGTGGCCATTCGGCCATGTTCCTGTCATTGCCCCTTCGCCCTGTCCTCCCAACCATGACGGACAACCATGACTACCTATTACAGACAGCCATGATTTACCGCCATGGCATCCTTCCTGATGCCAGTAGGAGCTGGGCTGGGAACACTGGGTCTGTCCTGGCTCGCCCGTTCTGCCTCAGTCAATTCAACCCCAGAAGTGCAGCCGGGGCCCGCTCCTTCCTTTCCTTTCCTCTCTTCCTGCAAAGAATAAATTGTGGACTCGGCTAGCACCAGGCCACATTTCCCGCCTGGCTCTTACCTGGCTGGGGTAGAAACCAGGCCCACATCTGGCAGACGCAAACAGACGGCTCACCATGATGCTGGCCCAGCTGGGACGGACTGAGCCTAGCTGAGCCACCGTCATGTACATTTTTACCCACTGCCATTTCTGAACGCATTATAGACATTCATTCACATTCAGCAATGATCATCATCTTCCATACCTGTGTTATTAATGTATGATTATCTATCATTATTATTATCATTATTATTAATTATTATTATTTCCATGTCTATCTGAGGAGAATTACGTCTGGATTTNCGTGGGATGGCCAGCAGTGATCTAAGAAATTTGGCCTGGCTATTGTAGCTTGTGGATTCCCCAACCACACCCAAACACTGGTGTGAGGCAATGAGATGCTCTCCTGTTTCTAGTCGTGCCTGTGACTGTAGTAGCACCTGCTTCTCACCTGGTGGTAGGGGTGTGCATGTCGTTTTCGTTATATCAGCAATGAAAATGAAAATTCAAATTTTTGTTATTACAAAGGGAAATGTGAAGAGGGGAGGAGGGAGCAGACATCTCGGCGATAGAAACAGAGTTGAACTCTTGAACTGGGAAGGGAAGGACCTGATGGATGTATCTCTGGCCAATGAGCAGCACAAGCAGATTCCAGTAGTTGAATGGCGTCCTGTGATTCCTCAATGCCTCTGCCTCCCAAGGGCTCTTGGGGAGGGCACTGCAACCCTTAATATTGTAGGGCTGGGCTGCTTCCTAGTATCCTAGTATCTAAATATCTAATCTACGTATATATACACAACTAATATCTATATACTATATGAATAGGGAGAGACAGACAGGGGAAAGGAAAAGGAAAACTCAGAGGTATATCTACTATCTAATCTCTCTCTCTCTCTCTCTCTCTCTCTCTATATATATATATATATACACACACACACACACACACACACACATACATACATACCCCTTCTGAAAATGCACCCTGACAAGCAAGAGAGTTAGCACAGAGTGAAGCGGCCCAGCCCTACAATATTAAGGGTATTTTTAATTGAGAGAGAGAGAGAGAGAGAGATTAGATAGTAGATATACCTCTGAGTTTTCCTTTTCCTTTCCCCTGTCTGTCTCTCCCTATTCATATAGTATATAGATATTAGTTGTGTATATATACGTAGATTAGATATTTAGATACTAGGATACTAGGAAGCAGCCCAGCCCTACAATATTAAGGGTTGCAGTGCCCTCCCCAAGAGCCCTTGGGAGGCAGAGGCATTGAGGAATCACAGGACGCCATTCAACTACTGGAATCTGCTTGTGCTGCTCATTGGCCAGAGATACATCCATCAGGTCCTTCCCTTCCCAGTTCAAGAGTTCAACTCTGTTTCTATCGCCGAGATGTCTGCTCCCTCCTCCCCTCTTCACATTTCCCTTTGTAATAACAAAAATTTGAATTTTCATTTTCATTACTGATATAACGAAAAAGACATGCACACCCCTACCAACAGGTGAGAAGCAGGTGCTACTACAGTCACAGGCACGACTAGAAACAGGAGAGCATCTCATTGCCTCACACCAGTGTTTGGGTGTGGTTGGGGAATCCACAAGCTACAATAGCCAGGCCAAATTTCTTAGATCACTGCTGGCCATCCCACGATGTGTGCCAGGGCCTAATAGTGCGATCTGTATAGAATGTGGGCTCCCTGCAATGGATATACGGGTCCCAGGAACTGGGTTATTGGTTGTGCTTACAATTTAGAATAGCTGCTCCCCTCTCTCAGTTAGTGATGAGGGATACATTTTCTAATCCCTGGGTTGCATCAGTTGCCTCAAAAGTACAGCTGTTAGGCTTTTCTTCGGCTTCATTATTACCTTTGGGTTACAAGAGTGCTAAGAAATTGTTAAATCAGCACCTGTTAGATATTGCCCATCAAGGCGATATAGCTGGGGTTAATGCCACTAAAGTCTCTAGGTCATTACTCATTGGTTATGAATACATCAACATCTTCTGTGCCCTGTATTTAGACTATGGTGTTAGCCTAAGGGGGTGGAGGGTATTTGCAACTGCAAGATTTCATTCTTTTTCATCAGCTTTACTGGATGGGTATTTTAGAGGGATCCCTCTTTCCCAGCAAACCTGTGCCTGTAATTCAGGAAAGGTGGAGACAGACAATGGAACATATTCTGTTGGACTGCAATAATTACAGGGAGGCCCAAAGTAGGCTAATTACATCAATAATTGATAGATACCCAGGTTGACCTAGGGCACTTTACATCCAAATTTTGCTGGCAGATATTTCTCGTGTATTACAACTAGGGTAATTAGATATTTAGGTCTAGTGATGAATTATAAGCTGAGCAGGAACTCTAAGATCTTGTCAGTAATACATTTATTTACTCTTGTTTTGATACTGCATTTTTCTGTGAATTAATTGGTGTCTGTTAATTTGCTGTAACTAGATTTGTTAGGAAATTATAACTGAATTTATGTATTTGGAATGGTTGTAAAATGTTTGTATGTGTTTGCAATAGTCTGATAGGCTGACCAATAAAGAAAGAAGAAGCAGCAGCAGCAGTAGCAGCAGCAGCAACAGCAACTACAATAGCCTGAGGAGGGCTCAGTCATTGAGAAACCTTGGAGGAGATAGTAGGTTAGGCACGGGTATGTCTCTTCAGTCTCCTGGCCAAACAGGCTTAGAGGGCCTTCCTGAGCTGTGAGGGTTGATGGGCTGCAGGAGGGATTATGCCTGGCCCAGAGACCTGCAAGTACTAAAAGACTGAGATTTCCTGCAGCCTGAACTGTGTAGATGTGTATATCAAAAGACTGGGATAGGGAAAGAAAGACTGTAAAGACTAAAGACTGATTAAAGAGACACTTGACTTGAGTAAAAATTCCCCTGCTGACTGAGGCTATAACCAGGATCCTGCCAGTACTTAACCCGGGCCCAACTGTCCCTGTTATAGTGCTGGTCTACAGACATTTGTATTAATGAGTGTTAAAAGTGCACTTTGTAATTAGAACAGAGATAAATGAAAATGGAGGGGGCTTTTAGATTATGCTGGAATTCATTCCACAGTCTTTAACTGAGAAAACTCTGTCAACTACACAAACAAACTTTACCCTGAGCTAAAAGAGCAGGTCTCAGTCTGCAGGATTCCATGAGGTTTTAGATATCTCTGGTTCAGATTGTTAAGCAGTTTAAGCATAAGGACATAATTTGATGACATACCTCTCTGTGGAGATAGTGGGTAATACCAAAAACAAATGTGCAGCCATTCCTGCAGCTGCATGTTTAGGGTGTGATGGCCGTCCCCACCACCTCCGGCTGGGTCAGGTTGGGGGGACCGAATCAAACACTGAATTGGCCCATGTTTCAGGCCCAGCTGCCAACCCTGCCGGGGTCTGAACTGGGTCTACATCTGATGGGCCTGGAACAGACACGCAGGTTTGGCTCTGTCTGGGTGGGTCAAAGCTGGGAGAACCAGGCCTGCGCCAAATTAGTTAACACCCAGTGTAGTGAGCAGACGCTATTACAGTAGCCAATATTGCCAAAAACGCTTGTTGTTGCTTCTGTCCATCTCTTGTGCGGGGACTAGATCCCAACAGTCCCTATTTAGGAGGGACCGCCCCTCTCTGCGTGCTGAATCCCATTGGAGGCTGAAGACAAGCAGCGGTGCGGGGTTTCGCAGATGGGGAGTGAGCATGGCGTGGAGCCGGGGAGTGGATTCAGGCCAGTAAGGCCATAGCCAGGGATAACTTCCCACTCCCACCCTGTACCCCCCTGCGGCTATACAGAGGGCATAATTGGTGACCATGGGAAAGAGAGAGAGGGCGCAGGCCAAAGGGGCTAGCAGGCCCGGGGCGCCAGCCCAGCAGAGGCTGGGATGGGTTGGAACATGGGTGCCGTGGCCTGTGCAGCCTGCCACAAGTGCGGTGGGGTGCATCCCCATGGATCCATGGATGTACAATTGTACACTCTGGTCACAAGCCAACGCCCCTGGCTGGCAGCTGTGCAGAGGTCAATGCCCCTGTTGGAGCTCACCTCATGCAGGTCACCAGGGACAAGATATGGAAGGGTGAATACACAGATGTCTTTGCCCTTCTTTACAGTGATCCCATTCCAGACCCCTCATCCAAGGAAGAGGGTAAGGATAAGGATAAGGAAAAGTTTAAAAAGTCAAAAGTGGACCGGAACTGGTCCAACTGGTCAGCCACTTTCTCTGTTTCGATGGGTGTAATGTTACAAGTGTCCCCGGAGCGGGCCTTAGAATTGCTCAAATTCCAAGACATCGTGCACAGGACTTACGATACGGGCAAGACGGGGCTTGGTTGTGCTATGATGAGGCCTTTAGAAAAAGAGTCTCCATAACCCCCGGGCTGAGGTAGGACCGATACGCTCAGGACCTGTGGTTGGAGTGTATGGTTAACATGAGTAGCACCCCATGGACGGATAGTGGTCACGCATTGGTAAGGGGTGTGTGGCACCGGTCAATGACCCCTTTCTGGCAGAGGAGCACCGTATTGAGTCAAAAGGGCCCATGTGCTGGGAATACAATGGGTCAGGGAGTTGCGCCTGCTCCCCCTGCTGTTTCAGGCATGCCTGTTCCCATTGTGCAGGCAGTCATGTGGCCTGCCATTGCAACAGGGTTAGGTCCCAAGGCAAGAACAAGCCCCCAGCCAAAGTTGCAGCAGGTGGCCCAGGAGAGAACAATGGCAAGGGCCCCAATCCTGGTCTGGCATAGAACACTGCGTCGGTCCTTAAGCAAATGCCCGATGTGTGAAGAAGTTTGTTACATGGTTGATGGTTTTAGGGTAGGTTTCAGGATCCCAGTGGGCAATCAAGACTAGAAAGTGGGTGAAAAACCTTAAGTCAATTTCAGAAAAGGAGCAATTGGTGCACACCAAGCTACAAAAGGAAATAGCAGAGGGAAGGGTGGCGGGCCTGTTTAGGTTCCCGCCCACTCCCTTGCTGCACGTGTCCCTGCTAGGGGTAGTTCCAAAGACGACACCAGGAGAGTTTCGCATCATTCACCATCTCTCTTACCCAAGGGGGGAGTTGGCCAATGATGTGATACCAGCTGAGCTGTGTTCTGTTCGCTACGCGTCTTTCGACGCGGCGATGGAGATGGCTAGGGCTTGTGGCCCAGGTGCGCTCTTGGCAAAATGCAACATCAAGTTGGCCTTTTGCCTCCTCCCAGTCCACCCAGATGACTTTGAGTTTCTTGGTTTCCAATTTCAAGGAAACTTCTACTTCAACAAGACTATGCCGATGGGTTGTTCAAACTCCTGTTCGGCCTTTGAGAGATCTAGCTTGTTACTTGACTGGTTGGTCCGCTATCGGGTGCACCTGTGTCATATCATCCATTACATCAATGACTTCCTGTTCTTGGGCCGTGCAGGTTCAGACGAATGTGCACAGCTCCTTCACACCTTTCAATCCATCACGGAGGAGTTGGGTGTCCCCCTGGCCCCAGAGAAGACCATGGGGCCAACCACAGTGCTCGCATTGCTTGGAATTGAAATGGATATGGTCAAGGAAGAGTCTCGCTTGCCTCAGGAAAAGCTGCTTGCCATTCAGGTGGTGATTAAGGAGTGCCTAGCACATGGCAAGTTCATAGTGCGGCAATTACAGAGCTTGCTGGGTAGGTTAAACTTTGCCTGCTGAGTCGTGGTGCCGGGCTGGGCATTCTTGTTCCGGCTCTACACCAAGGCTCCTGGCATTTTGCCTCCGCACCATCATGTTATGGCGGACATGAGGGAGGACCTTGCTATTTGGAGTCATTTCCTCTCCTCCTTCAATGGAATGAGCCTCTGGAGAAAGGGGTTACTGCTGGAAGCTGAGCTCCAGGTCCAGAGAGATGCAGCTGGGTCTTTCAGCTTCGGACTGTATTTCCATGGCAAGTGGTGTGCGGAGAGGTGGCCCGCCGTGTTGGCAGATATGGGCATAACTCGTGATCTTACCTTCATGATAGCGAATGCAGGATACAGCTACCTTCGAGCTGTATCCTATCTTGCTAGCAGTACACTTACGACCAAGGGAATTTGTGAACAGGACTGTGCTTTTCTGGTGCGACAACACAGCGGTTGTCCACGTACTTAACACCCAGTCATCAAAGTCCCCTAGAGTGATGGGTTTAGTCCAGGCCTTTGTCCTCCAGTGCCTTAGGAATAATATTCTGTTTACATCCAAGCATGTTCCCGGAATCAGCAATGGCGTAGTCGATGCCCTCTCTCACCAGCAGATGGACCGCTTCCATCTTCTGGCACCAGAAGCCCAAGAGGAACCCGAGCCCATGCCATCGGACATGTGGAACATTGGACAGTTGAGTTATTCAAGGCAGTACAAGGTTCTTTAGCCCCCAGCACTAGGCGGGCATATAGCCAGTCCTTCGCTGCATTGCAGACATTTAGGTTGCACAAGGGATGGGAGCTTGGTTTCCCCATTCCTGAAGCCCAAGTCCTACAGTTCACCATGTCACTGAATTCGCAGGGCTTAGCCCCACCTAGTATAGCAGTTAAGTTGGCAGCAGTAGTTTTTATGAACAAGCTTGCCAGTCATCCCCCGCCGGATCAAGGTTTCTTTTCCAAAAAATTGATCGAGTCATGGTCACGTCAGAGGGGCCCCAGCCAGGATAATAGTTTGCCCATCATCCCAGATATTCTTATTGCTCTAACAGGTGAATTAGTGAGTGTATGTTTTGATGGTTTTGAGATCCTCCTATTCAACACGGCCTTCAAGTTAGCATTTTTTAGGGCATTTTGAGTCTCTGAGCTGGTGGCAGCATCCAAACAGGACCCGGCAAATAGAGTAGTTAATTATAGGGATGTGACCGTCTTAGCCCAGTCTCTTTCCATTAAGTTGCAGGCATCCAAGACCGATCAGAGGCAGCGTGGGCAATCAATTATCTTGTACAGGGCGGGTTCCCTTGAATTGTGCCCAGTGGCCACTGTGGGCAGGTACTGGTCTATCCGCCCTTCTCTCGATGGCCCCTTCCTCATCCACAGGGATGGTTCAGCATTGACGTGGCATCAATTCACTGATGTCCTTCATCATGCTCTCCTTCAAGCATGTCAACCTGCCCACAAGTTTTCATCGCACTCCTTTCGCATAGGAGCAGCAAGCTATGCAGCTGCGATCGGCATGCCTGATGGCATGATACAAAGCTTAGGGAGGTGGAGATCATTGGCCTTTCAAGCTTATGTTAGAAAGTTGCCACATTGACTTTCGCTTTCTAACTCTAGCCTGTTTCTTTCATCTAGGAGTAAGACTGAGGGGCCACTGCAAGCTGATCTGGATAGCGAGCCACAGCATTGTTTATTGGGCAGGAAAAGCCACGGGCCATTCTCACTGGGGTACCCAGTTGGGTCTCAGTGATAAGGTTGAAGTTATATGGAAAGTCAGACGTGGCATGAGGTGGAAGCAGCTGATGACGCACATCCACAAGGCCTCAAGAGGGCAGCAACCTGATATTCTTGTGGTCCACTTGGGTGAGAATAACATCCCCCAAATGTCAGGTTTAGAGTTAGTAGTGAAGAATAAAAGGGATTGGTTGGAGGTAGGCAGCCTGCTGCCCGCCACCAAATTGATTTGGACAAATATGCTGGAAAGAAGAAAGTGGTCTAACACAATACTCCCGGGTAAGGTTGATAGGGTCTGCAAGAAGATCAACGGGGAGGTGGAGAGGTTGGTCCTCACTCATGGCAGGGACAGCATTGTCCACTCTGAAATTTGGTTTTCACGGCCTGAGCTTTACAGATCAGATGGTGTCCACCTGTCTGAGATGAGTATGCACATGTATCTGGCTGCTCTGAAGAGAAGTTAGCGCAGGTGATTTGAGGTCCAGGTTGGGAATCTCAAACCAGCCAAACTAATGCTGGAGGTTTGATGTGGCAGGGCTTCAGAGTGTTATGAATTAGTTCATTAGCTTAGTGGTGTGTTAAGTCATCTCCTTAAGAGATGGAGCATGGAGGAAACTAGAGCAGGGGTGGCCAGCTTCCAACCCAGGCTTAGGAGTGAGGGGTGAGCTATTCATCGGAGGACAGGGGCGGCCCCCTTTTGGCAGCCACCGCCTCACTCCTACTTTGGTCACGAGAGGGCTTGAACCTCCTCAACCAGCCAGACAGCTGGAGTGAGAGTGACCTAGTACACACAAAGTTAGCGGTACCGAGGGACATTGGGGCGCGCCGTTAGGTTTTATTAGTTATTACCTAAAATCATAGTTTTAGGCTGGACCCAGGAGGGAGTATACCCCCTCCCCAACTTTATAATGTTGTCAATAAAGTGTGCGACCTTTTAAACCCGTGTGCGTGTCGTCTTCCGGGGTACCTGGGCAAGAAATACTATCATAAGAACTGTTATACTGGATCAGACCAATAGTAAATAGATTCCAACATCCTTTCTTGAACAGTGGCCACAGCTTTGACTGCTTCCAATACGTGGACAACAGTTCATAATGGAGTGATCCATTTCCTGGTGTTCACTCCCAGTTCTTCACTATTCATTCATAACTGAAATTATAAAGTTGATAAGAGATGATTTAATTCATTCTACATTGGAAAGATATTCAGAGTTTAGGTTTTCATAAATTCCCACCTGATGAGATTCAGCAAGAAATACTAATATGCTTTTTTTTTTTTAATTCTACCTCTGTCTTTTTAAAATCTTTTTTTTTTCTCATTTGAATGCCAGTTTATTAAGTGCCTTTAGCCATTTAGTCATAGTCATGGACAACAGGAATACGAGCCCTCAGCATTATCAGACGCAGCTAGACTGTTTATTCCACTCAATCAGACACAATAACAGAAAATTGGTTCTGCTTGAAATATTGGAGCAAGAAAGTAAATAAGTGATTAGTAAACACTAAACAGCACTATTTTTCTTAAATATTGAGTCCACACACTCATCTAAAAATCTTTCATTTAAAACACACAGGGCACTTTTCTACACTAAGCCACTAAAAACTTGTCATATTAGAATTATTAACCTTTGCATTTAAACTCAGTGCTAGAGAAAACTGCTGAGCATGCTGTTTTTCCAGCATGTGCATATCTGATCTCACACACATACACACAGAGTGTGCTGCCATTCCTCAAGCAATGTTAAAAATGACCAGGGCCTGTGCCTCCCTGTTGAAGGCCACCGGCTAATCAACCCATATTAACGCAGAGGGTAATTGAGTTCTCAGTGTTCAGAGACGTTTCCTTGCACAAACACATTACTCACAGCAGTGTCATCAATAATGAAATTTAGACAGAGGATGAAAGCCTCCAAATTGGCCGAGTGTCACTTAGGACCTCCAGCCTACTATTTTTATAGCCTCCCTCCAGGAGCTCATCTTACTGTCTGTAATCAGCACCAGAACTATGCACTTGTTCGCTGTTAAGCTTTTATCTCCATGAAGTGAAGGTGACAATGAAACACTCTTCTGTAAGATCCTCTTGGCAGCATTCCCACAGTGCCTGCTGGACTGTTTTGATCCCATTCCATATGTCCACAATTTAAGCAGCACTACAACTCTTTCTCTCTGAATTGTATCATACTGCACTGCAGGGCACAATCCTGTGTACCTGCCGTTGGAAGTAATCTTTTCAGCCTATTTCAATTTTCACATTAAAGAGCTTGCTGCCTGAAACTAGATGATTACAGGTTTGTAAGGACAGGATCAAACAGAGAAAGACGCTAGCAGGGAGTCAAAAAGTGAGAACATTATTCTGCAGACATGGTTGGTTTCCTGTTCTCTTTTTAATAAATTCAGAGTCATCTGAGGCAACACTGATCTAGGTATGGTCTTGCAGTTAAATCTTAACTGCAGAGCCATTCCAATAAATTTCTGATATGTAACTACACACAGGAAAGTAATTTATGAGACTGTCACTTGTATCATTATCTAATTGCCCTTCTTCATTATTAAGAACAGTGGTGGAAGAGTTAAGGAAAGCATTGTAATATATAAACAGTTACATACACAATAACTCACGGAGGCAATAAAGCCATCAATTATTTTGTCTGCTGATTAAAGGCTATAAACATTGATCTCATCCTTCCAGGAATCAATTTCTTTTTCAATGCAATTAGGTTTTTTTGTTTTGTTTTTTATCAACAGACAGTAACTGTGCCTTTCTGTCCAAAACCTGTCAAGTGTTTTTAGCTCATATTGCTTCAGTGTTTTATTAGAAGTACTGATGGCTAATACAGTAATTCTTTAGCAATGAAGCACTTTGTCATGTCATCATACCTACAAACTAGATGGTAAAGGCCTGCACACATTGATTTGCTGTTCATTGAAAAACAATTTACTCGAAAGCATTAGTCTATTGCTAACTCTCCAAAAATGTTAATAAAATTGTATTTTGCCATACAAATACATTACAGCGGGAGATTTGCTTTATTCTCACACAAAATACACCACGCTCTTGTGCCAGGATGTGATTTTGGCAGGAATGTTGGCTGTGAAATGTCAGAGCAAACTGGGGTTGAAAGGGCCAATCTTTGAGCTCTGTCACATTTCAAAGGCCCCTCCAAGAAGGGGGTGATGAAGTTAAACAATATTTCTGAAGGGTAGTAGGGCCTTCTTCTCCAACCTGTAATGCCCTCATAGTCAAAAGAAATTTAAGATGAGCATGATGGTCTCTCATAGCTGCCGGTGTCATGACCATACATGTAGGGTTGATCTACATGAAAGGTGAGGCCCGGGACAGGGTGCCCTGGAATGGGAGAGGCAGATACTGAGATGGAAGGAGGCTGCTCTCCCCACCACCACCCAAAAGTGCCACCTCTTTTCACTACTCCTCCCTGCTCACAGAAGTCCTGGTCAGAGCTATAGAGTGTCATGCTGTGGCAGGAGACAGGGGAGCAAGGGCCCCACTCTCCCCTCAAAGACCTGCCACAGTTCAGCACAGTGCTCCTATAGCTCTGACCGGGGCTTCCGTAAAGAGGGAAAGGGCACTTCTGGGAGAGAGCAGCAAAGGGAGGCAAACTTCTTGGGAGGACGGAGAGAATGGCACAGTACTATGTCAGTACAACTACCAGTTGTACAGGGGCCCTGCTCTGGTCCGATTGCCCCAAGGCTTGGTCCTCGCATCCCAGAACATTTTGCCTGGGCTCTTTCTCCACAGAGGCCAAGTGAAGCAGAGCAGAGCTATAAAGGACTCTAACAATGTAAAATGGCTACCGAGTCTCAAAAAAATGGCCACCAACAGGAAGTTGATGGCTAGGAGGCGTTGCTTCCTGTAAAAAGGGAAGTGGCTCGGTCAGGAACTGAGAGTACCCAGCAGGAGCTTGAAGTGAGAGGATATGCCTCCAGGAAGCTCCGGTGGAACCAACCCTCTGCAGGAACCAGGATTTTGAGACGTCGCAGACAGCGTCGGAGACCAGGTGCGTTTTGTTTCACTTAAAGGGCCATAAGGCAGAAGACTTATGTTCCCAAGTACCTGGACTTTATGTGCCCCATTGGGGGAGAACTTGGTGTTAATGTGCAGGACTAAGTTTATGCTGGGGACCCACTAGTTGGGAGAAGCCCCTACCCGGTGGAACGGGTAAGCTGTAAGGGGAGATGTGGAGACCGGAGGGCACTAAGCCCTATTTGGGGTATTAGACCCCAGATATAAATTGGGTAGTACAGCCCTGTGCGTATGAAAGCATTAATTTTGTGGGCCCTCATCCAAGCTAATTCCCCACAATGGGGCAAGGCGTCCACACCCAGACAGAAAAATAAGAGGAGGTAGACCTGACACCTTTTGAAACCTCCCTCTCTTGCTGGTTGGGACATCTGCCCTCAATGCACCATGCTGGGGAAAGGGGTAAAAGTATGGGGAGCAAATTCAGAACATTCACTGTTTCCAGAAGTTTCCAGCAAACAGGGCCGGCCCCAGGGTTTGTGAGGCCATGTGGGAAGTCTTGGTGCGGGGCCTAATTTGCATAATTAGGTCCCACCTAATTATGCAAATGTGTACATTTACATAAGGTTTACTCCCTCTGGACAGAAAGGATTCCCATTCTCCACCCCTCCGAGAAGCCATAGACAAGCATAGCCTCCCAATGCTTCCCCTCCCCACCTCCCCAGCTGAGTGTCTACCACCACTCCCCAGGAGTAGTTCCACTGCAGGGGCTGGCAGGCGGGCAGTGAGGCAGGACCAGAGGTGAGGCTCCAGGTCCTGTTGCTTCTTGCTGCCAGTGCCGCCTGTGCCTTGTGCATGCACATGGTGCGACCAGTACAGAGGTGCTGCTATCAAACACACAAGACACCCAAATGCAGCTAGCCTATTAAGCGCATTATGCCATGAAAAGAGACATATATATATAACCAGTTCAGTTGTGACCCCATAATCAGTTCACGCTGCCCCCACCCTATAACCAGTTCATTTGCACCCCCAATCCCCCTATAATCAATTCACGCTGCCCCACACCCATAACCATTTCATTTGTGCCCCCAGAGCAACGTGAACTGATTATATGGGGGGTACAAATGAACTGGTTATGGGGTGCGGGTTTAAAGACAGTATTCCTGTTAGCAATAACTTCATTAAGAAGAGTTAGTGAAATAGCAGCCATAAAAATCTCAGAACCATATTTGCAGATTTTCCAAGATAGAATAGATATTGCTTTACATCCTAAATTCCTACCTAAGGTAGTATAAGTGAAACAGTTGTGAGAATGTGGCCCTTTTTACATGGGCCTCTCCCAGTCATGAACGTGCAGATTTCTGCGTGTTCATGGGTGAGGGAGTCCCGTGTGAACGACGAGATGCACACGCCATGGTGAGTGGGTGTGCATGCACGCCTACCTAACACACATCCCCACTCACCCTCCACTTGTCCCCATGCACAGAGCAACCAGGGGAAACGGTGGTTACTCCGTGGGTGTGAATGAGTGGGGGGTGAGTGGGAATACATGTGTGGCCATGTGCACGCTCCACCCACGCACTAGGGTTCCCACGGAGCCCTCCACCCGGTGGAGCCATGTAAAAATGGCCTGTGAGGAGCCACTTGAAGAAGAACAGAAGGTTGCTGCCTTGTAAATAAGGTTATTTGAGATGGCTCCTAACATTGTCACAACACCCACCCTTCCAGTCCTGCATGGAATTTTCTTTTATTCCTAGAAAGGGTTGGAAGGAACTTTCTAAGAGGGGAGAGTGCTTTTTATACTACAGGAGCTCAAGACCATCACGTGGTCTATTATTTGAACAGGGTGAGCATGCACACCCAGTTGTGAAAATGTTGGGAACCAACTCGAAGAACCTTTTTTACAAGATAACAACCTTCTGATCACTCAGATGGGGAGGAGTTGTTTGTAAACAAACAGCTTTATCAGTGTCCCGCTGCTGCTGCAGCTCTACTAGGAGGCAGAGGCAGGTGAGGGATGGGGACCGGAGCCAGGGAGGGGTGGCAGAAGAACATATTGTGGGAAAAGCTGACTGCATCCTCCCACCCAGCCAGGCATAGCTGGCTGTGGGGCTATGTGCAGCTGCACATGTGACACATGCTTGGGGCCGGCCCTGCCAGCAAGTGGTCTGTGCAGAATCTAGCTGAAATGTGTACCCACAAAAACAGGTACACCTGATGGATCTGTGATACTCGATCTAACCTGGTAACATTGGGTACTAATTGGCACATGATTAGTACCTGATGGGCTGCCTGAGTTACCAATTTTCATTCTGATTTTTTGACTTCCTGTCCTGATTTTTCCAAGTTCTGGTACCAATTTACCATTTACCTATTGGTAAAATGGTAAATTGGTAACTCGGTAATGGTAATACCTGGTATTTTGGGGGTAATCAGTTGCCTGGCTTGGTTCTCAGGCACACGATAAACTACTTGAAAATGCAGATATTATCCATGGGTAGCAAACACACTACCCATTTCAGCTTCAGCACAGACACATATCTGGCAAGTAGGATTGCACATAGGCCATTCAATGAAGAAAGGAAAATGACTTACATGTAAGCGATGTTTTTTGAGATATCATTGCTCCAGACTAGAGCTGAAACTCAGTCCTTGGAAAACTTTGGACTCCACCAGGGATTCTGGTACTCATTTCTCAATTTCTGAAGTCTGGCATTCCGGGTGCCAAGGCTGGTCTTTGGAAATCTTCGGAAGCCTCTATCAGATGCTGGCTTTGTTGCACTTGTGACTGGAGTAATCCAGACGATTGACCCCCCTAGCTTCTCTGAGCTATGAAATAAAACTTAATGCCATATTTGGTAGAAGAGGGGTATGGGAGGGGACAGTTGAGTGATGGACAAGCCAGATGGAATGTTTAAATTGGCCGGCAGAGGCAAAATAAAAGTGGCTGTGTATGTAGCCATTTTCCATTCTCTACTAAATTTGGCTGTGTGTGCTACCCTGCTGATCTGTACGTAATTGGCTTCGGGGGGAGGAGGGGCGTGCCTGGTCTGATCTGGCATGGCATGGCCTGTCCATAGGAGCAATGCTGGAGGACGGGAGTTGGTTGTTTCCACCATGCCATAATTAAAAAAAAAAAAAAAAGGGGGTTGCCACAACTGTTGCTTCCTGCTGCCTGGCACCATGGAGACCGGAGGGATCTCTACCTAGCGCCACTTCCCCCGTCCTGCGCTGCCCATATACTAGGGACAATGCCGGGGGCTGCCACCAGTGCCAAATATACTTAAAGTCTGGGTGCTGCTGCTGCTTGCACTGCCTGTTGGCAAGTTGGCAGCACCCTAGAGGCCAGAGAGGAATTACTTTTGCTGTGGGTTTTGTGGACGCTGTGACTGTACTTTATCTGTGGGTTCAATTTTGCCAAGATGTGACTGACCACTGGGGGACATAGGAGATATACTTTCTTTCTGGTTAAAACAATATGGTGTGTGGGTAGGGGGCTTGCTTCCTTGCATAGGTGGGCACTGGGAAGGAACAATGGAGGCTCTTTTTGTGGGGGGTGGGGAGTGAATGTCTGGTTTCTTTCTGTGTTATATGTCTGCTGGACTGGCTTTTGTGGGATTTCTGCCCACAGTTGCACTTTTCTGGGTTTGTCTTCTTGAGCAATTGTGCCACTCTTGCTAGCCTGTTTATCTGGGCACTGCTTGGTTGGCATAATGATTTTAAAGTCAGTGCACTGTTGATGGTGGGCCATTCTGTGGGTACACTATTGCTGGGTTTTGTTTTGGATTTCTGCCCGCAGTTGTACGTTTTAGGGATGTGCGCTCGCAGTTCAGAAATTCGAACTGAACTAGATCTGTTCGGACTTCCGAACCGAACCGACCGAACCTGAACCCAAACTGAACCAAAAAACGACCAAATAGTTTGTTTGTGTTCGGCCGCGTTCGGTTGAGTTCGGGAGGGAAAAATGTGACTGGAAGGCAAAAAAAACGTGACAGGGGTGGAGAGGCTTGGAGTATCAGCCAGCCTGCCCAAATACCATCCCTTTTCTCCTCAGACCACTGGCTTGGCAGTCTGCGATGGGCCAGGGGCTAGGCTGCACAGAGCCAATGGGGCTTGTGGTAAGGCAGGCGCAGCAAGTAACAAAACTCATCCCCCTGCCCCCCGTCCAATACCTTTTGAGCCAGCCACTGTTCCTGACAGCAGCATTTCCAGAAGGCTCCCTCTGACTCCCAGCAGTTTGCTTTCCTCATTCATTCCCAATCCTCCTCCTATTTCACCCATCCAACAGATTTACCACCCTGTTATCATTTAGTTAGATTATATTAGATAGATTTAGCTGTTATTTTTATTTTTTCCCATCCCTGTGTTCTACCTCCCTACCCTCCATTGAATCCATTCCTTTCCCTCTCCCTCCATATTCCATCCCTCATTCCCTTCCCCTGTTTTTGTATTTATTGGAGTAGGATTAGATTGATTTAGGTTTTATTTCAGTTTTTGTACCCCTCCCTGTGTTGTTGTGAGCTGTCTGTGCCTCTCCCCCCCATCCCTGTGTAATATTGTATATATACAGAGAGAGAGATTATAGTAGCTAGCTAGGTAGGAGTTAGTTATTAGTTATTACAGTTAAGTTAGCTTAGTTATAATTTATAGAGATCAGTGATTCAGTTTTAGAGTGTGTTTGTAGGACTAGGTGTTAGATATTCCATTATTTAGTTCCATAGTTATAGTTTATAGAGATCAGTGATTCAGTTTTAGAGTGTGTTTGTAGGACTAGGTGTTAGATATTCCATTATTTAGTTCCATTGGTTTTATAATAGTTAGTTAGTTAATAGCAGTTAGATTTAGTGTTATATATATATTAGATTAAAAAAAAAAAAAAGAATTATTTTTTTAATAAAATATTTGTGCATTCTTTGGGTGGGAGAAATGGAGAAGAGAGGCAGGAGAGGGCGAGGCCTGTCTGCTGCCCACAAGCCAGGCAATGAGGCACGTGGCAGAGGTGGCAGGGGCTGTGCCAGCAGAGTGCCAGCAGGCAGAAGCAGCAGCCCATCACCATGCCCCAAGCTGCGCAAACCAGATTGTGGGTCTTCCTCTCCCAGCACTAGTGGCACTAGGGGCCAGGGGGTTAGCCGTCACCTCCTGGCAGCATCCTCCACTGCCACGCAGGACAGTGGAATGCCTGCCGTGCAAGAGGCTGTGGTTGTCCCATTTGCGACTGCAGGTGCAGGCGATTCAGTGACTGAAGCTCCTCAGGGGTCACCATTGTCCCCTGACTCCCCCATTATTATAGAGGCAATTCCCCAAAGCAGTCCAGGGCTGATGGATCTCACCCTGGCTACTAGAGGCAGGGCCCGATCCCCAGGCAATGGAAGAAGGGAGCGTAGCAGCAGCAACAGCAGCTATATGGGGTAGGGGGAGAGTGCTGCTCAGAGTGAGAGCAGCACGGGAGAGCAGCCTCCGTCACTCTGTTTGGGGATGGGGACAGTGATGCAGAGATTTCTGTGGAGAAGGTCTCTGTATCTGGTGCTGCTGAGGTGATGGCTGTCCCTCCACGAGCTGTGTCGCCACTGCCAGTGCCACCATGTCCTACCCCTCTCAGGTGTGCGTCACCCGGTGCGAGCCAGAAGGCAGGAGGGGCAAAGAAATCATGGGTCTGGGAGCATTTTAAGGTAGTGCAGGCAGATGATCCACGGGAGGTGCAGTGCACTTTCTGCAATAAGCTGGTGAAGCGTGGGCAGGTGCTCACCAACCTTGGGACAACCACCATGTCAAGGCACCTGAAATCATGCCACAGTGCTGCAATGCTAAGCGGGCAGGCAGGGTCAGTGGATGGTAGTGGGTTCCCAACCCAAGTGACCAGTTGTCCACCTCCTTCATCGAGCAACCTTCCTGCTCCAGTGGCTGCCTCTAGCAGCAGGAGCAGTATCGCTGCTACGGGGGAGCGGCAGGAGCAGCAGCCTTGCCAGCAGCTTCAGTCCACAATAGAGGAGCTGGGGCGGGGGCAGCTTGCAAGGCCATTGGCAGCTGGAGGGCAGCATGGCTTTCAAGAGAAAGCCACATGCCTGTTGGGCGAGATGATCACTCTCGATAGCCAGCCCTTCTCCATTGTCGGGGACACCAGGTTTAAGCAGCTGATGGGGTTCCTGGCCCCCCATTTTAAGCTGCCATCCTGCACCACCCTGAGTCGTACGGTGGTGCCAGCCCTGTACGTGGCTTTGAAGGAGCGGGTGAAGGAGCAGCTGGCAGGGGCTGAGGGTGCCACTGTCCATTTTACCACTGACCTGTGGTCCAGCCGGAATGCCCAGCACGCAGACCTGGCGGTGATGGCGCACTAATGGCAGGACCCAGAGTCGGCATTTGACAGTGGCATGAGGGGTCCTGAAGCAGGGTATAGGTGGGCCCTGCTTCAGGCGGAAGTCACTGGACTGCCCCCACACTTCTAGGTATATAGAGGCAGCCCTGAATGCGGTGGTGGGGGAGTGGGTCACGCCAGGTGCACCGTTCACCCCGGGGTGTGTGGTGACCGATAATGTGGTGCATATAGTGAGGACTGTCCATGATGGGGGCTTGACGAGCATCCCTTGCTCCGCACACACCCTCCACCTGTTGGTCAGGGACGCTCTGGGCTTGGGGGATAAGGGGATGGGGAAGGCACCCTTAGCTCCCTGATTGACAGTGGGAGGAAGCTGGCAGGCTTCTTCAACAGGAGCGTGAAGGGCAGCAAGCTTCTCTGGGAGAAGCAGGCAGAGCAAGGCTCCCCTGTGCACCTGCTGGTGCAGGACGTTTCCACCAGGTGGAATTCCACCTTCCTGATGCTTGAGCGGCTTGTGGAGCAGAAAACTACCTTGCATCAGGTGCAATTGGACACAGACAGCAGGGCACCTCCAGGCTTCAGTGGGGCAGAATGGGAGATCCTCTCCCAGACGGTCTTCGTTCTGAGACCGTTCCTGGAAGTGACAGAGACCAGCAGCTCCTCCATGGCCACAATCAACCAGGTGACCCCTCTGGTCCAGAGTCTCCACAGGAGTCTTGAGGAGATTCTGCAGGGGCAGGATTGCGACCCTCAGGACAAGAAACTGGGGGCTGAGACGGTTGGGCTGGCCCAGAAGCTCAAGACAGGCCTGAAGGCGAGGTTTGACGAGCTCCTGCTGCGGGGGGGATATGTTTTGGGAACAATGCTGGACCCAGGGTCTAGGGCAGTGTGGCACGCAAGTCAGCCCTCTATGGCCTCTGGAAGGATGATCTTGTGGGGAGGGTCCAGAAGGCAGAGCGGGCTCTGGAGAGTTCGCAGCGGCAGCAGAAGCAGCTGCCGCAGCAGGACACCCCTGGGGATGGTGGGAGCAGCTGCCCCTTTCAGTCAGCGGGGTCTATCCCTGCCTCCAGGCCTAGTGGTAGATGCAGCACCAGCAGCAGCACCCCTACTGCCAGCAGCTCCTCCTCTGTGCAGCCCATTCTGGGGAGCATGGAGTCCAGCACAAAAGGGCAGACAGCGTGGTTGAGGGCAGTGGGGGTGGGGGTGCACAGGGACAGCTACGAGAGGGAGTATGACGGCGCCTCAGCAGCAGTGGAGACATAACTGGATGAGGAGCCGTGCATCGATGGCCTAATGGGCTGGCAAGACCGACGTGTGGCCGGCCCTATCCAAAGTGGCCAGGGGATTATTGTCCTGCCCACCAATCAGTGTCCCCAGCGAGCGGGTGTTCTCCATGGCAGGGGACATTTGCTTCCCGCACCGCCTGAGACTGGGGGCCAAGTTGGTGGAGCAGTTGTTGTTCCTGAAGATCAACCTTCCGCTGCTGGGATTCCCTGAGCTGCCCCTGGACCAGGATTGATGGTGGAGTGGCACACACACCATCCCATGCCAGGGGCAGTCTTGGGAAGGGGCTCCTCATCAATCAGGGCTGCTGTGCTGTGCTGAGGTGCTGTCCCTCCCTCCCAATGCTGCAGTGGCACCCGCCCTGCCCTCCTCCCTCTATTTCATACTACACGGCCTTGGCCGACCTATCTGACTGATTGCATGCTGCAGGGTGGCATTGGGAACCTGTAAGCCTACCAGCTGACCTCTGGCTAGACAATCTCAGCCCACCTATCTGACTGGCTCTCCCGTGCTACACAGTCTTTGCTAGCCTATCCAGGTGCCCTGTCAAGGTCCCAGCCTGTCTTCCCTAATGCCTCTCATACCACGCTGGCTGCCCACCTGTCCACCCAGGTAGCCTAGATCAAAGCCTGCCTCAGTCTGTCCGCCTTCCACTCATGTCATGCTGCCTGCCCTTGCAAACCCTGTGTGATGTCCCCCGCTGGCCTGGTAATCCCGCATATGCTATCTGCCGGTACATGGGTGCTCTGCCCTGGCAAATCCAAATGTGCCCACGCAATCCTGCTGCTACCATCTGCTGCTGTATGGGAGCTCTTCCCTGGAAAATCCTACTATGCTGGCTCCATGGGTGCTGCGTGCCAAGAGACAAAACCTGCTGCCAATGTTGGCTAATATGCTGTCTGTGTTATGGGTTCTGTACCCAGGCAGGTATCAACGCTAGGTCTGCTGCAGCTGCCAATGGGTTCTGTATCCAGGCAAGTATCAACGCTAGGTCTGCTGCAGCTGCCAATGCTGGCTATATGCTGTCTGTGCCATGGGTTCTGTACCCTGGCAATGCTAGGTCTGCTTGCTGCAGCTGCCAATGCTGGCTATATGCTGTCTGTGCCACGGGTTCTGTACCCTGGCAATGCTAGGTCTGCTTGCTGCAGATGCCAATGCTGGCTATATGCTGTCTGTGCCATCTCAATCCTCAATCTGGACTGCTGTTGCTGTGCTGAGGTGCTGTCCCTCCTTCCCAATGCCCAGGGCCCGCCCTACCTCTCTCACTAGACGGCCTCGGCCGGGCAATCCGACTGACCTCATGATGCAGGCTGATATTGGGAAGTTGTAAGCCTGCCAGCTGGCCTCTAGCCCTGCCAGTGCCAAGGTCCCAGCCTGCCTTCCCCACTGCCGTGCCTCTCATGCCACGCTGCCTGCCCACCCAGGTGCCCAAGATCCAAGCCTGCCTCAGTCTGCCTGCCTGTCGACTTGCCCTTGAAAACCCTGTGTGATCTCCCACGCTGGCCTGGTAGTACTAAAATCACGCAGCTGCTGTCTGATGGCCCATGGGTGCTCTGCCCTTGCAAATCCTAACGTGGCCATGCGATCCTGCTGCTGTATGGGAGCTCTTCCCTAGCAAATCATACAATGCTGGCTCCATGGGTGCTGTGCATACAGGCAAATCCTGCTGCTGCCATCTCTGCTGTGCCACGTCATTCCAGGCAGGGATGGCTGTCCACTCACTACATCAAGAAGCTGCCACTCTAACCCCAGGACCCACCATCAGGGTTCTCTGGGGCCCTCATGGAGAGTTGTCATCCACCTTTTCTTTATGAGTTAGCAACATGCTGTGTTTATGAAGGGAGAGAGAGAGTCTCCCCACTAGCAGGACAGACAGTCAAGATCCCACCCATGCTGTCAGATTTTTTTCAGATTTTAGATTTATTAGGCACAGCTTTCGCCTTATGCCAAAAAAACCCAGCAACAAACAACAAATCAAACAACAACAAGCACTAATTTACACCAAACCCATCCTCCTTATCATTTACAAAAACTTTAACATAAATAAAAACAAGGTTTAAAAGAACAAAGTTAATAATAATAGTATTAAAATCTAACATAAAATCCAACATCCAATCTATTACCCATAGCCCCTTGGCTTAACTTAAATCCCCATAGGGGATAGAACAGGAAATAAGAAGAGGAATAACCTTTCCCAACTAACTAATTTAACCCGGAGGGCTACCACCGTCACTCTATTCCAGCCAGACTAGTTACCAGTACACCTGGCTTGTATTGCACACCACTTCTTTGATGCCAGAGATGTGTATACAGCAAGAGCAATTATTGCCTCCTTTTGCGTCAGTGCCATCAACTCACAAAAACTACCCTCTAGCTCTCACCTGAAACCTTTGGCAACAGGGGAACTATCCCTACTGTCCATAGTGCATCAAAATAGGGGCAGTGCAATAGAAAATGGCAAATGTCCTCAACTTCCTCCTTATAACAAGAGCAAAGTCTAGAAGCCTTTGGAGTGGAGGTATACCTACCCTCCACATTTGCCGTTTTGACCAGCTGCCAGCGTAATAGAGTATAAGCTCACCTTAATTTAAAGCTGGTCAAAATATCCCACCCATGCTGTCACACACCTGCACTATATGGCCAGAGATAGAGGCTCCCTGCTAGAACAAGAGAGGAGGGAGGTGGAGGGGGGGGAGGTGCATCCAGCTCAACCCGCCATGCGCCACCTTCCAGAACCAACGAGAGCTCTCATCTGTGCCCACCACCACCAGCCTACTCCTCCACACCACACCCACCCACAGATTCCCGCTGCCAGACACAAGTCCTGCCCCTCCTACAGGGCTGTCTGCAAGTTGAGACCCTGCTGGCACATCTTGGGGCTAATACGCTATGTGTGCTGCTGCTGTAGGTAGGGATTTGACAAGCTGTATTCAATCAGATTATGTCACCTGCCAGAAGCAGCACAGAGGGATAAAAGATTGGCACATCAAACAAAGCAGGTAACAGCAAATATAACTTTTATAAAACCTTTAAGTATACAAACATTCTATTGACTGAGAAAACTATAAACAAACATACAAACAAAGGAAACAAACTTAGGGGTTTGTGGGGAAACGTGGAGGAATGTGGGGAAAAGGGGAAATGGGTCGACGGGTCCAAGGGGTGGGCACATCCTCCTCCACCTCATACCCATGGTTGCGGGCAAATGCAATGGCCCCCTCCATGGACGCCTTCAACTTACTGACCGCCTGGTGGTGCAATTCCACCTCCTCCCTCTCTGAGTGGAGGTACTCCGCATAAGCCGCCACGGAACGCTCATCAGCACAGAGCTGCTGGAACCGCACCACCAGCCGGTCAGCCATGGAGTGTGTTCAGCCCCACATGTCATCCATGCATTTGTGGACGGGCCCCTCAAGCTCAGCCCAAAAGGCATTTTCCTCCATGGACTCCTGCTGGTGGGCTTCTGACTCATCCATGGAGCTGGTGGGGGGAAGGTCTCAAGTGGTGCCATTTCTTCCGGGCCTTTCCCAGCCGGCTCTGCTCCTCCACCCCAGAGTCCGTGTGGCTGCCGCTGCACCTTCCAGCCAGTGCCACACCACACTCCACTGTGAGGTGGTGGACATTCTTGTCATGGGCAATGAGCCCAGATGTGGTCCCCTGACTGCCCCGCTTCATTTGTTTTCTGCAGATCTAAGGAAGATAAAAAGATAGGAACATAAGAAGTGCCATACTGTGTCAGACCAATGGTCCGTAGACTGTCAAGCCCTGCCTGCATTCTGTCTCCACAAGTGGGTGGCTGGCCAATCTCTCTCTCTGCAGGGGACTTCCTAATAGGTCATAGGGCAATCAATTCCCTGTTGTTCCAGCCCCCGTGCCTTACCGTACATATGGCTGTTTTTCTGTCTCTCATGAGGTCATACTACCTCCAGACCCAAGACCTCATCTTCCCGGTGTCCTCAACTGGCTCCGACCTCCACCTCGGGATTCTTCTGGTCCAGGCACAAGTGGCGGAGCGGGCATTGGATTCGTCATCCTCTCTGAAACAGGAACACATAAACAACAACACATAATATCATGCATTAATGATGATGCCTCTAGTCCTCCCTCCTTGGGGTCCCCGACTGGCAGCACATGCAAAGAAATCCTGCCCTTCTGGAGGGACAGAGACCCCTGCTAGGAGGGATGCAGCATGGCACCGGCACTTGCAAATCCTCCCCTTCTTTGGACTAGTAGAGCCTGCCAGGCAACACGTGCAAATCCTGCCCTTCTGGGGGATGCTCGTGGCTAAGGAGGGCAGCTGGAGGGAGAGAGACCCTTGCTAGGGATGGCTGGCAGTTTGGCATGTGTTTGGGGTGTGTGCTTCCATCGGATCGTGCCTGACTGCTGGAAGAGCCCCAAACACACACCCTTTCTCTCTCTGTGGCAGAGGCAGACATCCGCTGCCAGTCACCCGCTGATGCCCGCTGTTTGTTCCTGACTGCCAGTGCCCCACCACCACCACCCAACATGCCAGTAGAGGATAGTATTCTTCTTGTCCTCAAAGTTCTATGGAACAATAATCAAAAATAAAATTTACAAACCTGGCAGCAGCAGCAGCAGCAGCAGCAGCACCCTCTTGCTCCTCTGATGAGGAGGAGTACAAGTCGACCACCACCTCCCCCAAAGGTCCAGCGGTGGCAGACTCTTCCTCCTCCACAATCCTCACCTTCTTCTTCAGCCAGTCCCTTGTAATCTTCCTCTTCATTTTTTTTTCTCAACCAGCCACACAGTCACCAACCAATTCAACCGCAACCAAACCAATCCAGTCAAACCAAACCAAACAGGTAAACACACACCAGCCAGCCACAGCACGCGCACACATGCTCTCTCGCCACACAAGCTACACACACACTCAGTTTTTGGTTTCCGATGCTATCACAGGACCACGATACACCCCCACCAAACCGAACCACTGAACCGAACTCAGGTCCCGGACCGAAAGACCAAACGCAGTTCCCAGACTGAACGACCAAACGACTGAATGGCCAAACCGCAATCTGTTCGCACATCCCTAGTACTTTTGTGGGTTTGTCCACTTGAGTGATTGTCCCACTTTTTCTAGCCTGCTTTTCTGGGCACTGCTTGGTTGTCATAATGATTTTAAAGTGGGTGAACTGCTGATGGTGGGCCATACAGTGGGTAAACTACTGCTGGCTTTTGTTTTGAATTTCTGCCTGCAGTTGTACTGCTGCTAGCCTGCTTTTCTGGACACTGATTGGCATAATGATTTTAAAGTGGGTGCACTCTTAAAGGAAAGAATTCCTATGTTCCTGGGATTTCCAAGGTCCAGAGTTGCAAGTTCCAAATTCTGGGTCCTTGGAAAAAGTTCCAAAGTTCAGCCAAGTAGCCAAACCGGATACTCGGAACTTTGGAATTTGGTCCGAGTACCCAGAAGACCTATTCGGTGAAGTCCTATTCCAGACATGAAGGTGAATGGGCAAAGAGGTGAATGGGCTCCATACACTTTTACTTCCCATCAGGAAGGGGCTGGCAGCAAACCTAGCCTTTACCCTGCCCTCTATGCATTCACAAATAGATCTGAAGCAAGCTGAAGTACCTACTTTCCTGTTCAAGGTGGGAGAAATCAGGGAAGGAATAGTGCCCCTCTGAGTCACAGTTCCTTCTCAGAGTTGCTCCTGTGGAATTGCAGCTATGTGCTGCCCAAAATTTAGGTTAAGAAATTGGGTCATGATCAAATTCAGTTTATGGGGAACAATTAGTATCTTGCTTCTTTCATGGATTCTGCACTGCTGATCAGTACTGACTGAAAGAGCAAAAATAGGCAGATGCTGTATCTCTCCAGTTGCAGCCTCTAGCTCTTTACCAAAGAGAGCATTTTCTTTCCTCTGCAGAAAGCATTTGGTTTGATGGATGGCTCAACAGACGCAAAGACAACTTGTAGGAATTGCTTCTGTTATGGAGCACCTGTACTTCGAGTTACCACATACATCAGTCACTGTAAGTAGAATTCAAGCCATATTCGTCTTGAAAACCTCATGCATAACACTGTAGGTTGGTGGGGTATCTTCACCCTTGCCCACAAGGCACAGCACAGTGCAAGACAGTTGGGCTTAAGGATTCCCTTAATATGCTGCCCATTAAAATCAAATTTAGCACAGCCGATAAGGAAAGAAAACAAAGTACAGAAGCACGGACATAGCTAGGTTGGAGTGAGCCCTAATGCAGATGGAATGGGCCTCTCCAGACTAGGGGTGTGCACAAGGAGCCAATGTTGTTTTTGTTTTTGTTTTTAAAATTGTCTTTTTTCATTTTCATTTTAGAAAACAAAATTGTTAAATTTGTTTGTTTTATTTTTGGTTTTGCATTGGATTCCAGCAGGAATCAGCTTCCTAAGGCTCAGGGAGCACTTGTATTTTGCCTCCAAAGCACATTCCCCCTTCATCAAAATTTGCCAAGAGTGGCAGAAATATCATGAAGAAACTGGTATGTAGCATGCGGGCATTGGATAGAGCTAGAGCAAACACTGGCAGGCAGTGGGCACTGCTGTGGAGCACTGAAGCAGAAGGCGCTGTGACTCGCAGAAGGAGGAGGACACCGATGGTGGTTCGTGCCCAGCAAGGCTTCAACTTCTTGGAAGCAGAATATGAGGGAGAGACTGATATACAGCAGGCAGGCAAAAGATGAGCATCAGGGGCACAGGCAGCCAGTGGGCAGGCTGGCACTGGGAAGGAGCAGAGAATGGGAAAGGAGACATGTTGTCACAAGTCTGTTGGGCTTAAAGTAGCAGAGACTGCCCCAGGGGGACAGGACTTATGAGAGAGATAGACAACACAGATTGGCAGTAATAATAATAATAATAATAATTTTATTAGGCATCAGCTTTCGCTATAGCCTTCAGTCAAAACAAGTCACAATGCAATACAATAATAAAAATATGAAGTAAGAAATAAAAGTAATGTAATGTATAAATATTAATAAATAAATGAATAAATATGAGTTAAAATACTTAATTAAATACTATAATCTATAACTATACTTCTAAATTTAATACAATCTCAATTCCATTCCATTCTACAGTTGAAGGGAGGGAGGACCTAAAAAACCAAAACCAAAAGAATCCCTTTCATAATTCGTTTTTCAGTCTTCCGTTTCCGACAGATTGGCAGTAGCACGCAAGCAGAAGCAGTTTTCCAGATCAGAAGCAATCAGACTTGCTTAGACACCACCAAGTGTGGCAGGACAGATGAGAGAGAGAGAGAAGCTGTAGCAGCAGGCAGGAGGACAGGCATTGGTGGCTGTTCTGGGTATTTGGTACTATCCTTGGCACCCCAAGATATGTCAAGGCATCAATTGCAGTGATTTCTCTGGGGAGCAGGACTTGTGAGAGAGAGACATGAACTGGCAGGAGCAGGCAGTAGTGGCAAGGGTGGAGAAGCAGAGGCAGCAGGCATTGGCACTGGCATTGGCACCCCAAAGTCTGGCAGGAAATCAATTTGCAGAGAGCATCCCGGGGATGGGGGGGGCAGAACTTGAATAGAGAGATGCACACTGGCAGGAGGCACGGCAACAGTGGGCAGTGTCAGACACGCAGGTGGAGGAGGAGCAGAGGCAGCAGGTAGTAGCACTGGCGTTGGTCCATCAAAGTCTGGAAGAGTATCAACTTGCAGAGAGCACCCCAGGGTCCAAGACTGTGTGTGAGAGAGGCACACTGGCAGGAGAGCAAAAGCAGCAGGCAGAGCTGGCAGGTGGAGGAGCAGAGGCAGCAAGTTGTGGCAATGGCATTGGCACCTCAAAGTCTGACAGGGTATCTGTTTTCAGAGAGCACCCCAGTGGGGCCGGACTTCTGTGAAAGAGAGGCGTGCTGGCAGGAGCAGCAGCAGGCAGTGCTAGGCAGGCAGGCAGGCAGCAGCATGTAGTGGCACTGGCATTTGCAGGGTATCAACTTGCAGAGAGCGCTCAGGAGGGTAGGACGGTTTGCGAGAGAGAGGCGACAGAATCACTTGGCATGATTTTAATGTGCAGTTTTTAATACATACAAAAATCTCAATTTATACCAAGTTATTTGTCATAAGAAGCATAATTTGCCATGACTTAATCTACTCCAATGATGTTTTTGCATTTATATTTAAAGTGGGTATCATTTCATATGTGTGACCTTTTTTTGGTTTGTTTGTTTGGGTTCTGTGTTTTGAAGGTATGTTTTGGGTTGTTTAGTAGTTTATCTGATAAATACCTTTTTTGCAGAGGAAGGATTTTTTTCTCTCTCTGGGTAGTTGTCTCATGGCATATGTTTGTGTTTTGTGGGGGGCGATGTATTTGTTTAGTAGTGGATGTAACTGGAGTGTGGCTTACTGGCATGTTGTTGTTGTTTTTTAATCTGTTTGAATTTTGTTAATGTTGTATCTGTTGTTGTAACGTTGGTTCTGCAAATTTGTATAATTTTTTTGTCAACTCCACATTGACAAAAATTTGAAGAAGAATTTAAGTTTAGGGGGATACAAACTAGGTGAGGGTAAAATATTGCATTTCAGAGATTAAAGTTGACATGTTGCCCATATTAAAATCAATAGGAATCATTCATATCCGAATGGGCTTTTTGCTCTCACTAGTGCATCCGCTTTTTAGTGATAGCACATCCCTGTAGCTTCAAGATATGGGACATAATTCAAAGCAGGAAGACAAGAGAGGTATAAAATTTGCTTCATTTTGTTTGATTGTTTCACTGTTAAAAAAGATTATATTTTAAACATTTTGATAGGCTGTTTGAAGTTCCTCTGCATTTCAATAACCCTCTTTTATCACAATTATGAATACACTATGCCAGCTTTTGCATTCTTCTTGCACTGCCTGGCTCTCCAGACTCTCTAGGCTTGCAAAACAAGAGACACTGAGGAGCTGTGATGCTTGAAATAAGGGATGCCGGTTATGTAAATAAGAGTTATGCAAGGGCATAGCTATAATAGGGACAGGGGGTGTATGAGCCTGGGGGCCCAATGGTCCTTGGTGCAGCTGCATCCTTTGCTGCTAGGACTGGGAGGGAAGAGTCATAGTGGGGGCCTATTCCATCTTCTGCACTAGGGCCCATTCCAGTCTAGCTACATTCCCGGGGATATCTATTATGCTCTGTGGAGCTGTGGGGTTCTGAAATAAGGAACATTCGCTTTAAAAAAATGACTGTCCCTTATTGTCGACGCACCCCAATGAAACACAGAGACTTGTGTTGGTTTAAAACTGGCCGCACTCTTTAGTCCAATCTTCAGCTTAAAAGGCAGGTGGCGTAATTGCACCATGCAATTTGGGTCCAGTATGCCATGTTGCTAATATAACTTATCAACTCAGGTACTGCCCGGATGTGCCCTCCGTTGACAGTATCCTAAACAACCAAACATCCCCTCCTTCAACAAGGGCAAGACCGAAGGGGCGGGGGGGGGAGGGGGGACAGCCCAACTATGGGTGCGAGTAAGAAGTGAAGCA
This sequence comes from Sphenodon punctatus, assembly GCA_003113815.1. Classification (NCBI taxonomy): domain Eukaryota; kingdom Metazoa; phylum Chordata; class Lepidosauria; order Sphenodontia; family Sphenodontidae; genus Sphenodon; species Sphenodon punctatus. The sequence goes on from QEPC01005117.1 coordinate 4,642,042, forward strand.
TCCACAAGGTCCGAAAACAGCGCATGTCCCTGCAAACCCTGTTAAGACACCACTCCCGGGGAACATGATCACAGTGCATGCTGTGTCCCGCATTACACTGTGTATCAACTCCCCATCTCTTAAGAAGATGACTCTTAATAGCTTATTAACCTACCTATTAAACCTATCATGGCATACTGAACCCCTGCTGAGTGTGACAACAACTCCCTTTATAAAATTTGATTATCTAGTTCCAATCTCCTAAATTCCTAATCAACCTTGGTGGTTCCAAATTACTCTATTGATTGGCCAAATCAGAATTGTAAACTCTAGATTAACAAATTATAATACCAAATCAAATATTAATGCAGCCCAATTGATAAATTAACCTATTTAGCCTACTCAGCACTGTTAAGGAGGCAAAACACACGACTGTTCCAAGAAGGATACCCGCCAAAATTCCTCCTCGGTCCCTTAATGACAACCGGTTTAAAACCACAGTGCTAGAGGGAGGTGGGTGGGGCTGACTCTTCGGCTGTTTGGTGAGAATGCCGCTCCTCGCGGCTCTCCAGAGGTCCGCCCCTTCTAATAAGGGGCGGACCCAGTCCAGCGAGACACGCGTGCGCCGCCTCACTCTCAGGACGGTTGCCTGGCAACCCTACAGCAGGCGAAGGGCTTTCTAACAAGCTTTTTCGCCAGGGCCCCTTCTCTGCATCTCTCCCTTACGCAGGGGGGGGCACAACAAACACCCCATTGCCACAATTTTGGGGGCGAAGGGGACAAATAAGGGATGTCTGGCAACCTCCTACCCTTACTTCAATGCATACAGGTTCTTACATGGCACCATTAACTGTAGTGGCTGAATGTCATTAATGGTATATGATCCAGACAGGTTTTGAACAAACTTCCTAATTTAGGTAACTAGTTTAGGTTTGTTGAGTGGATTAGAAGAGGCAACATGGCCTAGTCAGAATTAGGGGACATGGTTTCTAATTCTGACACTGGGTGGTGAGACACATTATGATAACCACTCAAATATGCATGGTTTGTAGTTTGTATGCATGTTTGGATACCCAGGCATAGGTCTGGCTACAAATGAAACCCAGGGGGGAATAAACTGGAGCAACCACCCCAAATTGTGTTCCATATGTAGCCTGTGCAACATTGCTCCTGCAACATTGAGGAGACGGCTGAGATTTTGGAACTACCAAACAAATTCTGTACATAAACTAGTGAATGGCTGGCTCTTTGTCTCCTTAGTGATACAGTACAAGTATAACTAAGTTTGCCTGAGAAAATGAATACTACAACTATAATCAATAAGAATAACTCAGACTATAACAGAAAGATTTGCAATTGGCTGCTTTGTTTATTACCATTCATATTATGGCAGCATAAAATAGGTTTTGCATTACCATAAGCTCAGATAAGGTAAAAACAGACATGCAGCTGTCACAGCTGCTCCGTGCCCCAGCCTGGAGCGGGAAAACCTCCTCGGCCAAAATCCTTGTTCATGCCATGGTTATCTCTCGCCTCGACTACTGCAACCTCCTCCTTGCTGGCCTCCCTCGCTCCCACCTGTCCCTCCTTGTGGCGATCCAAAACTCTGCCACCAAGGTCATTCACTCTGCCCGTCGCTTCGACCATGTGACGCCTCTCCTCCTCTCCCTTCACTGGCTCCCCCTTCCGGAACGTATCCTGTTCAAACTCCTGGTTTTCACGTTCAAATCGCTCCATGACCAAGCTCCCCCTTACCTCTCGGACCTAATCGCCCTACG
>QEPC01005117.1:4648324-4659586 GCA_003113815.1 Sphenodon punctatus
CCATAACAACACTTCCCAAACGGCCGAACTGAACAGCCAAACGACCTAACCGAACAGCCTGTTCGGACGACCAAACCAAACAGCCGAACCCGAACGAGCCGTACTGCCGAACCGAACACAGCCAAACCGAACTGCCGAACCGAATGCAGCCGAACCGAACGGCCGAACCAGAACCGCAATCTGTTCGCCCATCCCTACTTTGTACAGGAACTTCTGCTCAAGAGAGAGGTGGTGGAGATGGAACAGATGTTGAAGACTGCCGAATGTGTTTGGAAAGCATGTGTTTTTTATTTCAGACAGAACAGAAGTGGAAGTGCTTAAATTGAGCATTTTAGTCATGTCTTGCTTTTTCCACATTCCAACAGGAGAGGCTCAAAAGCCATGATAACACAGTACTGACAAGATCAGCAGACAGTCACAATAGCATAAGGAAAAGGCAGAACACAATGGGGGCAGGAAGAAACTGGAGGTGGTGGTAGCTTGTTAAAATTCTTGGGACAATGCAAAACTTCACCCAGAATAACTTTATTCTATTGGTCCAAGGTGCCTGACACTTCATCATGCTGGAGGTAAAGACAGCCGAAACCATTTACTCGCCTGGTATATCTGATCAGCAGTTATTTGGCAGGCATGGTATATACTGTGTCGATCTGCAGGTAACTGAGTTTGGGAGCAATCTTTGAAATATTTTTCAAAGATAAAATTGTGTTCCAGCACTACAGATACCCCAGCAGGCCCCTTTGACTGCATATCATTCAGGACTGAATTGCCCGTTTGTACATTTTGAAAAAATGAAGCCCTGTTCATACTATTATTACTTTAGGATCCTTTTCCAGATTATTTTGTTATCTGCTAACATTTGGTAAAATGGACTGTATTAAATAATATAAATCCAAGAGCGGGCAGTATTTTATTCCATCCTTTACCTAGCAGAAAAGTCTTGAGGTGTCAAAAGTAACCTATGCAACTAAGAATTTCATCATCAATGCAGACAGCCTGAAGTACAATAAAATTCAAATATTCATAGGACCAAGAAACAATATGCTGCATATACCACTCACTGAAAGATCTACAACTGCTCGAAAACAGAAATATTCAAATCTTCTTTCAGTGACTGAATAGCTAGACAGGTTTTGCTAGTCATGATGAAACAGAAATTCCATCATTTCTGGTTACAGAACAGAACTGCAAAGCGAATTGGATTAGTGGCACATGCTAAAATTAATTTCTAAATTTAATATCCTATCAAATTGTGCCTTGTGTGTGTTTGCTGCAATTATATTTAGATCATCTGAAATTTAATCTTTCGGAGTAAAATAAACAACCTCCTGCAGTTAATTACATTATTAGGAATGGAGAAATTTGACAAAGAATCTAACATATTTTCAGCTGCTAAATATCTGGGAGCCCTGTTTGCTAAAATGAATGCAATGTATTTATTTATTTATTGTAACGTTTGTACAATAAATAAAAGCATCTCGGTGCGGCTAACAACATATTAAAACAGATTTAAAAACAATAATAATAATACAGTTAAAAACCTCACATTAAAGCAACTTATCCCCTACCCTAACCCAACCCACCCAGCTCATCTCCCTTGGGAAAGACGCAGCAGAACAGTCAGAAATTGTCTACAGAAAAAGGGAAGATCGGTGGTCAGGCGAACCTTCAGTGGGAGGGAGTTCCACAGCCGTGGCGCGGCCACAGAGAATGCCCTCCACAAGGTCGACAGCCAAGAAACTTGGGGGACCTCGAGGAGGGTGCCCCTGGCCAACCGCAGGGGCCGATCCAGGATCCGGTGGGTGAGGCGGTCCTGTAGATAGACTGGGCCCAGGCCATTTAGGGCTTTAAAGGTCAACACCAACACCTTGAATTGGGCCCGTAAGACTATCGTCAGCCAGTGCAGAGTGCGAAGCACTGGTGTAATGTGCTTGCGTCGGCCTGTCCGAGCTGCCATGTTCTGCACCAGCTGCAGTCTCTGAACCAGCACCAAGGGTAGTCCCACATAGAGTGCGTTACAGTAGTCCAGTCTCAAGGTAATAAAAGCATGGACAATCGTGGCCAGATCCGAGTCAGAGACATATGGCCAAAGCCGATGTACCAGATGTAATTGGCGAAATGCCCCCTTCGCCACAGCTGCCACCTGGACATCCAGGTGGAGCTGCAGGTCAAGGAGCACCCCCAGACTCCGAACCTGAGATACCAGGGGAGGATAGACCCCAGCAATGATGTGGACCACCACTCTCCTGGCCTTCCCCACAACCATCACCTCCATCTTGTCGAGATTTAACCTCAGATTTAACCTCAGGTGGCTCGCCCTCATCCAATCCCCCCACAGCTGTCAAACACCAGGTAAGCACCGAGACTGCCAGGCCTGAGTCGGATGAAAAAGAGAGATATAGCTGGGTGTCATCAGCATATTGATGACACTGTATGCCAAATTCCCTAACAACCTCCCCCAAAGGCTGCATATACACATTAAACAAGAGAGGGGACAGGATAGAACCCTGCAGAAGTCCACACATGAGGCCCTGGGGAGAAGATGAAAAATCACCAAGGACTGGGTTCTCCCAGCCAGGAAAGAGCGGAACCATTGAAGAGCAGTCCCATCAATCCCTGCCCAGTCCCGCAGCCAAGTCACCAACAACTCATGATCAACGAGATCCAATAGGATCAACAGGGTTGAACGACCCCGGTCCAACTCATGGGAGAGGTCATCAACTAAGGACACAAGCGCCGTCTCCGTGCCATATCCTGGATGAAAGCCAGACTTCGAGCGATCGAGAAAATTAATCCAGTCCAGATGCTCCTGAGCTGCCGGGCCACCACCTGTTCAATAGCCTTCCCTAAAAAGGGAAGGTTAGAGACCGGTCAATAGCTTATCAGGACGCCAACGTCCAATGATGACTTCTTGAGCAGGGGCCGCACCACAACCCCCTTGAGACAGTCCAGCACCCTCCCCCCCCAGTCTGCCACACCAGAGGCCATCCCACCCCCCCAAGGGAGACCCCCACCCACTAATATACCCCCTACCCTCTTCTTGCATAGGAGAGTTAGCCCCCCTCCCCAGGGGGCTGCACCCCTCCCTCACATCAAGAGGAACAGCCCCTTCCTCCAAATCAATCCCCTCGCCCCCATCCCACATACCCCCTACCCTCCTCTGCCACAGGAGGATAATCCCCCTCCCCAAAGGGCTGCACCTTTCCCTCACACCAAGGGGTACAGCCCCTCCCCCCACAATCATTCATATGACCAAGGCTTGAGCATGCTGAGGTCTGGAAATCATACAGGAGTTACCAGGAGGTCAGTCTTGGGGCAGGAATTGTACTGAAGGAACAGGGAAACCTGAGGGTCTGGAATCACTTCAGGAGTCTGTATCCAGGTGATCCATCTAGGGAGCAAGTGTCATTCTAAGGGGTAAGCCAGCCATCGTCCAAAGCCAATGCAGGGGTCAAAGTCAGGAAGTCCATCCAAGGAGACGAGAGTCAAGGAGTGAGACAGGTACAGGACTGGAGACTGAACAGAGGAATACTGGTGTTGAAGGAGAGGAAGGAGGGAAACTGATAAGACACAAAGAATCCAAGAGAAGCATGTGGAGCCACTATGAAGCATTAAGCTGCTCTAAGGATGCTTGCTTCCTCAACCCTTAGGCCCTGATCTTGCAAGGGTTCACTGTCCTCAGACCACCCACACCTCAGCTGACCTTATATAAGGCTCAAGACAATCCAGTCTTGGTTTTGTGCGAAAAAATATGACATGTATACATAAGGCTGTTCAGAAGTTGTTCTTCTCAATGTAGACTGCATCATATACTACCTCAGAGCTGCCTCTTGTGGTTTGACCCCGAACGAGATTCCCATAGGCCAAAATGGGAGTCCCAAGGTCAAACTGCGAAAAGTGGCAACCCTACTGAGGAGCCTGAAACTCTGAATTCTGAGTCAGAACTAGGGAACTTGTTATAGTTATCCAGGAGTATTAAAGAGGTGATCGGTTCCCTCTCCCATCACCTCCGTACACAAACATACCTTACTCAGCTGCATGATATCTATCAGGGTCTTAGCTCCAAAAGCCATAGAAAGCACAGAAGCTGCATCCCAGCCTTTTCATACAAATATATTATTTCCAAGGTTAGGGTTGCTACCTTCCACAATTTGACCATGGGTATTTTCAAACGTGATGGTACCATGGGTGGCCATGCTTTAACCCGCATAGCCACCAGTGGTGCCGTCACGTCTGATCCTGCCCACCAGATGCTACCTTGGGCGGGATCACGGCTGTCCCAGGAGTGTAGAAGTTTTTAGCGCAGGCTGTTACTCAGTCCCATCACCAAGTCACAGCCTAGGCTAAGCGCTACGGCGACCTGCGGAAGCCATCTCCGGATGGGGTAAAGCAGGCTGTCACATTTGATGGCCTGCTCTACCTGACCCCAGTCTGTTGCTGAGGCTGTTCTGAGCGCACGTGGTGACTTCATAGCCTGCCAGGGCTTCCCATCAGGGCAGTGTGTGGGCCGCGCTCAGCAGCGTGGGGGATGGGGCATACAGACCCACATCCACATGCCACCCCCACCATCTTCCCAGACTGGGCCAACAACACGTCTTTTTGGCGGCTGGGCCAGATCTTGTCCGGGCCCTCACCCCGGCCAGAATGAAAGTGTGACGGAGTCAGGCACCTTCACATTTGAAAATAACCCCTGTGGCTGCTTTCCAGCATTAGGTGGGAGAGACAGGAACTTGTGCAATTGCAAACGTGGCTGTGTAATTTCAGGGATTAACCCCTGTGAGAATGCACTAATCTCCTTTTATCCCACGAGAACACACGTCCTTGTAAGGATTACATTTGGGGACCCGGTCATGCGTGAGTGTTCTCGCATGATAAAAGGGGATTAGTGCATTCTCACAGGCTCTAATCCCTGCAATTACAGAGCCGTGGTTGTGATTGCACACATTCACGTCCCTCCCATGTAATGTTGGAGAGCATCCTGAGATTCCCATTTTGGCATATGGGAACCTCAGGGTCAAACTGCAAAAGCTAGCTAACCAGGGTAGAGGAAGAGCTGTGGCTCCATCCCCTTCTTAGTGCCACCAAAAGAGCGGATTCACGCTGTGGGGAGAGAGGGAATATGTTGGACCTTGAAAAGGGTTGTAATAAATCACTTCTGCCCCTAGTGCTAGGTAATATTTTGATTTCAGCAGCACTGTTGCTACACAGTACATACCACACTTAGACTGTACACAGCAAAAAACACCACCACCAAATCCTAAAATTCTTAGAGTGATATTAAATTTGTTGAGTTGACTAAGCAGCATATTCAGCACTTGGAAGGTGAATATGTGGAGTTCAGTAAGTCCATGTGTCAAATTTCTTAATACATAATATGGCATTTGCTAAAATCACTCCAGACAGTAAATTTTGCCCTGGTGTATGAAAAACGGTTGTCCTGGGGCCGAAGTATGGAACAACTTTCTTTAAAAATTTTTACAAGTTTGTCCTTGCTTTTGGTTTACCCCTTTATCATTTGACCCTTCCTCCCCCTGGATTTGCAGAAAATTATGTGTTCCATCCTGAATAGACGATGAGACACCTTTTCAAGGAGACATTGACATGCTTTAAGAATTTTCAGGCATCAGTACTGCTGTGCTTTGTTTCTTTCCTTGACAATACACCAGTGCTAGCAAACAGCATAACCCCCAATCCCAAGGGAAAGTTCATGAAGATCACATACAAAACTATAGTTATGGCAGTTGAAGGCAGCTGGCAAAGTAAAGATTCTCACTTGTACACACCTGTGACGGCACCAGGATGCTCTGTCTACACCAGCTGAGAATTTGGTAAACTGCATTTATGATGTTTCTAGGCTAGCCTCTCTCTCAAAAAGATACTGCCCTGCCACTGGGCTAATTGCACTAGTATAGTTCAAGAATAAAATCTCCATTGTATTTCCTATTATAAAACAACATTGCCAGTGTGATAAGCCAGGCAAGTGAAGATGCATTTTAAACCTGTTTTCGTTATAAATCAGTTATTTATATGTGTGATGTGCAACAGAGGTTGGCAAAGTAAGAAAGTGGCATTTTAAAGAAACCTTATCATGAGATGTACAGAAGGTGATCAAGAAGATCGTATTGATCCAGACTCTGTCAAGGGAAGGCAGTGACCACCCTGAAAATGTTGAGACGTCCTTCCTGGTAATGAAAGGGCACAGAAGCAGGGCTTAATTGCGGGGGTGGGTGGGGTGGGAGGGTGGTGTTGCGAAGGGTCAGCCCCAGCAATTAAATTCAATGGGGACTGAGCCCTGGGAAATGTTCTCAATAGGAGTGTGCACCATGAACTGTGACAGACTACAAAATGGCTAATATTGGCGATTTTGGAGTTGAAAATGAAAGACGGGGGGTGGGAGAGAATGATGGTTAATTTGGCTTTAATTAATGAGTTTCCTGCCCCACCGCCTGTGCTGGCCATAATTTAGATTAAACAACAAAAACGTCTGTTTTATATTTAGCTGTAGAAACAAGTGCTCCAGTAGTTGAGGTGCTAGCTGGGAACTAAGATTCAGTTCCATGGTATGACTAGGTTTGGCAACACATGGCTTCTTGGGTGGGAGACCTGGCTTCTGGGGCAAGTGTGGGCCCTGGCAATTATTTTAATATACCAATTAAGCACTGGAAAGAAGTGGATAAACTTCCTAACTACAAAGATTTCTTATTCAAAACTAGGGGCTGAACAATCTTTTCTCTGTAATTCTTACCAAAGCCACTTGTTTCAACTGTATGCTAGCTCCTTGTTCCTGTCTTTCTAATTGTATCAGTATACTGCCCATTGTTCTCTCCTTTCCCGTCCTACAGATAAAATGCTCATTCAAGCTCTTGACATTTCCTGACTTGATTAATATAATGAGCCATATTTAACCATGGTGTAATCCTGGTTGACTTGGAAGTGTTTGAAGTGTTATCTTCTCTTTACATCTGGATTCGAACTAATGGGAGTTGCAAGTTACGCATCTCAGTAGAGCGGGCGCTCTCTTAGGATGATACTTGGGGAACAAGGAATTTGTTTGAAATGCAATTAATTTTTTTCTCTCTTATTTGGTTAATGTAATATGTGTGTTAGATACAAGGAACTGGGGTTATTTATATTTATATCAATCACAGACTAAATTTATACTGTACTGTAAATTATGTCAAGCTGAGAGAGTTCAACTTTAGTTTTAGAAATTACAGGTTAATAAAAGCATAACAATTCTTTTGTATCCTTCTCCCTTGGAATATGTTCTCTTTTCCTTAAGAGGTCACATACTACATGTGAAGATGTTACATTAGTTATTTTGTATGAACCTGAGATACTTTTAAAGCTGTAAACTCACAATACAGTTAGAAACTGAATTAGTACAAGAAATGTATGGTACTGTATGTACCTGTGTATTAAACCTCAGAAAACTAGCAGTTAGTCATACCTATGACTTTAATGTCTGTCTTACATCCATAACCGAAGGAAACAGACTGAAGCAAACATTTCTTTTAACGTATGATGTAGCCAGAAAGTAAGTCTGAATTGTGAAGTGTTTCTGAATATATCATCTTTATTTACTAACATTTGACAGTTCTAATAGCAGTTCTAACAGTAGCAAACTTATTGAAAGGCAAGATCTTTCCAGCAGCAGAGAAGCCAAGCATAATTTACTGTAACCAAACATTATTTACTGTAAGCCAAACGTAATTTACTGTAACCAAGCCAATAACGTGTACCTGAGCTCTCGCATCCTCATGAATGTTGCATCCCTTGTCTCTCCCTCTGTTCCCCCTTCCCTGTCTCCCCTCCCACTGTCTTTAGATTGTAAGCTCTCAGGCAGGGACCATGTCTATCTTATTCGCTGTAAAGTACCAGGTACATCGCTGGAGCTATATAAATGTTAATAATAATAATTAATAAATGTTTGCCCTGTTGTATACAGTAGTTTAACATCACAAGAACTTTACTACATAAGCATTAAAGTTTAATGAGGGATTTTAAATGATTTACATGAAATGGCCTATTCCTTATATAACATTACAAATCCTTTATTTGTAATCACAATGCAGCTTTTGATAACATCAAACCTCCAGCAAATACTGCTTGCTCCAGCACACTTTTCTCTATGTTCAAATCCTTCTGCCTGCCTACAGTAATTCTTGTGGGCCCAAGCAGTGCCATAGTTTCCTTCTACTGAAGGAGTCAAATGTGGACAACTTCTTTCTAGTTGATAGTGTTAGCTGTCCTTGTCATCTGAATCTGCCTACTACTCCTCGTAATGGAGACCACAACCTCACTCCCATGCCAGAAACTGAGAGGATCATCCTTTAATTTTTTTCCCTCCTTTCTTCTCCATATATAAATTTGTACTTTAAACTCCTCTAAGATTTTTTACCTACCAAAATTTCTTTTTGAATGATCTTCCATCAGAAATGACAAGCCCTACTACCTCAAGAAAACCACAAGCAAGGATTAGTGCTGAAACTCGGTATTTGAATTTACTTGGTTTTAACCGAGTATCTTGGTATTTGATTTGGTTTTGTCGAGTACCAAGTAAACAAGGAATTGGCCTGGTGCTCAGTATTTGGTACTCAATCTAGCACTCAGACCAACATATGGGACTTTCCCTACCCCTATATATCGCACGGATGGCCGGGGAGGTGGTGTAGCGATTATTTTTAGAGGACTGGCCTGTTAGGAGGTATCCAGTTCAGGAGATTGTAGGTATTGAGGTCCTTCACGCGGTGTTTGATTTGGCTGGGGGCAAGCTAGGGGTGCTGCTGGTATACCGGGCCCCTTCCTGTCCGGCAGCATCCCATACTACTCTAGCAGAGCTGGCCTCGGAGGTGGTGCTGGGCTCTTCCAGGACTTTGGTTCTGGGGGACTTCAATATCCACACCAATGCTGGCCTTGTAGGAGCGGAGCGAGAATTCATGGCCACCATGGCAACCATGGATTTGCCCCAGGAGGTTACCTGCCCAACCCACGTGGGGGGGCATACCCTTGGCCTGATCTTTGGTTCTGCCCTTGAGGCAGGGGGCCCAGTAGTGGGGGAGGTTAGGGCGGTGCCCTTGTCATGAATGGACCATTATCTCCTTCAGGCCAGTCTCTCAGCGCACCCCCTCCAGAAGGGGAATGGGCCAGTTAGTATGGTCCGCCCTCGGAGGCTGAGGGAACCTCAGCGTTCCAAGAGGTCCTGAGGGAGTTAACCTTGGACCTGGACAGTCACTCTGTCGATGAGCTGGTCTAGCATTGGAACAGCTTGCTGGAGGAGGCCATTGACAGGGTGGCTCCGAGACGTCCTCTGCCTCAGTCTCATCACCGCAGGGCCCCTTGGTTTACTGAGGGGCTGCGGTGCATGAAACGTGTAGGCAGGAGACTGGAGCGACGCTGGTGTCGGACTCAATCTGACTCCAACCGACTTCTCCATAGGGCCCGTTTGCGGTCCTATGTTGAGGCTGTGAGGACAGCAAGGAAGGAGTTCCTTGCTGTCCTCATAGCATCTGTGAAGTCATGCCCAGCAGAGCTGTTTCAGGTGGTGTGGGGGCTGGTCAGTTCGGTCTCCCACTGCCTGGATGGGGACTTGTCCTGGGCCTGCTGTGAGGAGTTTGTCATCTACTTCGCAGACAAGACTGCTCAGATTCAGAGTGGCTTTGACGCTGGATTGGGGGCACTAGGTGGAGAGCGCGAGGTGATGGAGGCCCTATCTGGTTCATCTTTGTGGGGGGAGTTTCAGGAAGTGACGCCAGATGATGCGGTGGATGTGTTGGGGTCTGTGAGAGCCACCTGTTGTGAACTTGATCCATGCCCATCCTGGTTGGTTAAAGCCTCAAGGGAGACGTTGGGGATGGTGCTGGAGAGGGTAGTAAATGCGTCCTTGCGGCAGGGGAGGTTGTTGCCCAGCCTCAAGGAGGCTGTGGTGCGCCCCCTGCTGAAGAAACCATCTCTGGACATGGATGCGCTCGCCAGCTACTAACCTGTCTCTAACCTTCCTTTTTTAGGGAAGGTTATTGAGCGGGCGGTGGCGATCCAGCTCCAGGCGCATCTAGATGGCATTGGTTTCCTGGACCTGTTTCAGTCTTGGTTCCACCCCGGCTATGGCACTGAGATGGTGTTGGTGGCCTTGGTCGACGAACTACACCGGGAGATGGATGCAGGATGTTCAACATTTCTCATCTTGCTATATCTCTTGGCCGCTTTTGACACCATGCACCATGGGCTGCTGTTGAGACGGCTGCGTGACCTGGGGGGTCTGGACGGGACTATTCTTAAATGGGTCCGGTCATACCTCTCGGGGGGAAGCCAACAGGTGGTGTTGGGGGTTGAGACATCTTGCCCCCGCGCTTTATCCTGCGGCATTCCACAGGGTTCCATTCTGTCTCCATTGTTATTCAATGTATATATGCAGCCGTTGGGGGAGGTCGTGAGGGGGTTCAGGGTACGGTGTCACCAATATGCTGATGACACTCAGCAGTACCTCTCTTTTTCAACTGACCCAGACCCTTCTGTCTCAGTGCTATCCCAGTGTTTGGAGGCCATGGCAGAATGGATGTGGCAGAGCAGACTAAAGCTCAACCCTGATAAGATGGAGGTGATGGTGGTGGGGAGAGCGAGGGAGGTTGTGCCCCCCTGATTGGGGGGTTCCCCCTCCTATAGCTCAGCAGGTTTGGAGTCTGGGGCTGGTATTGGGCGTGGATCTCTGCCTGGAGCAGCAGGTGGAGGTAGTTGCGAGGGCTGCCTTTCACCAGCTGTGTCTGGTGCGGAGGCTGCGCCCATACGTCTCCGGCCTCTTTCATCCATGCCTTCATCACCTCGAGGCTGGACTATTGCAATGCGCTCTACGTGGGGCTGCCCTTGTTCCTGGTTTGGAGGTTGCAGCTAGTGCAGAATGCGGCGGCCCAGCTCCTTTCAGGGACGGGCCATCGGGAGCACGTAACACCTGTGCTCTGAACTCTGCACTGGTTGCCAATAGTGTGCCAAGCCCGGTTCAAGGTTTTAGTATTGATCTATAAGGCCCTTCACGGTCTGGGCCCCTTGTATCTAAGGGACCGCCTTGCCCTCCGTGCCCCAGAGTGGCTCCTTCGGTCTGCCGGGGGTGCCTTCTTGGAGGTCCCCCATGTTAAGCAGGGGGCCACAATGGAGAGGGCATTCTCGGTAGTCAGGCTGTGCCTTTGGAACTCCCTCCCGGAGGAAGCTCACCTGGCCCCAAGCCTTTTAACATTCCAGTGAAATTGTAAAACCTGGCTGTTCGCCCAG
>QEPC01005117.1:4660858-4685473 GCA_003113815.1 Sphenodon punctatus
TTCAGGAAGGGGGAGCCAGTGAAGAGAGAAGAGGAGAGGCTGCACATGGTCGAAGCGACGGGCAGAGTGAATGACCTTGGCAGCGGAGTTTTGGATTGCGATAAGGGGGGACAGGTGAGAGCGAGGGAGGCCAGCAAGGAGGAGGTTGCAGAAATAGGTCAGTAGTTCCCAGCATTTTTGCCTGTATAAACCTATTCTTCAGTATAGGCAACCCAATCTCAAATACAGTCCTATGACCCCAGATGGCAATAAAGCTATGCAAAGTATATCTAATAGTAATGGCAGGGCATGAAATTTGCAGGTGCCTGGGAGGCTCTCAGAAAATTGAGGCTGGTGACTGGTTCAGGGGTGTAGTGGGACATGAATGATTTAATATCAGGATAAAGTCTTGCAACTGCATTTTTTTGTGGGGAGGGGGGCTCCCAGAGTTTGATCTGAAATTTCATGCCCTGGTAACAAGGATCAGGACCCCATCCATGGATAGATCACCCTCTCTTGGAATCTTGACCTGCAGTTTGAGAACCTCTGAAGCAGGTGGTCGATTATTTTTCTATTAATCACATTAAAGGAGTCTAGTGGTGCCATCTATTCAGCACCTGATTCCACCGGGAACTGTACAAAGACATAGCAAGAGTCAGGCCCAGCCTTGAATGACTTACTAAAGGTGACAAAACAGATTAGACACAGATTCAGGAACAGAACACAAGTTTCCTGATTCCTTGTCCAATCTCACTGTTTCTCAAACAGTATGTTTTCCTTCACAAGAGAACACACACACACCAGAGAGAGATTATATCCCTGGGTAACTGAAATGCTTCTTGCATCAACAGTGACACTGCCCCTTTAAGATGGGTCAGTGAATCCAGCTGGCGGCATGATGGGAGCTGACTGGGCTGCCACTGATATAGAAAGTTTGAGGAAATCCATGGGGGTCACTGTGTTACCTAAGATCTATGGGGTCCACTGCTGTTTAGGTTTATGTCTACATTCCTATATGCCTACTGATCACAGGAATCAGTAGTGAGAATGTGGCCAAAGACAATACCATATCAAGGTTTGCCTTCCTGTGGTTTTGATTATTTGATTTGTTCTTGCATTTTTTGATGGGAGAACAATGATATAGTCAGGGCCACATGATTTCTGTGATCACAGCAATACAGAAATCAATTTGCCTTCAATAATTTGCATCATTTAATTAATTTGCATAAATTATTCTGCTTGCAGAATTTATTTATTTTTTTAACCCTAGCAAGATGGACATGCCCACTGTACTAATCTGGTGTTGGGGTCAAACAGACCCCAATTCAGCCTTAATTTTAAAAAACAAACACAGAGGGGTTAATTTGAAAAGGACAGAAGCTATCTAGAAAAAAAATTCACACTGTATCAAGATTTTGTGGGGGGAGGACAGGAATAGGAATAAAAGAAAAGGCAACAGGGGTCGGTAGTATCCCACGGTGGCCACAATGTTAACACTACCAACTACACAGGAATAGCAGCAGTGTTTTCAACTAGGGTGCCAAATGTTTAATATGCAACAGGGCCGTAGCCAGGATTTTTTAGTTGGAGGGAACCGCTCCCAGAACCCAAAGTGGGCGGGGCTTAATGGATGGGGCGGAGCCTGCTGGCAGCTTCTAAAATATACTAATTCACATAACTGCTGTTCTAAAATTTAGTTTTGTTAAACAGTAATAACACAATACATGCAAGTGCATGCATAACACAATAACTTTAACTTAAAGACTTTTAAGTATGGAACAATGGCCAGGATCGAAAGACCCAGAAAAGTAATACAGTTTTTCTGAAAAAAGCAACTCTTCTTAAGATTGTAATCCTTGGGGCATTCAAAAGAACCTCCAATTTGGAGGACCAGGCAATATCTAACTCTTAGAGATCTCTCTCTTAGATTTGTAAGCCCTTCACCTTTCAGAGGTACCTCCCATTTGAGATACCAGGGAGTATCTAGTCCCCCCTCTTACTAGATTGTAAACCCTGGGCATTCAAAAACAGGATCCCTTTTGCTATCACAGAGCCAGTCGACATACTTTTGAACGAAATTTTTCAAAAAGCAAATCTAAACTGAGGTTTTTTGTGATAGATTTTTCATACCCAAGTAACACAACATTATTTTTCTGGGCATGTGCCATCGACTGTCTCTGTGACCTTAAAATGTTGACTCGCATGTGGCTGTTGAAGCACCAAAAGTCACAGCAGCCTGCCCCCAGGCTCTCCAGGCCAGGCCAGCCCAGCCCACCAGCATGACTCATCCCCTGGTGCTACACAACTCCCCCCCAGTGCCCCCTCCCCCTGGTGCTACACTAATGCCCCCCACAGTGCCCCCTCCCGCTGGTGCTACACTAATGCCCCCCACAGTGCCCCCTCCCCCTGGTGCTACACTAACGCACTAGGATAATCAGCACAGGTAGGGTTGCCATACCTCCCCCTTTCAGAGTTGGAAACAAAAGCCAGAAAAAACCTGGATGGTTTATATGACTTTCTTTAATGACCTTTCCTGCCCCATCCCCTGTGCTTAGGGTTGCCATACTTCCCCTTTTAATCCAGTATGCCTATGAAAAATGCTTCATGCAGGGGGCCCTGTACCATATATTTTAATGTGTCCTGGATTAAAGGGGAGGCATGGCAACCCTACTCACAGTGGATGGGGCAGGAAGGTCATTAAAGAAAGTCATATAAGCCATCCAGGTTTTTTCTGGCTTTTGTTTCCAACTCTGAAAGGGGGAGGTATGGCAACCCTACCTGTGCTGATTATCCTAGTGTATTAGTGTAGCACCAGGGAGAGGGGGCATTCTTTCTACAGAGTCCCAGCGCACGCATGGGAGCTGGATCCTAGTTGAAAGCAAAGCGCTTCCATCAGTCAATGGGAGCCTTGTCCTGCTGCTGGACCCCAGTCCTGCCTCACCCTTCTGGGTCCTAGTGGTAGTAGTAGCCGAGTCCCCTGTAGCATCCCCGCCCCAGCTTCCCCCTGGTTTATCCTTCCCGGTAGGTGCCGCGGCCTATCACTCCCCCACCCCCAACAGGAAAGTTTCTGAAGGGACAAGGGGTTTTTCCAGAGGGGGCAGGCCCCTGTCTCGCCCCCCCCCCCCCCCCCTATGGGCCTGGAAATTAGATAGATAGATAGATAGATAGATAGATAGATAGATAGATAGATAGATAGCCACAAGGCCTTATCAATCAATTAATAAGCCATGCAATTAGTAATTCTATCTAATTATCTTTGTTTTCCTCTGAGATGGCTCCATGAAGTCTGATATCTGCCTTTAGATAGCAACCTTACTGCAAAAAGGTCAATTTAATGTTAATGTTGACTCTTACTGACAAAAGGGTCACTTGGCATGTAAATGGAGGGGTCATTAGCACACTTTGTATTCCTCTGAGATGGTTCCATGAAGTCTCCTGATCTGCCTTTAGATAACCACCTTACTGCAAACAGGTTTTAATGTTAACCATTTATGACTAAAAGGGTCATTTAGCAAGTAAATGGAGGGGTTCAACGACACCATATGGCTAATTGGTAACTATCTTTCAAAATGAACTCTGCAGTGCAAGCAGATATGATGAAAAAAACAGGGTTGACGGTTCACACCAGTAAGGTTATAACTGCAAAAAATATATAAAACTCAATTTATGTTTGTAAAGTGGTTCTTTAGCTTGGGGTACTATAGACCCCAAAAAGTGTTTGTGGTGACATTTTTGTACACACACAAATGTAATTAATGAAAATAGACACAATGCTATATTTCTTTCTATTTCCACTTGTTTAAAGAAATAATAAACATTTATTTATTTTTAACAGCATTGGGCGGTCTATATTACCCCCAGCACCCTAGGGCGCATAGTACTTTCAGTTTCCCATACACTTCAATTGGGGTCAAACTGACCCCTAGCAACATCAGAATAAAAACCTTAATTTAAAAAAATTACAAGGGGGAAAGGGGCATGAAACACCACAGGGCAATTGAGCCCATTATGGTTGACAAAGTCATGGAGTATGGAGTGGCAGAAGTTTAATAAAAAGGTTTTATTAACTCTTTTGGTCCCCTCTCGGGTCAGTTAAACCCCACCTATTGGCCATGGGTAAAAAAAAACCCAGAATATACAGGGCCCTGAATATAGTTGTTTGTGCTACTCCATTAATGAGGAACAGTACTCCATCTCATCTTCCTCTCAGTCAGTGAGTCATTTCTCTTGAAATCTAGTTTCAAAATTAAATCTCACCTTTTTCTTCCCCTTTTTCCTAATACCACTTTCCTTCTAAAAGGTTTTGTGACAGTCTCCATGAAGGATGTGTTAGCCACAGGGGACAGCTTTGCGGTCTAAAGCAGCTGTCTTGATACCTTGATTTTAAAACTGCAGCTTGACCATATAATTAGTTATTGCTAGATATTGCTGGAGGGAGCTAAATGGAATAAGAACCAAACTGCTTACCATGTTGGGGGAATCTCTTTGAGGAAGCCTCATGAAATGAAGCTTTCTTTGCTTTGAGCGCACACCGTGACAATCTCATGACTGTTTTTATAAGAATATTGGCTTTGCCCCAATCAACTGCTGAACAGCGAGTAGCATATCTGTGGCTCCATTCTGATATATGTGCCAGCCAATGTAAAATGGTGAGGGCACGTGCTGGATACTGTTCTGCGGCATGCTGTGCTCTACACCAGCGGCCTGTCAGTCTTATACTTTCTACACCATACTGGTAGTTTCTCAGTGGGGCTGCTGCAGTACCCACTCAGGGAGCTGTCTGTTAGAATCCCTCCCCTTGCACTCCACCTGAGTGGAATAGTCATGAAGTGCCCACTCAAGTGGAGAGCGTGGGGAGGGATTCTAACAGGCAGCTACCTGGGTGGGAGTGACTCTGTGGACATGGACCCCCTTCCCCCACCCCAGCTGTGCTGGTTTAGCTATGAACATTTTAAAAGGTACAAGGGTATCGAAACCAATAGAAGAATGTGGCTCTTGTGGCCCTTAGCTTCCCAGGGTAGGAGATCTTTCATATAGAATTAATGCTTGGAAGGAAACCACTGGTAAAGCCCCTTGCATGGTCAGCACTTCCAGCTTTTGTGGAAACACTGATTAACTGTGGGCCTTCTGCCATCGCAGATATTGTGGGAAGGGAACGTTGCATTACTGGAATCCATCCTCTGCCTCTGTGCCTCCAAAAAACGTATCTATTTTTATTTACTTATTTATATCCCACTCCTTCCAGCCTTACGACAGCTCAGAACAACTCACAACACATTTAAAAATAAGTTAAAATAATACACAATATACAAAAGGGATACTAAAACATTAAAACAAACAGTAAAAGAGGTAACAGACCACTGGCAAACCCCCACCCCACCCCGCCCCCCGCCCCCAAAGGCCCAGACAAACAGCCAGGTCTTACAGGCCCAATGAAAGACCAACAGGCTGGGAGCTAGGTGAGCTTCCTCTGGGAGGGAGTTCCATATGGCCGTGATGTGATCACCGAGAACACCCGCTCCATCGTGGCCCCCTGGTTATAAAAGCTAACATTGAACCTGTGCCTAAAACTTCTAGTTCATGAACAATCATTGATACAATCTACAACTATAGGAAGTGTGAGACTGAACAATGATTTTTGTAATTGATGGTGGAAGAGTGCACATACATCAGCTTGAAGCACTGTAAAAACTTTTTGGAACAATTATTTTTACTAAACAGGAGGAAGAAAGGGGAAAGGCAAACAAGCAGACAGAAAATGCCAATGTCCATTCTGGGCTACAGTACACCCATGGAGATACAGCCAGCATTGGTACGGGATTGTTGTGAGAAAACTGAATCACTGGTTGAAAACAAACAAGACAGAAGCCTACATTAGCCCACGTTAGCCTAGGAGTCATCTTCTCATAGTTAGGTTGCAACCAGATGTTTGCTCACGCCACCTCAGGGTGGGTGTGGTTGGCTGTTATGACATGCATGGGCCAGAGGTGGTTGACGATGCAGTCCAGGCCGCATTTACATCGACGGTGGCAAGACCTGCGAGGGAAGACGCGGCAGTGGGGAGGAACCAGAGAGCAAAAGAAGAGCTGGTGCGAACGGGGATATGCCGTGGCTTCCCTCAAGCATGTCAGGGAGCAAAATCCTGCCCTGCCATGTGCGAGGGAAGTTGCGACACATCTCTGTTCACACCGGCTCTTCTTCTGCTCTCCAGCGCCTCTCCCCTGCCGCGTCTTCCCTCGCGGGTCTCACTGCCGCAGATGTGAATGTGGCCTCAGGTAAAGGCCTGGCCACCTAGACTACACCCAACATTGGTACACTGGGTAGACTACCCAGCGTTAGCCTGGCTAATGGTCAGGCTGTCATCTGTTAGGCCCGACCCTGTCCAGCCCCACCACAAGGCAAGGTCTGAGGATCGGGCCCAGAGTAGTGTGCTCACCCCAGCCACAAAACAGCTGATGGGGGGAGGGGGGGCTGGAGGAGCACCCCTGATCAACTGTTTGGTGAATGCACCCAGGCTGGGTGAGGGTGTACCTCCAGGCCTCCCATCAGTTGTCTGCCAGAAGCTCTTCCCGATGGCCCAATCCTGCTGAGCAGCAGGGGTACAGGCATCCTGTCCCATATGGATGGCTCTTTAGCTGATCCGTAGCATGGAGGGACCTGTGATGGCAACCCCCCCATGTCCTGATTACCAGGGTGGGGACTGCACATGTGAACTGCCCTTCCCACTGACCTGAGGTGTGACAGCTGCAATGGCTTTTCCCAGGACTGCTCGGGGAGCCAGCTTGCCCTCATCTCATTTGTTTTCACCCACTGGACGGCCTAAAGAGAATTGCCATAGCATAAATTTTCCCTCTTTTCCTCCTCATCTTTCTTTGGGTGGTTGTGGGTGCACCTCTGCTTTGAGATCATGCAGGATGTAAGGTGTTAGGTTCATATAAAGTAGTTGAACAAAATCTGTGGTGATGTATGTGGATGTAATATCATAGGTGCTGCACACATTTGCACAAGGAGAGAATCTGGTAGCGTGTTGCCATGCTGGGTGCTTTTAAATGGACAGCTGCCCCACCACTGCTCCACCTCACGCATGGGTGGGCCATCTATCTGGGAGTGACCTGGAGCAGAGGCGGGGCAGGTTGTCTGTGCTTTGGGGTAGCTCTGCTGGTGGTTCTCTGGAATGTCCTGCAGCACCGCAAACAGAGTGGGCTGCCCAAACCCACTCCATGTGCGGTGCTCTGGCCGGGGCCACATCAGCAGTCCATCTACTCAGTGGACAGGCTGCTGTGCCTCCACTTCAGGCTGAGGGTTGCCCCAGAAACACCATAGAGCTGTGGGCAGCAGCCTAGAGTAGCATCCAATCTGCCCACAGCACTGTGTTGCGGGGGAACGAGTGCCATGCAGGTGGACCGTGGGCCGCAGCAGCACTAAGTCAAACCCAGCACTGTCAGGGCTGTGCACAGGGAATGCAGGACTGGCCATCCCTGGAGCAGGTCCAGGGCTGGTTCGTCTAAAGACACACATTGTTCTGTTATGGGGTATAAAAAACCGCAACAAAAACCTGGAACAGAAAAGAATGGTTAAGGCAAGGTGAAAAGAAGAGAAACAACAAGAGAAGGGTAACACGAAGAGAGAGGGCGTATTTAAGTTGAGGAGACATGTATTGAGGAAACAGGAATAAGAAAAAGACACCTGAAGAAAAAGGAAGACAGACATAAGGGAAGGCATGGGAAAAGACAGGACAAGAACACTTTGAAAGATATGGCCACTTGGAGATTTATTTATTTATTTACTTAAATTTATACCCTCCTAACTCCCCCCTTCCCCTAAGGCTCAGCAATATATATCTATCATTTAATTTAGTTCAGACAGTTGGACTGCACTTGCAATTTACAAGCAAAAAACCCAGTCTATTGTTACCCAATCTACCCAAACTGTATGGATAGTCTATCTTGTCATATAGAATAACCTTTTACTCTATGCCTGTCCCAAGAAGAGCGAGGCAGCTAGGGATAAGCTGCAGTCACCGGAAGGGCAACACTCTCAGGGTCAAGATCTAAGCTGCCGATAAGCTCCTCAGAGGAGCAGGCAACGTTTTTCTAGGTAATTAAGACAATATGGGAGACATTTTGGTTAAAATGTAATTGTTATGAAATGACATATGGTGTTCTTTTTTATGTTTTTACTATAATAATTTGATTGTATTTAAAGATTTTTTGGTTACACGCCGTAAATAAACCTACTATGTCTGTCTCTTCAGACTGTCCAGTGTATCTGCTTCTGATCTCAGAAATATGAAGGAAATGGTAAAGCTAAAGCTGAATTTCACATTGTGTGCTACCAAGGCAACTGTATTTTTTAAAAAAATAAAAAAAAATACAACCCTTCCACCTCTCCCCCCCTCCCCGCCGTGAAGTGCATTGGAGCAAAAACAACTTAGCTCTTGGAAAAGGGGAGTGGTGATAGACGTTTGTCAAGAATTCACTCACATTTTCTGCAATTGTTACTCAAAACAATAGGGTGTAATTGCTCTCTATTTTCTTGTGTCCCTGCCTATGACAAATAAATGGTGGCTATCAAAAAATCAGTGACAGTAATATCTTGTCTGTTTCCCTCCCCCCAGGTTAGAAAATACTTTATCAGACAGAGCCGACAGATATATTTTGTTTAAATTTCTGTTTGAACGTTCACTTGCTGGAATGTAAGGTACAATATAATTTTAAACAGTCTGAATTGGATACTGATTTGCATTGAGGATCTGTAACTAAACTAAGTTGTTATTGTCTAATAGTGATTAGAAATGCAGATATATTTACTCTGGGGCATTATACAAAAGACACCGTAGGTTCATCAAGAGTCTCCAAATATTCTTAAATATGTTTGGGAAAGAAGTTTGTTATTTTCCTGTAAATCAATATCTGAGGCCACTTTTAGATGAGTGGTGCACGCTCGAGGGCGGGAAATCATGCGCCTTGGAAAATAGCCGTGGGCAGGGTTTAGAGGTGCGTAGATGCGCCTTATCAACGGTCATGCATTCTTTAACGCCGCTAATTAAATACCTTGATATCGAGGTATTTAAATCTAAGTATTTAATTAGCAGTTTTAAAGAATGAGTGACCGGCGATAAGGCGTGTCTATGCATGTCTAAACCCCACCCATGGCTATTACCCAAGCTGCGTGATTTCCTGCCGCGAACACGCTCCGGTCTTCTAAAAGCAGCCTGATTTAGAAGCTAATAAAACACACGGAAGTTCTAAACCACTCTCCATTGTCTCCTGCCTGATGATTATGTTAAATGTGCTTTGCAATTTTTCCAAAGAATGCATGTGCAGTCATTAGGCTATGTTTTATGTAGCTGATTCAACAATAAAAATTATTTTAATGTGTGCTCATGTAGCAGCATACAGCTGACTTTTAGTTGAGTGAGCAGATAAGCTAGAAAACTGTACATGAAAATGCTGAAAGGCCCTTTTTTGACATCAGATCTGAACTGATATTCATGGCTGGAAAAATGTAAGGCATCATAAAATTCTGTGCATTAGCCATTCACCTTTATACAACACTGTATACTACAAACAAAGGGTGGCTCTCACATAATGAACTTCTGACACTTTACTGCCCTTTGCAAAACCAAACAAAAAAAAGTAATTCCCTATCATGCTACACTATTCTATTTTTAAAATGGCAAAAGGAATTCAAAATGTTTCAGATAATCCACAGGAAACAAAATATAGTGAGCATGAATTTGGATTATTGAAATGTCATACCCTCCAAGAGTATCTTTTTGGCCAGTACAGTAATGAGGTTTGTTATCTTGTAACAAAGATACACCCTGCAGTGTAAGGTTTGTACTGGGTTCAACAGACAAAGGTTGTTAAACGTGACAGCGGGCTGCTTTGGTCCGCTCTGTTATGCTTTCGCTTGCACGTTGGTGCAGGTGCATCAGATGCTGGCCTGGAATTGCCATGTCTGTGGCGAGCTCAGGCCATGAACCCAGAGACCTCCATGTCAGATCTTCCCAATCAGGAAGCAGGCCATAATGGGCTATCACATTTGTTGTGGTCTGCCGTGACTCAGCCCAGATTGGGTCCACCATGGCAACCGTCATTGGCTGCCAGGCACAGTGTGGGGTACAGCTGACTTCCGACTGCACTTTGTGCGACTCCATGACCTCTCTGGTGTCCTGGCTACCAGCATATTTTTTGGGCAGTCTGACCTAGTCTGGACCATGTCAGCAGCAGCTTCCCAACAGGGGATGGGTCATGATAGTGGTGCTCCACTGTCATGTTTGATAACATCCAAAGCAGGCATTAACACCTCATTAATCCAGCAGGCAAAAGAGCTGTGATTTGCTTGTCTAAATCAGGAGCCCTGGCAGCTGTTATTGTTTATTCATTGCTGTGGGACAGAAGTGGGGCACCTTTCACACTTTAACAAGCTTGGGACAAGCATTGCTATCAGAGAACAAAGAAAGGTAACACCTGGACAAGAGGAAGATGTGTTCCTGGAATCAAAATAAAAACAAAAAAATGTAGTAGGGGGTGTCAGTGTGTTTGTTAGAACTAATTCTTTAGCTGCTGAGAGGAACTGTCTCTGCTTCCACCTATGATTTTCTGAATGAATTAAAACTAAAACTTTAGCGCCAAAGTCAATGCACACATTTGAGAATTTTTATCTGAATATGCTTAGTTGTAACTTGTACCATCATGGTTGCCGCCATGGCAACCATAGATTTGCCCCAGGAGGTTATCTGTCCAACCCACGTGTGGGGGCACACCCTCAACCTGATCTTCGGTTCTGGCCTTGAGGCGGGGGGTCCGGTTATGGGGGAGGTTACAGCCGTGCCCTTGTCATGGACGGACCATTATCTCCTTCAGGCCAGTCTTCTACGCATCCCCTCCAGAAGGGGAAGGGATCAGTTAGGATGGTCCACCCCTGGAGGCTGATGGAACCCCAGCAGTTCCAAGAGGTCCTGAGGGAGTTAACCTTGGACTTGGACAGTCACTCTGTGGATGAGCTAGTCCAGCATTGGAACAGCTTGCTGGAGGAAGCCATTGACAGGGTGGCTCCAAGACACCCTCTGCCTCGGTCTCGTCACGCAGGGCCCCTTGGTTTACTGAGGGGCTGCGGTGTATGAAGCGTGTAGGCAGGAGGTTAGAGAGACGCTGGCATCGGACTCGATCTGACTCCGACCGTCTTCTCCATAGGGTCCATTTGCGGTCCTATGTTGAGGCTGTGAGGACGGCAAGGAAGGAGTTCCTTGCTGTCCTCATAGCATCTGCAAAGTCACGCCCAGCGGAGCTGTTCCGGGTGGTGCGGGGGCTGGTCAGTCCGGCCTCCCTCCACCTGGACAGGGATTTGTCCCAAGCCCACTGTGAGGAGTTTGTCAACTACTTTGCAGACAAGATTGCTCGGATTCAGACCGACTTTGACGTTGGATTGGGGGCTATAGGAGAAGAGCGCGAGGGGACGGAGGTCCCGTCTGGTCCAGCTTTGTGGGGGGAGTTTCAGGAACTGACGCCGGCTGATGCGGTGGATGTCTTGGGGTCTGTGGATGCGCTCACCAGTTACTGACCTGTCTCTAACCTTCCCTTTTTAGGGAAGGTTATTGAGCGGGCGGTGGCACTTCAGCTCCAGGTGCATTTGGACAGCATCGATTTCCTAGACCCCTTTCAATCTGGGCAAATAATTCCTTCCACCACTGTAGAAGAAAGGAATAGAGGTTTTGTACATCTATACCCAAATAATTCAGTAGATGGAAGTGTCACTTCTGTAGTATCAGTCCTCCCTTCCATCAGACTGAGTGGTAGGTCTTCTGTAAGCCTGATCCACTATTGATAGAATAAATATTGTTATGGTGGGAGCCACCAGATAGCATGGTTTTACAAAAAATTTCTTCACAGCCCAACCAGCACCCAGTCTTAACATAAATAGAGTCAGTTCTTGGGCTGGAGTTGGTTCCTGAGAACCCAGCTTTTGTAACTGCTTCTGTTTAAAGACCGGTGCAAATAGTGTCTAATAGACAAGATGCACTAAGAAAATATTCAGAACTCAATAAGGCATCGTTGGGTTTTCTACCTAACAAGAAACGGACCTGGAACACTTTGAATTCTGGAACAGCTCAGCAGGTGCCAGAAGCAGGACACTGGTAAAACAAAGGGCTACAGTGTTAACTTTGGAGTCATTTACTATTGTCAGACACCTTATTCCTAGGGGTGTGCGAACACCCGGGGGTTCTGGATTTGGCCTGTTTGGGGTTCGGCTGTTCATCCCAAACCTGTTCGGGGGCCCAACCCGTTCAGGCGGGGGGGAACACAGTTTCCCCTCCCTCCAGGCTGCGTAGGTGGAAGGGGCGCCGGAGCTCACCTCCCCCTCCACCCTGTGCAGCCTACTAATTTTTTTTTTAAAAAACCCCACCCCAGGGATCACCCTACCTGGTGGCGCCGGGACTCTGGCCCCAGGTCCCACGGCAGCAGCAGTGGCAGCTCTGGCGGTGCTGCGGAGCCCTTCAGGCCTCTACTAGATCTTCCGGGTCAGGTGACCGGGTCAGGTGACCTGGAAGGCCTAGTAGAGACCTGAAGCACTCCACTGCCACTGCCAGAGCCGGCTCCACTGCAGGACCGGAGCCCTGGCACCACCAGGTAGGTCAGACTCTGGCCTCACGTCCGGCGGCAGCAGTAGGGCCGGCTCCAGTGGTGCTGTGGAGTGCTTCAGACCTCTTCTAGGCCTTCCGGGTCATCTGCAGCGGAGCCAGAGCTGGACCCGCCACCACAGGATGGCGCCACCAAGTAAGGCAATCCCTGGGGTAGGTGATTAAAAAAAAAAATTAGAAGGCCACGTTGGGGTGGGGGGGAGGTTCTTTTAAACATGGGGGAGGTTCTTTTAAACATGATAATGAAGGAGAAAGGAAGATATTTCAGTCCTCAGGGACAGCACTGAGACACAAAACAACCCTGATCTCCAGCAGATTCTTATATGTAGATCTCAGTGATTCCTCAGGTTCCAGATCAGGGAAATAACCAAGAGGGGTCTGGGTGTGGGGGAATGGTTTCCCAATCAAGGCCAATGCTCCCCCATCCATTTTCTTCCTCTGTCTGCTATTTCTTCTTAGTTGTGCCCCCCAACAAAGGAAAGTGCCCTCCATCTATGAGGCCTGGTTTCCCCCACTGTCTCAGGTCAAAATGCTTTGTAGATTCTACAGGGAAAAACTACCTCCCATATAATTAAGTAGGTCTGAATCCAGGGAAGTGTAGACAGTGTGACCCACACAGGCCCCCCAAAACCATGAGGCCAGGAGTAAACTTGAAGTGACCACATAAGTGGGGAATCACTGGTGTAAAGTATGGGCTCACAGAGTTTCAAATGTGGAGTGCTGCAACCTGTGGAGGACCTGCAACAATTTAGGAGGGGGTGCCAGCATATGAGGCCTATGAGTAAACTAGTAATAACATATGCATAACATGCAGGTCCACAACACCTGCAACGCAGACAGCCTTGACCCCCGAAATTGATTACGTTTAAATGAACCTCAAATGTAGATTATGGGAACATTTTCTTTTTTGTAATGGGTGTGTCCATCATGCATTTCTATTTCACAAGGAGGCTGACACCACCATATTATGCAGGAACCCCAACTTCCCTTGGCCCAGTAGCACAGCAACTAAACAAACCATTGAGAAAACTCCACAAAAGGAACTTGAGAAAATTCTAGATCCTTACACAGATTATTTTTTTTAAGGGCTGATTTGGACCAAAATCCGTACAGCATAAGGCTGCATTTCTCTCACACTATACTTTAAAATATATACTAAAGGAATGAGCAAACATACCTGTTTTAGAGTGCATGTTTATTATAAAATAATAAGTTATATCCTGTTGTCCATTCAGAACTCCTAGCAGCAGTGATTACCATACTAATACACTAGTGGGTTTTTTATTATTAAAAGTGCTTGCTTAGGCTGATCAATAGATTTAATTCATTTAAAACTAATGCAGATAATTAAGTAGATACATTTTTTTTAAAATGTTCATTGAAAACGACAGATTAAAAAGCATACTTCTGTTTTTCTCATTATAAAAATGTTCATCTCTAGTTTCATTGTATCATATTTGACTGAATTAGTTACATAATGATGTTGAACTCTCAGTTAACTGATCTATGGGGTGGCTTAATGAGTCAGATTTCTATCAGGGAAACATTTAATTAAAACATGATTAATGACCATTGCGACATTATCACAAAGATACTGGAGACAGTCCTGTAATTTTGTCTGTGGCTGCTGAAATTCAGCAACCAATATAGCAACCTTCTTTGACTGTATATTATATTTATTCCACTTCATAACCATTAAATATTAACAGTTAGGATGTTTTAGCAACACAAATGCAAATGACATGACTGTGTACTCTGTTGGGATGTTTTTGCACAGTTCCTAGTACAATCAGACCCCGATGTATGTCTGGATGACAACATTAATGATGATGGAGACGGAGATGGTGATTCATTATAATCATCAGGGTTCCTAGTTTTTTCTTCCCCCCAAATTGGAAATTCTTTGAACCCTGCCCCCAAATTCTCTGATTAAAAATTCCAAAATCTGCATTTTTTGGCAAAACAGCATTTTTTGGTGACAATTTGATGCACTGGTTGCCACTGCCACTCAAATAACAAAATAAAACAATATCCCACACCAGCCAGCCCTGGCACTGACACGGAGTCGAAGTCTCTCCTTCTGAGGGGGTGCCGCTCCAACCAGTCCCTTCTCCACACCAGTCCCAGCATAGACGCCAACATACCTCTGTCTCACCAAAAGCCAGATGCAGCTGTGTTCTCGCACCAAATCTCTTCTCTTGGATGCAGGTGCACACCAGAACCTCCACAAAGCTTCCATCTCATTTAAATTTCCACTGCTGCCAGTGAGTTTTTGCAGGAAGAAATTTCCCAGAATAACCCAGAATTTTGTGTTTTTCTCTGAGAAAATAGACATTCTGCATTTTTCTCTGATAAAACAGGAATTTTGTGTTTTTCTCTTTTTTTTGGCTAAACGGAAAACTAGGAACCCTAGTTTGTGTTGCATTTGTGTTGCTAAAACTAGGAACCCTGAGCAATTATGGAACCTTAGGTCATAAATGATGAAATTGATTCCATTCATTCACCAAAACCAACACACACAGGGTGCTCCAGGATGTCGCCTATAGCTCTACTTATTCTTTTCCTTCAGAATGATAGTGTCTTTTATAGTACCATAGACAGGAAGGCTTTGAACTGAGACCTGCCTAGCAGGACATCTAGGTATTATGATAGCTTCCAGGAGAATTTGCTAGAAATGTAGATAGTTTATCATGAACTGACATGACTCTAAAACCCTAAAACATGATTGCAAAACTGGGTTAGACCAACAGGACATCCAGATCAGCATACGGCCTCTGACAGTGGTAGCTTTGCTTGCTTCAGACAAGTGCACAACAGGCCATAATGGAGCAACTCATTTCCTGATATTAACTCCCAGCCTTCTTTAATCAGAGGTTCTCAACCCCTGTCCAATGTGACTAATAACCATTTACAGACTTATGCTCTAAAATGTTATTCAGTCCTTTTTTTGAAGAATGTATTCTCTTGGCCTTCACAACATCCCTGGCAATTAATTCCATGGCTTAATTGTGCACGGAGTGAAAACATGCTTCCTTTAAAACTGCTGCTAGTTAATTTCACTGAGTATCCCTAAGTTCTATTATTATGAGAAGGGGTAAATAATAGCTCTCTGTTTACCTGTTCCAAACCACTCATGATTCTGTAACCTTCTAGCATAGGTCTTATCATATGTCTCTTCTTGAAACTGGCAAGCCCTAACCCATTGAGCCTCTCCTCATACATAAGTGTTCTGTACCTCTGATGATCTTTGTTTCAGTTCTCCACACCTTTTCCAGTTATACTACGTCCTACTGAAGGTGGGTGAGCAGAACTGCATTGAATATTCAAGGCAAGGACATACCATAGATTTATACAATGGCATTATGATATTTTCTGGTTTATTTTTCTATCTCATTCCCAACAATTCCCAACATTCTGTTTGCCTTTTTGAATACTGATCTAACGTTTTCAGTGGACTATCCATAATGACACCAAAAGTTCCTTTACTAAGTGGTTAGATTTCAGTTCCAATCCAACATGGTGTGCATAGCTAGGTTTACTTTTTCCTATATGCATCACTTTACTTACAATTATCAACATTGAATTGCATCTGCCATTTAATTGCCCATTCTTTCAATCATGCAAGATCCTTCCATAACTCTTTTTCTAGTCTACTTTGGACTTAGTCATCTTGAATAACTTTGTGGTTGAATTTATTAATATTTGGAGTCATTCAACTGGAGTGTGTCTTTGATCAGCCACATGTCCAAATAGAGAACAGTCATTCATGCCTTGTTTGTTTAGATAGGTCAAAATGGTGACTGTAACTGAGGTCTTTAAGTTGTAGCAGGACTAATCCCAAAGGTGGAATGCGTTAGTCCTTGCAGGGGTGCAGCATCTGAGGGTGGGCCAGAAATTGGCAAGTATCTGCCACTTTGAGGGGATAGCGGACTAATGAGCCAATTGGAGATAGCTGATTGACCCCAACTGGGAGCTTCAGGCAGACTACTAGTCAGCTGAGGGAAATGGCCATGGGTATATTTATTTATTTATTTATTTCAGTTTTCTTTTATCCTGCAGCCCTTCTGCACATAGAGCATCTCAGGGTGGCTCACGTACACCATCAACAATTCACAATAAAACACAATTCACAATTTAAAATTCATTAAAAATAATAAAATTTACTCAAAATACACTAAAAGGGCAGCACCAATACCCCTCTTCCTTAACCCACCCCACCGTACCCGTCTCCCTATCCAAAGGCCCGGAGGAACAGCCAGGTTCTAAACTGTCTTCGGAAAGAGGGAAGGTCTGGGGCCAGGCGGGCCTCTGTCGGGAGGGAATTCCACAGCCTGGGAGTGGCCACCAAGAACACCGTCGCCACCTGGGAAACCTGGGGGGTTTGTCTAGAAACTTGGGGGACTTCGAGTCTGGCATCACTGGCCGACCGCAGGGGCCACAGTACAACCCGCTGCCTGAGGTGGTCCTGGAGGTAAGCAGGACCAAGGCCGTTTAGGACTTTATTGGTCATTACCAACAACTTGAATTGGGCCTGGAAGATAATAGGCAGCCAGTGCAACGAACAGAGCACTGGAGTAACGTGCTCGTGATGACCCATCCCCATTAGGAGACGGGCTGCCACATTCTGCACCAGCTGCAGCCTCCAGACCATCACCAAGGGTAGCCCCACGTAGAGTGAGTTACAGTAGTCTAATCTAGAGGTAATAAAGACATGGATGATGGTGGCCAGATCATAGTCTGAGACATGCAGCCGCAGCTGTCGCACCAGATGTAATCGGCGAAATGCTCCTCTCATCACCGTCTCCACCTGGGAATCTGGGCAGAGCTGTGAACTGAGGAGCACTCCCAGACTATGGACCTGAGTCGCCAAAGGGGGGTAAACCCAGTCAATGACAGGAGCTACCACCCCCTCAGTCCTACCCACCAACATCACCTCTGTCTTGTCAGGATTCAACTTTAGACGGCTCACCCTCATCCAGTCCCCCACAGCTGCCAAGCACTAGGTATATCAGCAGCAGCCCCAATCTGTCTTCAGACAAATCAATCACCAGATGGATACCCTCCATGCCCAAGATAATCTGCACCAGATACCTCCTCTCAGACCAGGTGTCCTTAAAAATAACAGCTACACTGCCTCCCCACAGGCTGAGCTGGAGATTAAGCCAACAGACCACCACAAAAAGTGCTCACAGTAGGAGATGGTGCTTGTAAAGTGGTAGTTCTGTGAACTAAGCAAGAGGCTCAGAGAGACCCTCTCACCACAGAGATAAATGTGCAGCCAAATGAGGTGCTGAGAGCCTGATCGGCACATGACCCCCTGGCAGCAATTGCTGCTGTCACGCTCGGAGTCAGTGCAGGGATCAGGGCAGACAGTTCCCCCTCCCCTCCCCCCCCAAAGGGGCAGCTAGGTGGGCAGGCCACTAATAGATCTCCTGCCATGGCCAGGTTGGAATGAGGCACTGGCCACACAAGCAGGCACCTGGCCCTGCCTCACCTCCCTCCCCTGGCCTGACCTTAACCCTGTCTCTGGTCATGAGCTTGCCCCAGAAGGGGCCCCAGCACATGGACAGTCATGCCTTGGACAGCTTTACCCCTTTTGGGATATGTTTGCTATGCAACACATCCTCAGACTTTTTCCGAGGACACGTTGGGTAGCAGCCTGCTGCTTGCCTTGCCATGCAGCAAAGGAATATCTGGTGGCCACTGGCCACAGGATACGCTGCATCACGTGGCATGGCTGCCCAGAGTGGGGTAAGGTTGCTCAAGGTATAGTAGCCTCCCCACAAAATCTCGTGTGGCTGCACCCATACTGTTGGAGAGATAATTTGCTCCTATATAGCATTGGCTTGGGACTGTGCACTTTTTCTGAAAAGTAAATCAGCACTTGAGAGCACAGCACTTGGGAAGAAAGCCTGAGTGATGTAGATTTGGAGTCTGGAGCCTGACAATACTTACAGGAAAGAGTCCATCCATTACAGTCACCTTGATCTTTATGAACACAAAACTCAATAAATGGCAAACCTATTATGCCCATCATCTTTCTCTGGATGCATATAAGCATCATCTGAAGTGGCTCCTGCATTTCCCAAAGGTTATAGCCAACCTGAGCAAACTTCCCTAGATGTATGCCTGGAATACATATTCCCCTCATACAGTCTGGGAGATTTTCAGCTGCAGGGAGGTGTTGTGGGAACAGGGATGTTATGACCCAGGAAATTAGCAGTGAAGGAAGAGCTAAACGCTTATGTCCCATTCTCCCATCCAAGCCAGGAAAAGTTATAGCAGGAATGTTCTATGTTAGGAACACCAAAGTGACCTTCTTTCAGATACATCACCTACACTTCTCAGTTCTGCAGATTAAAGATCCAATCCTGAATTCAAGGGAAGGTCAGATATACAAATCTGGCACTTAGGAAACATACTTTCTATGTTTCTAAGAACAGCAATTTGCATATGATTAAATTACAAAGCTTGCAGATTTTTTAAATTCACAAAAGAAAACGAAATAATTAAAACAAAGTAGGAGCCCAATATGATGTTCTCAATACAAAACTGGTTTTGTTGTTAGACACTATGGATCTATTCATTCCCCATTTGTTATTCTAAAACAAGCAATATGCAAAATCAAATATGATGTGGCAATACATACTAGAATTTACAGCTTTGTTCAAAACAGAAGGTATAAATCCAATTTAGTGTTGGTGTCATCCAGATCAATAATATATCCATAAATGTTACTTACAATTCTGTGTTAAATAATGATCTGACTGTCTGCTTGTATTTGCGGTATTGCTCCCATTCAGCTTTGGCACGGTCTGTTACTAACTCTTCTACAGCCACCTGAGGAATGTTTAGCTTCTCAGCAAACTGGTTTGCTCCTCTCCCAGTGATCATCATATGAGGTGTCTAAAACAGAAAAGGGAGAAACAAAATAACAAACAAAACCATTTAAACATCTACTCCATCAGCTTCCCTTAATACAAGGTTAGTATTATATTTGGTATTTCTATTTCTTTAGCATGCAGAAGACATTCCAGTCAGGATCAACTTCTCATTGGTTTTTTTTAGATGGACAGGAAGCAGGACGGAGTCCTGGTGCAGTTGCGTGGGTGACCCAAGCAGGAGCTGCACACACCCACGGGTTTGGCTGCATTCAAACAGGTAGCCTGGTGCATGGAGGAACCAATCACATAGACAGCAAGCACGCCTCCTCCCTGCCTCAGGAAAGCCCCAGGTCAGGAACACATGGACAGGCAGCCAACCCCACTGGCTGCCCACTCCGCGTGCACACACACACACCGAGTCCACGGCTTGCCAGAAGTCATCCGGTAACCATGGTAATGGAACACGGCAGCAGCCATTAACCGCCCACAGCTCTGGGAACTGGACCAGCCCTTGCTCAGCTGCACACCCCTGGGATGGCAGAGCAGGGTGGACAAATGCCAGCACATGACCAGCCCTGGGGACCCTGCAACACCCTATGACAGGGTTTGGGAAAACATTTTAACAGGGCTCAGTGACCTGGAAAAGTCCCTGCAGGATGTAACCCGCAAAGTCACAAACTTTAGGGATTAGCTTCAGTCATTCACTTTACTCTGGCATTCCAAATCTCTATACATCAATATACAGTATACACAGTATAGGTCTCCTATTAAGCAACCACCCCTCCAAAGTCAATCCCAGCCAGGCAACAATCTTCTGGCTGCCACTCACTACTTCCAGGCTACTCCAGAACCCTGGACAACAATCCTCGGGAGTCTAGGTTCCCTGCAGAGTTCCTCTCCCTTGCAGAGTGAGGTACAACCTGTATTCAGGACCTTGGAGAGGTCTCCTCAGGCACTCACTCATGGAGTTTCTCACTGGTCTGTGACCAGGCACAGACTGACTACTCTTCAGCAGTCTGCCTCTTCTTATATCACAGAGTGGGTGTGGCTAGCCCTCTGGTTCCTCCA
The DNA here is from genome assembly GCA_003113815.1 of Sphenodon punctatus. Lineage (NCBI taxonomy): Eukaryota > Metazoa > Chordata > Lepidosauria > Sphenodontia > Sphenodontidae > Sphenodon > Sphenodon punctatus. The sequence goes on from QEPC01005117.1 coordinate 4,681,436, forward strand.
GCCTTAAAGGGCCAGCATCTGCTGAATTTACTTATTGAATTGTACCGGGACAGCTGAACTTTTCCAACTCTTACTGGGCTGGCTCTGTCAAGCCCTTATCATCCAGTTATCACCCAGCCTGACCAGTCCTCAGGCTGTTAGTCTCTGCTCTTAAATGGTCACCAGCCCAACCAGGCTTCCCCCTGCTACAAACAAACAAGTAGCATACATGATCTTTGTGTGACTGAATGATGTAACTGTAACCTTGGAAATAATTAAACTATGACATGTTTGGGATCATTGAAATGGTAATGGAATGCTAAATCCAATGAAGGGGGGAAAGTATATGTGGCGTAAACAAAAGTACGTTTAGAAGTATAAAGTAGACTATCTTGTCACACCTTAAAGACTAACAAGAAAATCTCTTTATTTTGACATGAGCTTTCATCAGCAAGAGTTGAGTTCCTCAGATGCCTGAAGTGGCATGGACGTTTGCCTGCAACCTCATATATATATGCTATGAAAATAGTTTACGCAGAGGGAATTAAGGGACTAAAACACATAATTAGATCAAGTATCAACCCAAGGTACGGACAAGGTGTTAACAACCAATCAGTGGGAAAGTCCCATTCAGTTGGAGAAGAGCAGTCATAGAGGGATGTCAGCGGGTGGATTATCGTTACACACCCAATAGTGTTAGATCTAGGTGTTGGGTTGGGGGGGGTTGGACAAAATCTGGGGAAATAGAGGATACAAAAGTTTCAGAGGGTATACTGCTGTATAAAGGGAAAATTTGTTTTATGTAATGTGACGAAAAAACAAGGTCCCTATTCAAACCCACAGAAACAGTGTTACATTTGGTGATGAATTCTAATTCAGCAGATTCACATTCAAGTTCTCCTTTGAATGCTGTTTATTTAAGTATGCAAACCATCAGGCCAGAAATGCTGTGACCTGAAAGGTTGAACTGTTTGCCCACTTGTTTCTGAATGTTGCATTTTTAAATGTCAGATGTGTGTCCATTTATTATCTTATGCAGGCATTGTCCTGTTTGTTTTATGTAAATGGCAAAGGGGCATTTCTGGTAGTTGATGTTAGGTTGGAGGATGAACAGGTGAAGGAGCCCTTAATGGTGTAGCTGATGTTACTGGGTCCTCTAAAGGTATTGCCTGTGTAGATGTGGGGACAGAGTTGGCATCAGACTTTGTTTCAGGGTTTGGTCCCCAGGTCTATGGCCCTTTTTACACAGGCTGAAGTGCAGGGGGGTTGGTGTTCATGCTGGTGCATGTGCAGTGGGTTGGGGGAGGGTGTGGACAGGCACACACCAACCTCCACCCATTCCATCGCACACACACAGAGCAGTCACCATTTTCACCAGTTGCTCTGTGCCTGCATGATGGGTGGAGATGGGTGTGCATGCGTGTTCATGGGAGCGTGCACACACACAACCACGCACCCACCCACTGCAGATTTTACACAAGACTTGCCCACGCATGAACTGGGTGCTCATGCGTGGGTGCATCTCTTGCAAAAAGGGGCTATGTTTCTGTCCAGAGGTCCATGGTTGTTGGTCAGTAGCCTTTTTAGGTTGGGTGGCTGTCTGTAAGCAAGGACAGGCCTCCCACCCAGGGCCTGTGCAGGGGAAGTGTCATTTTGGAGGGTGGGTTGTAGATCCTTAACAATGCATTTGAAAGGTTTAAGCTGGGAGCTCTAGGTGACAAGAGATGTTCTGTTATTTTCTCTGGAGGGCATGTCCTGTAGTAGGTCACTCCTGGGTTCTAGTTTGGTCCGGTCAATTTGTTTCCTCACCTCACTGGGTGGGTATTGTAGAGCCAATAATGCTTAGGGATTGGAGCAGATGCTGTTGTATCTCAAGGCCTGGCTGTAGAGTATAGCTCATATGGTGTGCTTCAGGTGGTAGGTAGAGGCATATAAGTATGTATAGCAATTTGTAGGTTTACGGTATAAGGTGGTATTTATACAGCCATCACATAATTGCATGGTGGTGTTCAGAAAATGCACCTGTTGTGTGGAATGATCCAGTCTCAGGTTAATAGTGGGGTGGAAGTTGTTGAATTCCTGGTGGAATTTCACTAGAGCCTCCCTCCCATGTGTCCAGATTAGGAAGATGTCATCAATGTATCGCAGGTAGAGAAGAGGAGGTCTGGGGATAGGAACTGAGGAAGCTCTGTTCTAAATTAGTCATGAATAAGTTGGCATACTGTAGAGCCATGAGGATCCCCATAGCAGTGCTGTTGACTTGGAGAAATAAGTTGTTCTTAAATCCATAGTAGTTGTGGGTTTAGTACAAAGTATGAAAGTTTGGTGGCTATCTGTGCTATGGCATCATCAGGCATGATGTTCCCGATGGCCTGTAGACTGTCCTTTTGAGAAATGTTGGTATATAATGCTTCCACATCCACGGTTGCTAGGATGGTGAATTCTGGGAGGACTCTAATGGTATGGATTTTTCTGAGGAAGTCTATGGTGTCACATTGAAAACTCAGCATTGGTAACATAAGGTTTCAGTTTAAAATTCACATAGCCAGACATCCCGACTGTGATAGTGCCAATGCCACAGACTATGCGGGGTCCAGGATTACCTGGTTTGCACACCTTGGGCAGTAAAGAGAAGACGCCAGCCCAAGGTACCAGGGGTGTGTTTGTGTTTATTTGTTCCTGTGTATCTCCAGGAAAGTTCTTCATAAGATTACACAGTTCTTTTATTTTTATGTTTTATGTCAGATCTCGGTGGGACCAGATGATAGCAGATTGTAAACCATTACATATAATGTAATATAGCATGTCTAATATACGATTATTGTACTATTAAGATATATTGTTTTACGTTTTGTATGTTAGTTTGTATTTTTATCTCTTTTGACAATGGTCTTTGGCCACGTCTAATAAACTGATGGATTGATTGATTGATTGTAAAACATGGTGTTGGAAAGTTGCCTCTCAGCTTCTCATATGAAATTTGACTTCTACCTCTAGCAGGGTGCAGCTTCTCACCATGGGGTCTAGTCCACCCAAACCACGGGGTCTAGCCCCCCAACTAGGCTTTCAGGGTCTAGCACCCCAAACTGAGCTTTACCGCCCTCCCCGACCTCTACGTCTCCCCTTATAGTTTATTTATTTAATATATTTATATCCCACCCCTTCTGCAACCAGCTTAGGGTGGCTAACAACTTTACATTAAAACAATTTTTAAAATATTAAAACAATCATAAAAATCTTACAAAAACAGGGCCTGTTCCACTGGGTCTAGCAGTTGGGGAGCCACCTCCATCCAACCTGCTACAGGGAATTTCTGTCTTCCTGTTGGGGAGCCACCTCCACCCAACTTACAGACTCCTAGGGGATCTCCACAGCCCCTTACAGTTCTCCACCAACCAACCTGGCCAAGCTACTCCAGCACACTCCTCAGTTCCAGTCCAGGCGCAAAGCTTCATGGCTCTCTCCCAGTGTCTGGTCCCAAACTCGCTCACTGACTAGGCACTATCCTCCAGTCCCATCTACTTCCAGCACCCAGGCTCACCTTCCACCAGAGAGCTCACATAGGTGCAGCCCCAACAAGCAACCTCCAAACTCCACATAAATGGCTGCCAAAGTTGGGTGAAAATCCTTCATGCACCAGCAGGTGGTGCTATGCCTGCATTCTCCACCATGTGCTGTATCAGGGGGATCTCCCAGGGCCACACAGGGGTGCTGGGGTTGCACTCTGGGTAATTAGCTCACCCCCTGCTACGCCATTTCAGCCTCGAGCCTCGGCTAAATCCCCATCTTCAAGGAGTGGGGTACCCTCTCAGGACATACCACACAGTCCAGAGGGTATTAGTCCACAGTCCTTTATTGGACACAACTCGTGTTCTCTGTACCTGAGGCTGCCAGCTCAATCGCCTCCATCCTGCAGACCCAGGTCCATCTCTGCAGACTCAGGAGCAAAACAACCTCAACCCCCCCCCCCCTTTGTCCATCTAGCCAGGCCTCAAAGCCCCAGGCTCTGGCCAAGCCTTCCCCAGGCAAAAGGCTCCCTCCTGGGCACAGCCTCTCCCA
>QEPC01005117.1:4696570-4722289 GCA_003113815.1 Sphenodon punctatus
AAACCAGTGGCATTCAGACTGAAATTATCAGATTGGATCGCTATTTGCAGGAGCTAAAAGAGCACCTTAGGCAAACACACCTGCAAGTAGCAGAGAAATTGGGGAAATCACAAAGAAAGGCAATTGCCTACTTTGAGCAGAAACAGTGAGAGAATACATGGAAGGAAGGTGACAAGGTTATGATACTTAAGTTTGCTTTTCCTGATCACAATTTGTGTAGAAAATGGTGTGGCTCGTATCGCATAATTGACAGAATTAGCCCTGCAGTATATAAAATCAGAATTCCAGGAAAGAGAGGACCTGTAGACAAAGTTTATCATGCTAACCAGTTGAAATTATATCAAAGAGTTCATTCACAGGTTCCGCAAAAGAAGCATAACACTCCAGATTCTTATCCAGATTTGATTGACCCAGATGATGCTCCCAAGCCAGGGGAAGTTCAAGATGAGCCTGTTGCAGATCCTGCATATCCTGTCAATAATCTTGTCACAGCTGCAAATATTGCTTGTCCTGTCTCATCTGTATGCATGTCAGAATGATGTCACCAAACTTGCCCACGTTACAGATGAGGACATTGAACAAAACATTCATCAAAATGTGCTAATCCCAAAGAACTTGGGAGATGGACAATTGATTTTCATTGAATGGTATGTACTTTGGCCACAAGGAACTAATTGGACAGCTCCACAACACATGGCGACCTGGACTTTAAATGGACTGGATAAATCTAATCCATGTGTTGTAAATTATTCACCACCAAATCCTAAATTGTTATTTACTTGTACTTACTTGCCTCCTAAATTGATTGTACATCGTATAGGAGTAATTCCAGTAAGATTTAAAATTCGTATACGTCTTATGCATCAGTATAGACAAGAGAAACTGTTGTATAGGGAGACTTTGGAAAATCAAAAGGGCAATGTTCAATTAGAAAACCCACCTATTGGAAGATTAATATGGATTATGTCACAAGATGCAATTCAAGCCCAATTTTCATGTGGGGACAAATTGTATGAAGTAATGGAAGGTGGGAAGGTAAATTTCTAATTTTTCATGGCACACTCCACCACACTGCCAGCAATACAATGGGCAAAAATAGATTCCAAAATTGATCCCTTGGGAGACCATATTGGAATAGTGTGTCATACAGTTAACGGAGAATTAGTTCGACAAATGAATAGAGATCTTCTTTTTGTTGATACTAGGAGCAGGGCTGAGTGTAATCAGAATATGACTGACCATTATGTCCTGCATAACCTGGCCATAGATCAGGTAACCAAGGAAGACTCAGGGATTTATGGGGCAACCATTACATATGCTCCAGGAGATATGCTTAACCCGGGAAAGATCTTTAATTGCTATCATCAGTTAATAGTATGGAAACACATTGACTTTAATTTATGATCAAATGAAGTTAATAACACTGATGTTTGTCCTACTCTTTTCCCTAGGGAACGGACTGGTTTGATTGCATCTCCATTAAATGAAATTCTGATCAGTGATGTTTCGTATATCCATGTTCCAATTATATTAAATTTTTCTCAATGGAACATGGAAGAATGTAGATACTGTAAACATACCAAAATTGCCCATTTTTATTCGGATTTATTGACTGATGAGATAGTTACTCATCAGCAATGCATGTATGATAAATATAGGTTATACCGAAAGTTATCTCGTAAACCTACACATAGACAAAAAAGAAGTGCCACAGACATTCTCTCCTGGATGGGAGCTGGTTCAGGAGCAATGGTACAGGTTTAGGTATATGGAATAAATGGGACATTGACACATTACGAAAACACATAGATTTCACTGTACGGGAAGAAGCACACTCAATTTTTCAACCTACCTTCCAGGGATTGGAAGGATTAGCCAAAGAAGGAAAATGTACAGTGTATAACATGCACGAGGTCACAAATTTATTAAATTTGACTAAAACAAAATTGAACCAATTGATTCAGGAAAATAATGAATTATCTCAGAGCAGCAGTATAGGTAAGGAAATTGTGTGTAGAGCATTTGGACAACACATGTTACAAAATTTGGCTGGAATGTTGCAAACTGTTCGTGATAATCACTTGCCAGAAGTGTTCAGTGATGAACAGCTGCAAATATGGTACTGTTCTGCTTGTTTTGAGCAAGCTCATTTGAAACACTTTCAAGAGGCCCAATTGTCTAATCGTTTGAGGAATTGTTACAAAATACCTCATGCCCTGATTCAGGAGTTGAGTATTGTTACTCCTCATCCAACTATATCTCCTTGCAGAAAAGAAAAGACCTTATGGGTATCATTTTCTGTTTCATTGCCTGTTTTTGATCCAGGAAGAAATGTTTTTACTAATCTCATGGACATACATTCTTTGGGCTATCTAGACGATAAGATTCATATTGAAAAAGAAAATATTCCACGATTGATGGTGTACCACCACGAATTCGAAGCCTGGACAATCCCAAACACTGAATATTGTGTTTTGCATGGACTTAATAATATCTGTAGAGGACAGGTGTTCGAAGTGGGTACTCCAATATGTGGATGGAAGGATAATATCACCAGATATGGAAATCATACTAGCTTATGCCCATTTCAGTTAAAGGTTTGGAACCTACCACAGCAACAAGTGATTTCAGCAGGCAATGGCAATTATTGTGTAACAACTAACAGACCATCTTATATGCATGGAGATAGAGTTTGTACAATTACAAATCCAAATTTTAGTTTTTCTCCAACTTTACCTTTTTCATTTGGGGCCACAATAACATTCCCTGTACATGATCAAGATAATGCCTCTGTCATTGATGTTTTTCCAGATCACTGGAATTTGCTTAATAATTTTGACAGATTCTTCCATTATATCCCTTTGTTATCTTTGGATTTGTGAAACTTAATGATCAGAAATGATATTAATTTGGTCAATATTGAAACTAAGGTGAAGGATGCTCAAATCAATCTGAACCATATAATTGGTGATTTAGTTGCTGCAAACCCACAGAATGAAACACGATTAGAAGTTTCCATAAACATGATTTTGTTGTGGTTGGCTATTGTGGTTATATTAGTATGGTTAACCTGCTTATCCTGTAAGGAGTGTTGAGTAAATTTAAGAGGAAGAATTCCTGCCCTTATTCCTCCACCACCTCCATTACGTTCACCTACCCAAACGCAAACTGTAACTATTCCATACCTACCAAATGTAATTGGCATGTCACCTTTTGTTGAGGCCCATTTTCCACGAGTTCAAGCTCAAGCACATCAGGAGCCAACTGCACCTCTTACACAAGTACATTCCCCAAGATTAAAAGAGGAAAGAGTTTATGATCAGTTATTGCCTGTTTATGATAATTGTGAGTTTTGACGGGATTCAAAGTTTTCACCCGTCAAAGGGGGGGGGGGATCTGTTGCCTGGATCCATGAGTTAATAGGTTCAGGATTCTGAGGCCCAGATAATGGTTCACATATTATTCTTATATTTACTCATATATTCATTTATTCATTTGAAGTGCATAGTAGTTGGTTAGAAATAGTGTGTTTATATAGAAGTTTTGAGTGTTGATTGATAGAGTTTTAAGTGTGTTAAAGTTTAAGACAAAGCAAGGTTATTCCAAGGTTGCTGCAGGTGGTTAAATATTAGAATTTAGGGAACTATTTTGTGAACAACAGGAAAAGTGTTGAGACCTTGATATTGAAATATGGACCGCAAATGAAGTAATATCTGCAACCTTTCCATGACGATAGAAAACTAGCTCACCACAGAATGTAGACATGTTTTAGAATTGTTTTAGTAATTTTCCATGTTGACTTGTTGACTTAGAAAGTTTGTAGCTTTATGATTGGTTAAAGTTATTAGATTGTTATTGGAACACGTACGTTTCCTGGGTGGATAATGGGAGGAGAATCCATGGGTGAAAACAGACATGACGCTAACCACCCTTTAACCACCCTTGGTGGTTATTTATGCATGTTGCAGGGCTGTATTGGTGCCCTATGCAGCCCTGAAACATGCATAAATGACCACCAAGGGTGGTTAAAGGGTGGTTAATGTCATGTCTGTTTTCACCCAAAGGTAATAAAAATAGTGGACCAAATGGCAGAGAGCACTTCTCTGCACTTTTCTACTTTTTCAACTTCATCTTTCTTGGTCCAGATCTGTTGACTTCCCTATCCACTTCAGAAGCTGGTCTACTGAATGGAGGGTAACTATATTTAGCTTGCTAAGAAATGCATAGGAATCCGAGGATAGTGTATAAGCCAGAAACAGATAATTTGCATGAATACTTTGGGCACTTGTATGAGGGATATTGGGCATTGAGACTGTATGTCCTTTTTGCATGTGTTTCCATAATCTTTGTATTCGTACATGCAATTGTTGAGTATTCCTGGGGACTTTATTTGATGCTTACTTCCAATGAACCAGTTGATTATTCATACAAATCTGACTCATTCAATGTCTCTGGATTAAATTAGTTGTTAACCAACAAGAGAACCCAGTATTAATAAAGAAACCAATTTCCAAAGACACACATATAATTAGAGCCTCCATAAATAACCAATAATAATTAATCAATAGTCCTGTTGGTAACATGGAGGACAGATCCCACCAATGATGGGGGCCATTAACTCCATCACCTTCCGCACAAGCATCTCCTCCATCTTGTTGGGATTCAGCCTCAGTCGATTAACCCTCATCCAATCCCCCACAGCCGTCAGACATCGAGTAAGCACAGAGACTACAGGGTCTGGCTCGGTTGAAAAAGAGAGGTAAAGCTGAGTGTCATCAGCATACTGGTGACACTGTACACCAAACCTCCTCATCACCTCATTGAGAGGCTGCATGTATACATTGAACAACCCTGTGGGACACCACACATGAGGTCTCGGTATGATGAAAAACACTTCCTGAGTATCACTCATTGGGTTCTCTTGGTCAGGAATGAGCGGAACCATTTGAGAACAGTCCCGCCCACCCCTGCACATTCCTGCAGGAGCGTCAACAACAACTTGTGATCCACCGTATCAAAAGCAGCTGACAGATCTAATAGGACCAACAGGGTCAAGCAGCCCTGGTCCATCTCTTGGTGCAGATCATCCACCAAAGTCACAAGCGCAGATCATCCACCAAGGTCACAAGCGCAATAAAGGATACAAATGTTTCAGAGGGTATACTGCTGTATAAGGGAAATTTTATTTTATGTACTTATTTTATTTTTATGTTTTTATTTTATTTATTTTATGTATTTAATCCAGGTTGTGGATTATGTATTTAGGGTATGATCCTGCGGGGATGCAACCCCTGGCAGGCAAAATACATTTCACACCACAGTGACAATTTCTAAGACTTTACTTTTGATATTTTTAGCACTCTTTCTCCCTTAGTTTCAGTTACTACCATTGCCCTAAGCTGAAAAGATTATAAAAGCAAAAGTAAAGTGCTCGCTGTGACTTGTTTATTGACTGTTTTGTGGATAAAATCGCTCATATTCACCACAACTTCAACGTTGTGCTTGAAGCAGTAGGTGTACCTGAGGTAATGGATGCCTCGCCTTCTTCAATTTTATGGGATTGGTTTCAGCAGGTGTCACCCGCTGATGTGGCGGAGGTGCTCGGGGCAGTGAGGGCCACAACTTGTGAACTTGACCCATGTCCATTCTGGCTGGTTAAGGCCAGCCGGAAGATGTTGGGGCTGTTGCTTGCAGGGATTGTCAACACCTCCCTCTGGGAGAGCAAGGTCTCGGGTGCCTTAAGGAGACTGTGGTGTGACCTTTGCTCAAGAAGCCATCTCTTGACATTGACTCCCTGGCCAGTTAACGGCCAATCTCTAACCTTCCCTTTTTAGGGAAGGTTATTGAACGGGTAATAGCCCAGAAGCTTCAGGGGCATTTGGACCGCATGGGTTTCCTTGACTGCTTGCAGGCCAGCTTTCATCCGGGTTATGGTACTGTGCTTGTGGCCTTGGTCAACGATCTGTGCCATGAGTTGAACTGAGGTCAGTTGATTCTTCTGATTTTATTAGATCTATCCGTGGCTTTTGACACTGGTGACCATGAGATGCTGGTGACTCTCCTGTGGGACCGTGCCAGGGTACACAGAAATGTTCTTCAATGGTTCCACTCTTTCCTGGACAGAAGAATTCAGTGGGTGGTTCTGGGGGACTTTTCTTTGTCTCCCTGGGTTCTCATGTGTGGAGTTCAATAGGGATCCATTCTGTCCCCTCTCCTGTTCAATGTGTACATGCAGCTTCTGGGAGAAATCATGACAGGGTCTGATGTCTGGTGCCATCAGTATGCTGATGATACGCAGCTTTACCTCTTGTTTTCATCTGACCCAGGCCCTGCTGTCTTGGCGTTTACCAGGTGCTTGGTGGCTGTGGGGGACTGGATGAGGGCGAGCCATCTGAAGCTGAATTCCAACAAGATGGAGGTGATGCTGGTGGGAAGGGGCAAGGGGGTAGAGGCTCCCATCATTGATGGGGTGCATCCTTCCTTGGTTCCTCAAGTTCAGAGCCTGGGGGTGCTCCTTGACTCACAGCTCTGCCTGGATTCCCAGGTGGCAGCTGTAGCGAGGAGTGCCTTTTGTAAATTACATCTGGTAAATTACATATGGTCTTCAGCCGTACATCTCAGGCTCTGATCTTACCACCATCATCCATGCTTTTATCACATCAAGACTGGACTCAAGCAACACACTCTACATGGGGCTACCCTTGGTGATGATCTGGAGGATGCAGAATGTGGCAGCCCACCTCCTTGTGAGGATGGGCCACTGTGAGCACGACACCCATGCTCCGTTCTCTACACTGGCTGCTTATAGTCTTCCAGGCCCGATTCAAGGTGTTGGTGCTTACCCAATACCTTTAAAGCCCTATACTGCCTGGGGCCCACCTTACTGCAAGACCAACTCATCCCTCAGGTCCTGGATCAGACCCTGAGGTCGGCCAGGAGCACCCACTTTGAGATTCCCCTAGTGTCCCGGATTGCAACGTTCGAGAGTGCATTCTCAGTGGCCAGGCCTCCACTGTGGAACTCTCTCCCAGCGGAGGTCTGTTTATTAGGGGTGGGAATATCGGTTCTCCTGAGATCCAATATTGCCGGTATTTGGGTGTATCGGCTTAATCCGATAAATCTGATATTTACCTGTACCGGCATACTGGATTTTAAACACTGGCCACGGTACCTGATTTTTTACATTGCAGCCATTGTAGTCAATAGCTGCAATGTAAAAAATCTGTTACCGCGGCCAATGTTAAAAACTCGGTATGCCGATACCGGTAAATCTTGTTCATGCTCTGGTCATCTCTTGCCTCGATTACTGTAACCTCCTTCTCACTGGCCTTCCCCGGTCTCACCTTTCTCCCCTCATCTCTGTCCAAAACTCTGCTGCCAGGGTCATCTACCTCGCCAGTCGCTTCGACCATGTGCAGCCCCTCCTCTCTTCGCTTCACTGGCTTCCCCTTCCTGAACGAATCCTGCACAAGCTCCTAGTCTTCACCTATAAAGCTCTTCACAACCTTGCTCCCCCCTACCTCTCTGCACTTATCGCCCTCCATACTCCAGCCCGTGCACTTCGCTCCTCCTCTGTCCCTTCTCTCACCCTTCCACGCCTTCCCTGCTCCCCTAAGCGCCTTCGTCCCTTCTCACTTGCTGCCCCCCATGCCTGGAACTCCCTCCCTGTCCACATCCGCCTTGCCCCCTCCCTTCATACCTTCAAATCTCTCCTTAAAACTCACCTCTTTCGCTCTGCTCTGTCTGACTCTTTATCCTGCTGAGCCACTATTCCTATACCTACGATCGGTTTACCCTTATCCTTGCAACATGGACCTGCCTGCTGTCATTCTCATCGTAACCAAGCCAAGTACGTGCACTTGAGACCTCGCATCTTCATGAATGTTAGACCCCTTGTCTCTCCCTCTGTTCCCCTTCCTAAGTCTCTCCCCCAGCTCCTGTCTCTCAGATTGTAAGCCCTAGGGGCAGGGACCATGTCTATTTTATTACTTTGTAAAGTGCCAGGTACACTGCTGGCGCTATATAAATGTTTGTTAATAATAATAATAATAATAATAAATCTGGTACCTGAGAGATCCAATACCGACCGGTATATCCGGTACCCAGTATTCTCCCTAGTGTCCCACCCCTACCATTTATCCCTGGATATTCCCTCCTTCTGTAGACAATGTAAAACCTGGCTGCTTTGCCATGCATTCGGTGAGGGATACAGGTAGTGGGTGGGGGGTTGTTTGGGGGGAAGTGTTTATTTAAGAGACTCATATTGTGTTTTATATTAAGATTTTATACTATATTTTTATAGTGATGTTTTTATGGTTTTTATTGTGAGCCAACCTGAGCTGCCATTGGACAGGAGGGGGCAGGATAGTAAATAAATAAAATAATAATAATAATAATTTATTTGTAACTGACATCTTTCATTTTGTTTTGTACACAATTCATTAAGCCCTTGCTTTAGTGCAGATAGTTCCACTATTGAGGGAAATATGTTTTCATATCAATCCATGCTTTATTAGGTCATTTTGCTTGGCTTTGTTTTTGCATTTCTTTTAGGCGAGGTAATTCACTGGTTTCTCCTCAGTATTTTTTGAGGGACTGATTGCTATATCTTTTGTTCTTTAGGTAAGGACATAAGTAGATTGTGCCTTTGGGAAAAGAAACAGTAATGACCAGTAGGATAGTATCTTGACAGGAGATTGTTTTTAAAGTCATTTATATGACTGCAACCAAAACATCAGCACTTTGGTTCAGATGTTGTAACTCATGTAACAATAAAGTGGTTTCTTCCACTAGCACTATGGCCCAATGGCAATTCTGTATATGTTTAATGTAACATGGCCAGAACAAAGTATACTTGAAAGCTTTGTGTTTCTGAGAAGAAGAAAAAAGTGTGATAGTTTATACATATGTATGATAGTTCACACATACATAAATCAAGTCTTCGAGATTCTCAGTCCTGTTGTGAAGTAACTATGTGGAATGAGATGACTACTTCATTGTTAACTGCACATTTGCAGACTGAGAAAACTGAAGAATGCTAGCATTTCTTGGGGTATGCCACAAATCAGTCTATGGCCCTTTTCACACAGACATTCTAACACTGATAAAATAGATGTTTCATTTTATCATTCATGTTGCAGGGCACCCATAGAGCACACCTGAAGCCCTGCAACATGTATAATAAAATGTAACACCCATTTTATCAGTATTAGAGTGTCTGTGTGAAAAGGGCCTGTGTGTGGTGGTCATGCGCAATGCCTCATTCGACATGATTGGTTCAAAACAGAATTGAAAAAACTTGAAGATTTAGTTATTATATATGCCTGCTCATAAACTGTCTTATCACATGCTTTTTCATCCACACATAATAGTACACTTGTTTCTGTTCACACTGTATATGGAGACGTCAAACATATCTAGAATGTTGAAACAATGCAAAGAAGCCCTTTTTCCCTCCCCACAAAAAAACTCTATTCCCCATGCTGAAACCAAACCTAAAGTGTTGTCAGTGCAACATCCATCCCGAGTACTCAAAAATGTTAACTTTTTGAGTGCATATGTCTGATCACGTGAATATATATTTATACTATAAAATACCATGCGTAAATCACTGTAACAACTAAAAAAAGAAGTTCACAAAGTGAGGCAAGTCTAGACACCAATGGTTTTCAGTACAACCGATGTATGGACAACACCAAATTCTGCTCCTTGTTACACTTATGCAATTGCACGAAGGTTGTCAGACCAACATTTTAAAAGTAAGGGACACCAGGGAGCTGTGGTATTCTGACAAAGAGATGTCCATTATGTTCTATGGAGCCATGGGGTTCTGAAATAAGGGATATCATTGTATTTTTGTGGAGCTCTGAAGTAAATCACCTTAAAATAAAGGATGCTGTCTTAAAATAAAGGACATCTGGCAACACTAAGGCTGCATTCCCATCTGTGGCGGCGGTAGTAGCAGAGGGAGCAGCAAGGAAGACGCGGCAGTGAGGAGAAACCAGCTGACAGGAAGAGAGCCGGTGCAAATGGGGATCTGCCGTGGCTTCTCTCATGCATGTCAGGGCAGGATTTTGCACAGCAGATCTCCATTCGCACCAGCTCTTTTCCTGTCAGTCGGCTCCTCACCGCTGCCGCATCTTCCCTCACCGCCACTGCCACCACAGATGGGAATGCAGCCTCCGTCACATTGAAACCTATGGAGTTCTACTGGTGTAACAAGTACCAAAATTTGATCCAGGGAGAATAGGCCTAATAGCCTCTTCATGTAGTCACATCCACAAAAGTATGTTGGTTAGCACTGCAGTGGATTTCTATCGTATTGTACAATAATGTATTATGAATGTTGTAAGGATCCTCTTTCTTTCTTTCTCGGCTTCTGAAGGTAGGTGGGGTAGGGAGCAGTTACACGAGAAGGGAGATTTATGGTGAGTTATCTTCAGTTGCTGCACTTAGGATATATTAAGTTTTTGTCAAGGGTTCACAGAGCATATAGCTAGGTACCCTTTCTAGCATTTTTAAAAATCTAAATAAAATGTATGCTTAAGTTGCTACTAGGTTTTTATGCCAAGACTACCTCTCTCTTTAGGTTCACTGAGCACCAGAAAGAAAAGAGCTGATGCTTGTCATAGACACAGGTGTTTCTGAATTAGCTTAATTAAAGTTTCTCTTGCATAGAAACACAAACAGATTAGCCTGGTTCTAAAATAGTCTCAGGAAAAAAATAAATATTTCAACTGAAAAGATACTTTTCCTAGATCAGAAAATGAGGCAAATATCATAGATAAAATAGACAAAATTTTTAAAAACCTATTTGTCTGGATTAAAGCTGAAAGAGGGTATCCACAAAAACAAGTAACCTATTGAATTTCTAGTGCTTGAATTGACCCGGTAACGACCCTGATTGTGAGCCAATTGAATACCTGATGTCTCAAAATGTTGACTTCTGGTCTCTTAATGTTAACTTCTGATACTGATTTATTTTCATTTTTGTCAATATGCTGACACCCAATATTGATTTATCAGGTTTTCATCAAGTTTTTTTAATTAGGCAACTTCCGGTCCCAGAAAACTACTTCCGGTTTCAGTCCTTTTCCTTTTTAATTTTTTCCCCCTCTTAAAACACTTATTTATTAGGGGTGGGACTATCTGTATCAAATTAATCTGATAATACCAATCATTGTCAATATCAGATTAATCAAATAATACCAATAATTGTCGGTATCGGTATATTGGTTTTTTAACATTGCCAGTTTCTCTTGGATTTTTAACATCAATGCCATTTAACAATGGTCGCAATGTTAAAGATCCAAGAATATCAGCAATGTAAAAAAACCGATATACTGATATCGATAAATCTGATATCGGATTAATCCGATACTGATAAAACCGGTAACTGATAATTTGCCTTGAGTCCCACCCCTATTATTTATGGCTTTTCCATCACAGAAAATCAAGTTTGACATCCCAGAAAGTCAACTTCTGGTTCCAGAATCTACTTCCTATCAATTTTTTTAAAAATAAAAAATTTCGTGTTGTTTTTTTTGGTTTTCCGACTCAATATACCAATTGGGAATCAAAAAATTGGTACCAGAAGTGCTCGATTTAGGGGGTTTCCAGGTACCTGATCAGTACCCGGGTAATCCATTGAATATTCAATGCAGTACTTGGGAAAGTGGGTATTACCAATGCATACCAAATTTAGTACCCATTTCTGCCCTAGTCCGGGCGTTATTATTTTTAGTCACTATAAATTGTGTACCCTATTCTACCTTCAGAGGATAAATCTTGTTATCAACTTCAAAAATTCTGAAAGGAGTGAAACACACGGAAATACTGTATTTCATTCCGAAAATACTCCGACTCATTTCTGCCCCCTTTAACACACCCATAGCAACCTAAGCATGTTGTGAAAAGCTGTACTGAAGGAATGCTAACATATCCATTATGATAAAGGTCCCCAAATGTCATTCTTAACACAAATGGCTTAGACATTTGATATGTGGCATCACAGCCCCTTTAGTCTAACCAATGAGTCTGACAGGGAAATGATAGATGCCCTCAGACTGCCTATTATGCATGGTGACACAATCCATAACTTCCAAGTCACATCTGTGGCTAAACCTGCAGCTGCTGTACAGTATATGAACATTTTCTAAGCCAAACAACTTCTGTAGACAAAACACTTCAGAGTTAATATAAGTGGCTGAGCTCTTCCCTACGGAAGCATTCAACCTAGTATTTATGTATTATCAATAATATCTTGTGTTGATATAGACTGGAATCTCAGCAAATTCGGGGTGGGTTTTTTTTCCTCTATAAGTCATCTTTACATAATAAAGACTCATATTTCTGGGAAGTCTACCCTTATATCTAACCAGTCTGTCAAAGAGGAAACAGAATTTGCATTATAAAACATCAAATATAAATATCTGCAGTATAAGGGAAGTCATCCAATTTTTGCTAATTGAAACAAACTTGAAGAATGTACAGCATTCATGTACACAAAGGAAAACGTATCAGGATTTCCTTGAGAGAACAATCTACATTCTAGTACACCTTACTGTCCCGATATCTGCCCTAACATTCAGCCTAAATTTTCTATTTCTTTCTTTATGTGCACTAGATAAGCTCTGTCTCTTTGTTTAGTCTATTAGTATCTCTATAAATTTATATCATTTATGGTATATGCCATTTACAGCATATGAGACATGTAGGAAGCATCACATCCTACTGGATGGTAGGTTATGGGTCTAATCTTTCATTTCTTGTGCATCTAGCACACCCAATAAATTATACAGAACATTTGGCCTCACAAGGTATTCAGTGTTAAGTCTTGCAGCAATATGATGAAGTGTTAAAAAAAAATACAACCCCAAGCCTAGCCAAGAATATAATTAATACATATGTGATATAACAGTTATACTTGTTATGCATTTTTAAGTCCTACATTTTCTCAGTAATACAAACTAGTGTTATTTTGCTAATCTGCCAAAATCACAAATATAATTACTTTCATACACTATTATCATCCATAAAAGTAATATACTTTGATACTAATGCAATTAGAGCAAAGTTCATGAATAAGAAATTTAGTAATGCAATCAATTGAGTTTCTGGGAAATGTTGATATTGCTTTATAAGTTTTATAGCATTGCTGTGTGTTTCAGGAGCTATTTTAATTTCTCTTCTGGGGCAAAAGTAAAATGGCAATGAGAAGAGTCACACTACAGCCTGACACTCTGGATGTTCACACTCCATCACCCAGTTGGATCCACATTAAACAGTGGCTATATTACTGATTGATAAATTAGAATTGCTCTGAAGCAAAGATTTAACCTTCCATGCATAAATTATAAAGTTTTGGTTAAATTCTGTATACTATTGACAAACACTGTATCGCAGTCAGGGAATGTCTCTTTGATGCTTCAGATATTTGCTGTAACAATGGCCATTTTTACACAGACGCCCCCCCACACACACACAGCTTGGTGTTTGGGAAGGTGTGCAGGGTGTGGATGTGGGATGGGTGTCCGCTTGGTGTTCGTCCGTGTGAACACCGAGTGGGATGGGTGGGGTTGCGTGTGTGCTCCCGTGCAACACCGTCCTCCACCCATCACCCACCCACCTCCACCCACGGAGCCCTCCGGAAAACCAGAGGAGGCTCTGTGGGTGGAGGTGGGTGGCTGATGGGCAGAGGTGGGTGGGTGTCCATGTAAAGGACACTCACACACGCACACACACATACACACCTCCACCCACCACACCAAAATACTCATCCCCCCCCCCCCAATGTAAAAAGGGCTAATAGCTGGCTGTTTAAATACATTCTGAATACTATTTCTCAGTGCTGGGCATGGCATTATGCACCAAGGAATGAATCAATGCCTAGGGAATGCTGCACATACAGGCTAAAACCATGCTAAATCATGCTAAAATAGGTTTAGGGCTGAAATGACATCTCAGAACAATCTCGTTAAGGGTTTCACAAGAATCTTGCTAAAAAAAATAATTCATTGTGCATGCACAAAATGGCCACCGAAACTGTTCTGTATACGCATGGCCCTTTTCTAAGATGGTGTGGGCAGCGTTGGTGTCATTTTGGAAAACGGCAACTTTTGGAAAACGGCGACACTGTGCCATCTTGGAAATAGTGCCAGTGGCCATTTTGCACATGCACGGTGGGTTTTTTTTTAAAAAATTATCAACAAAAATATCTCAGCGAGACAATGTTGAGTTTTTTTATTTTCTCAATTCTCCTTTTTATCTCAGTTCTTGACAAGAAGCCTGATTCTCGGCAAGAATTAAGGAAACATAGAGATCAAGTTTCAGTTCCATCCACAACCGCAGCAATGTTTGATGATACAACTCCTTATACATACCTTACTCTTCACACCAGAGTAATAACTGGGACATGAGTAAGAAGGTAGATGACAATAACTAGGGTGAAACTGGAATATTCTATATCCTTGTCAAAATTAATATTATTAGGGATGGGCGAATACAGTTCGGAAGTTTGGAGTTCGGACCGAACTCGAATAGTTCGGTCAACCGAACCGAATGTTCGAACCAAACTTGAATTCGGAAGTTCGGAGTTCGGACAGAACTTGAATCATTTGGTTGACTGGACCGAAAGTTCGAACCGAACTCGAATTCGAACGTTCAGTTTGGATGCGTTCGGTGTGTTCGGAATTGAATTTCCATTGGTTTCAATGGAAAACACATTATCAGCTGTAACATTTTTGTTTTTTATGCTATGTTTCTGAAATTTGTGATGCTTCTATATCCCATAGAAAGCATTAAGTGCACCAAATTTCAAAACAATTGGATAAAGGGATCCGATTTTAGAAGCTGTTGAATTATTGTATTTTGCAATATTCTACATATACATTCTTAGCTGTAACTTCTTTACCTCACATGTAATATAGGTGAAACTTGTTCAGTTTATACCCCTTCCCATAGTAACTATCTTTGCCAAATTTCAGAAGGATTGGACAAAAGGTCTTGGTGGTATAAGCAATTAACATATAAATGTATGTCTGACTATAACATCTTTGTAGTCCAACCAGTGTACATGAAATTTGGCAGGACTATATATTTCACTTTCATGATTATCTCTGCCAAATATCAGAAAGATATTATAAAGGGTCCCAATTTTATATGCCTGTACAACATATGTAGAGAAGGGGCCTATGCCTGGGATTCTCTTATGTCACTGTGGTATAAGATCGGTTTGTGATGCAAATTGGCCAACAGAAGTGTCAACCAAATATCCTCATTCTGTGCTGGGACCATCCCAACATATCTCCCCCACTTGTTTCTGGGAAGTCAGAAGCATCTGTTTAGGAAAGAGTCAATAGAAATTCTCTTATGTCCTCTGTCTCAGTGCTGCAGGATGTGATTGATAGTTGGCCAGCCTGGATGTGTTTAAACTATGTCTCCTGACTGCTGGGATGCTATCTCAGAAGTCCCAGTTATGTTGCTTATGCCCGCCACAGGGCCGCCCCCTATGCCCACCTCGAAACCACTACCAATTGGTCCTGTAAAGCTAGAAGCTTGCAGTAATGTGTTTGGCCATTGAATGTGTCTGTCAGTCTTTGGGGTTGCTCCACATCCTTCCTCCTACAGTCTCTCTCCCCCTGCCATGCAGGGTGCCTGCCTCTGACTGGCACTGAATATGCTGATATTCATCTGAATAATGATCTTCACAGGGACAACATCAATTGCTTATATAATTGGGTCCCTTTATCAAAATCTCCTGTACATTTGCTGAAATGGCAGGAAAGGTATTTGATACATTCTTGTCAAATATCCTGTAAACAGAATGGAATATCAAAATGTAACAGCTGGAAATGTATTTTCAGGTTAATGTCTTATACCCTTGGGACCCTTTATCCACTCTTTCCTAAAATTGGCAGAAATATTAAGCATATGGAGGGATGTAATATGCACAAGTTTCATGAACATTGGATGCAAGATAAAGAAGTTGTAGCCATGAATGTGTATGGAGCTTTTCTTAAAATCACAACATTCAACTGCTTCTGAAATCGTTTTCCTTTATCAAATTGTTCTGAATTTTGGTACATCTAGTGCCCTCTATTGGGGGTACAATCTTCCTACATTTCATCAAAAAGTAATAAGAAACGGAAATGTTATAGCCAGAAATATGTTTTTTAGTTTTTCCTTTTATTTCAAAAACCAAATGTCATTTTCAGTTCCTGATTGCACTGAACTAAAGACCAAACCGATCCTGACTGAACTGAATACTGAATCTGAACTCAACATTAAATCCGAACCACCAAACGACTGAACATCCAAACTGATGAACTGAACCAGCTAAACCGAACGGGCGAACCGAATTGATGAAATGAATGCAGCCGAACCGAACGGCCGAACCCGAACCACGATCTGTTCGCCCATCCCTAAATATTATCTATTTACCTGCAGGTAATACCCGCATTTTTGGATACTCAATAGACTACTCAAGTACTGATCAGGTACCTGAAATCCCCAAAGCTGGTAACTCCAGGTCTGATTTTGTAGTTTTCCTATTACTGACCGGTATATCAGGATGTAAAACCAAAACATTGGTACAGAAAATCAAAAAAGCAGGACTGGAAGTTGACTTTCCAGGACCGGAAGCTGACTTTCTGAGACTGGAAATCAACTTCGAGCCTCACCCCCTCACCTCCCATATCGGTCCCTGCGGTCAGCCGGGGGTGCCCTTCTTGAAATCCCTCATGTACAACAGGGGGCGACATTGGAGAGAGTGTTCTTGGTTGTAGCACCGTGGCTGTGAAACTCTCTCCTGGAAGGGGTCCATTTGCCCCCGGATCTTCCCTCCTTCCAGTGCCAATGTAAGCCATATTTATTTTGCCAGACTTTGGGCAGGGGATATGGGTAACAGTAGGGGAATCTGCAGTGGGATTATTCTTTTGGACTCTGTGGTCTTTTGTACACCATTTTTATATTTTATATTATTTATTATTTATTTGTTTATTTTGTTATATTTATTCATCACCCCCTCATGCCTATGGCATCCCGGGGCAGCTTGCAACACTAAAAACAATCACCATAACAACATATTAATTTAAAAACATTTTATATAAAAAAGCATCTCCCCCCCTATCCCTTCCTCCCACCCTCCCCTCCGAAGGCCTGGGCGAACAGCCAGGTCTTGCAGGTTCAGCGGAACGCCAGCAGACCCGGGGCCAGGCAAGCCTCCTCCGGGAGGGAATTCCAGAGTCGCGGCCCAGCCACTGAGAACGCCCATTCCATTGTGGCCCCCCATCTAACACGGGGGGCCAACAGGAAGGCGCCTCCGGTAGACTGCAGGGATCGCTCTGAGACACAGAGGGCAAGGCAGTCCCCGAGGTATGAGGGGCCGAGACTGTGTAGGGCTTTATAGATCAAAACTAACACCTTAAATCTGGCCCAGTACGCTATACGCAACCAGTGCAGAGTGCGGAGCACAGGTGTTATGTTCTCCCACTGACCCATCCCTGTAAGGAGACAGGCTGCTGCATTCTGCACTAGCTGCAGCCTCCGGACCAGAAACAAGGGAAGCCCCACATAGAACGCATTTCAGTAGTCCAGCCTCAAGGTGTTGAAGGCATGGATAAGAGTGGCCAGGTCGGGCCCAGAGATGTATAGACGGAGCCTCTGTACTAGATACAACTGGCGGAAAGCAGCTTTAGTCACTGCCTCCACCTGCCGATTCAGACGGAGGTCCGAATCCAACACCACCCCCAGACTCCGAACCTGCTGGGCTACAGGAGGGCAGACCCCCCCTACCGGAGAAACCAGCACCCCCCTCGACCTTCCCACTACCATCACCTCCATCTTATCAGGATTAAGTTTCAGTCTGCTCTGCCACATCCAATCCGTCATGGCCTCCAAACATTGGGAAAGTATCGAGACAGCAGGATCTGGGTCTGGGTCAGTTGAAAATAAGGGGTACAGCTGAGTGTCATCAGCATATTGGTGACATCGCACCTCTCACGATCTCCCCCAGGGGCTGCATATATACATTAAATAGTAATGGAGACAGGATCGAACTCTGCGGAACGCCACAGGTCAAGGCTCCGGGGCTTAATGTTTCAGCCCCCAACACCACCCAAGTCTTGCAGCCATCTCAACAGCAGGCTGATGTCAAAAGCGGCCGAGAAATCTAGCAGGATCAGAAATGTTGAACATCCTGCGTCCATCTCCCGGAGATCGTCCACCATATCTTTTGTTGTTTATATTGATACATTGTTATGTTGATTGTTTTTATTGTAAGCCATCCCGAGCTGCCAGAGGCAGGAGGGGGTGGGATAGAAATTTTAGTATAAATAAATAAATAAATAAATAAATAAATAAAAACTTCTCAGGACAGAGAATACAAAATAAGCATCAAAAGTTGAAAAATAGACATGAAAGTAAAAAAAACCAGTGGTTAACATTCTGGGACATTGGGTACCTGAATCAGGTAGCAACTGAGTACCAATCTGTACCTTATGTTGTTGGGTTGATTTGGGTATACCGGTTTTTGAAGGTACTCATTTCAGCTCAAGTCAGGACATCAGGTAGGTTTATTCCATCCACAGATGAGGTTACAATCTCATGATATTTTATATACTTTTCATGTGTTTTGTTGTTGTCTGGGGTCACAGAATTATATTTATATCTGCAAATGGGGTTACAAAGGCAAAACTTTGGAAACAATTGTTATATACCAACTAGTAACTCTTGGATCAGAGTAGGAGGAAGAGCTCAACATACCACGTTCTCCATTAGGTAAAGGGACATTCCTGCTTTAGGGGGCAATGATGATGATAGAGTAATAACAGAGTTGGCTCCTGCATATGGAACCAATCACCGACCAATAGGTCACAAGTGGGCAAATTGTGGCTCTAGAGCCACATGCAGCTCTTTGGCCCTATTGTGGTAAATGAATGTGGCACTTGGGATTAGGAAACTTTTCCCACCTCTGCTATAGCTCATGTTGGACACACCCCACAGACAGTAAATGAGCTTCCTCCCCAAGCAAAATCAAAAAATAATTTCAGCCTGAGTGCATGTTATTATTTATTATTTTCAATTTATACACCACCTTATCCCAAATATAGCTCAGGGCAGCTTACAAAAATGTAAACAACATTCTTCGGTAAAATGTGGATAAAACAAATCCAACCCCTCCCCATTTCCAACCATCCCACCTGTTCTCCTCCATATCTCACAGCTCCTCCTCTCTCCCTCCAGCCCACACTCCCCTTTCCCACAGAGGAGCTGTGGCTAAATTAAAAAGCTTCTTACCCTACTCTCCACCTATTCCCTCCATCTCTCTTACCTGTGGAGTCTCATCCTAATTATCCCACACAAACCACATCCCCTGACCCTCAAACCAACTCTCCTCCCATTCTCCGTCCGACAATACAACCCCCATTAAAATACAATGTGAATAGCAGGGAAAATACACATAATAACATAGTGGTGTCTCTTTCAGGTAAAAATAGGCAGGATCATGCAGGCCATGAACTGCCCAAGAACAGCACCCTTTTGCATTGCCAATGTCATTGGGCTGCCACCAAATGGCTGCCACCTCTAGGTAGCTTGAAATGATCTCCTTATGTAGGACTACCTGAGGGGAAAGCAGATGACACCAATTCTCAATCACCAAGCTTTTAAAGTCTGAGGAAGGAAAACAGCCCACAAACAAGACAGCCTCTTCCTATGAATAACACACAGATTATACAAGAAGGCACTGGAAGATGTCTCACTTTTTAGGGCATTTTTACACACACAATAAAGTTGCGGATTTTTCAATCTTCTGGGTTTACAAGTCCACAAGTAAGTTCCAGATGCATTTTTCACACACACACTGCCCTGAGGCAGCCTAAAGTAGCCGCAGCTGTAGACATGAGGGGCTGCCATGGAAACCAAGTGACCACAGCTGCCTGGAGCAAAGCAATTTACCAGGAGAACGTTTTACACACAAAAGTTCTGGGAGAAGTTTTATACAGAAGTTCAGAGCCAGATATTTAAGATCTGGGTGAGTGATCACAGAAAGTTCAGGATGTAACAGCAAACATCCAGGAGAAATGTGTGTGTAAAAACACCCTTTGTCTTTCCCCACATGCACAAACTTTACCATTATTTCAATCATCAGACACCCTACAGACCACATATCCATAACTTTAACTCTACCCTTTTTTATAACACAGTCCTAACAGTGAAGTGGCTCTGAAGGCATCTCTGTAAGGAATAGAGCTAAAAAAAGAGTACCCACAAAATCCCACAATATTCCGGTATTATGCGGTCCCCAAATACAACCCCATCGGGTTCCCGATGTCTCAAAATATTGACTTCTGGTCTCAGAATATCAACTTCTGGTACCAATTTGTCAACATTATTGTTGATATACCGACTGACGACATATATTTATCAGGTTTCCGACAAGTTACAACAATTTTTGGCAACTTCCATTCCTGAAAATTGCTTCCAGTTCCTTGTTTTGTAGTTTTTCTTCAATTTTTCTTCTTAAAAATACTTATTTATGGGTTTTCCATCCCAGAGAATGAACTTTCCTGTTCTAGAAAGTGAACTTCCGGTCCCAGGAAAATATTCCCAGTCACTTAAAAAAAAAAAAAATTCATTCCAATTTTTCAGTTTTCCAATTCAGTACGACTGGCATACTGATATACCAATTGGGAATGGTAAATTTAAAAAATCAGTACTGGAAGTACCTGCTTTTTGGGGTATTTGGGTACCTGAGCAGTACCCTGTCAACCTGTCCAGTATCTGAAGTGGTACCCAAAAAAGTGGGTAGTACCCATTTTAAATGTAGGCTCAAAAGAGATACAGGAAGATGCACTGATCTGTGGGGCATCCTGTTCCTGCTGGGTGAAACTCTATATTGGAAGGTAGCCAATCGGCAAGAATGTGGTGGGTGGGATATAAGGAATAAAGGGTCTCCGACTGTATCAAGGACCTAAGTCTAGGCATGGCAGTAGGGGTACAGGAGGCAACATTTTTGTTTTCATTTTCATTTTGTTTATGTTTGATTTTTTTTGTTTCATTTTTTGTTTCATTTTTATATTGTTTATGTTTAAAATTTTGTTTTACATTCATTTCAGATTAGGGCTACCATACCTCCCCTTTAACAGGGGACAGTTATGAAAAATACACATTGCAGGGCTGCACTGTAACCAATGTAGCCCTGCAATATGTATTTTTCATAAACACTCTCCTGTTAAAGGGGAGGTATGGTAGCCCTATTTCAAAGGGCAGTCATGGCTTTGTTAAGGAATGGGGGAATGCAGTGCAATCTAATGCCCACAGGGAAGCAGCAGAGGAGCACTGGAAGAGAGGAAAAAGCTGCCTGTGATACAGGGATGTCTGTGTCCAGTCACTTCTCTAAGAGATGGGGGTCACTTAAAAGAGATTTAGTAGGATTATACAGAGACAGAAGTTTTAAATGATTTGAAAACAAAGGTGGAATATATCTGCTCTGAATAGCTCTGAAGAACCAGAAGCTAGCAGGCAGTCAAGCAGCTGCAGCCAGCCAACCAGCCTTCCTCAATATGTTTTTCATAGTGCCTTCCCTGGTTGGCTACTTCAAGTTTTGGCAGCAGCAAACAAAGCCCTAACACAGGAATTCTCTGTGTGTGTCAAGTATTGCATGATGTCCTATCAATCCCAATTGGCCAGCAGAATTGCCAGTCATGTTCTCCCATTCCCAACAGCCCTGGTTTGAATCGATACACTGTTTGTTTTGCCTGACACAGCCTGACTACAGTGCCTGACTACAGTGTGCCTGACTACAGTGACCCCAACTGGCCAGCAGATATGCTATTAATGCTCTCCCATTTCCTCTCTTTCCCCCTGCCCTTTGCCTTGAATTGATATGCAGTTTGTTTTACCTGACAGCCTCACTGCAGCAGGCACTGTCAGGCAAAACATAAAAGAAATTTAAACAAAATTTAATTGATTTTTTAATTCTGTTTATGCTTTCTGTTTACCTTAAATGAAATTACAAAATTTTGTTTGGGTTACATAGAAAACATAAATGAAATGCACACCCATATATGTCAATAGATCTATTTAACTGGCTACTGCCCCAACATTCCAGCGCTACCAGTTCAAGGCCACTATGCTTCAAAGAAGAATTGCAAACATGTGTGTGAGAAAGGGAGATGTTTGTCAAAGTCCCTGTCCAGCAGCCCCACCCATGGCAACTGCTTGTTCAAATGGGCCAGAGTAAAAGGCATTTTTGTAATTACTATTCTTTGTTCAGAGACTCTGGGTCACAGTAACAACAAACTGCTTAAGAATGTTTTACACACACACACACACACACACACACACACACACACACACACACACACACACACACAGAGAGAGAGAGAGAGAGAGAGAGAGAGAGAGAGAGAGAGAGAGAGTGGGAAACAGTCTCATGTTGTGATAGAAATGTAAATCACCCAATGTATGCAAGAGATCTAACAGGTAACTTATAGATCCATGAGAAATCCACCGCCCACTGGGGATGCAGACAAGTCAACTCAACTACATCACTGGCCTGGTTAATTTAAATAAACATTTCTGAAACCTGTATAGCTGAAGAAGAAAGGAAGACATGAACATGATGCTGGATGAAGATAATTATTGCTGTGTCGGCTTAACCACTTCTGTGACTGGTCAATTCAAGTATTCAATATAAGTCTTCTGAAGGACTTGGTGTTATGCAAATAAAGTGCATAGTGCAAATATGGAGAAATGGTGAGCATACAGCTGGTAAAAGATACTTTAAAGTCTCTTAAACCCCTTAAAATTGCAATCCACATAACTGCATTGACACAGTGTAAATATTATTTAGGTATTCCATCAGCATTACTTAGAAAGCACAAAAAAACCTTGCATACAACATTTGTGTCTGGGTTATTAATATTGTAAACCAGCCAAGCTGCACTGGTTAGCAGCCAATGTTTAACTGATACAAGAAAAAACAAAGACCATATGTTCAGGACAGTAATGTTTAATACAAAATAAACATTCCTGTAATGTACATCTTTCATGGGGCCCACAATTGGTAATGGCCTACAGGTGCCACTATTGGTTAAATTTGAAAGTACCACACCATACGCACTCAGGTGGTCTTTAAACTTATTCATTTTTAATGTACAGTGTTGGTGATATAATGCCATACAGCAGCATCACCACATCAGTATTACAACTTCAACTCAAAACCACTGTTCTCTACACAAAGAAAAGGATATGAGTCTTAGATTACACCACTTTACAAGTTGAAATACACATGCAATGTGCAGGTGAATCCCTGCACTACTGTGCAGCCTTGGTGCACACACAAAATCTCTTTATATAACTCTGCTGCTCTAATCACATCCACAATACTTTGTAAAACAGCTGAGAACATCTCCCACTCAACAGTATAGGGGTGGGAATTCCGGTTCTCCCGAGATCCGATATTGCTGGTATTTGGGTGTATTGGCTTAATCGGATAAATCCGATATTTACCTGTACCGGCATACCGGATTTTAAACATTGGCCAGGGTACCGGATTTTTTACATTGCGGCCATTGAAGTCAATAGCCGCAATGTAAAAAATCCAGTACCGCGGGCAATGTTAAAAATCTGGTATGCCGATACCAGTAAATCCGGTACCTGGGAGATCCGATAACGGTACATCTGGTATCCAGTATTCTTCCTGGTGTCCCACCCCTAGTATCCATCATATTAAGCCTCCAACTTACTGTCATCTAAGATGAAACTCAGGGTGTGGTTACATGTGCTGCGGAGGGCCTGATCCCCATGTGGCCCTGTGGCAGACATGTGCAGCTGCTACACTCTGTGGCCAGTATGGGGAGCAGGGCAGATTGGTCACCCATCTTCCCCTATGGGGAGGTCGGGCTGGCAGGCCGTTGTAGGGACCTCTGGCCACAGCATAGGGCGGGCAGACACCTGACCCTGCTCCACCTCCTGGCCCAGTCCAACCACTCTCCCACCCCTGGCCATGATGTGGCCATGTGGGACTGTAGCTAGCTGTTGCTGCACAAAACCCTGCAGCGGACCAGTTGGCAACCAGGCTCACGAGCTACTGTGTCATGGGCAGCGTTGCCCCATTTTGGCTAAGGCTGCTACACACTGCATCCTTGGACTTTTTATGAGGATGCAGCCCATAGCAGCCGGCTCCAAACCCCACCCTGTGGTGGGAGGGGGGATATTTGGTGTCTGCCAGGCACATGATGCACTGAAGCCCACCCACCTGATTGGTAAGGTTGTCCGTAGTAGGGTAAGTGCTCAAGTTGCAGTAAGTGCATTCTGTGGCTGAAGAACCCTCATTCTTTCCTAACATAATTAAAGGGAAAAAATATTTGGACAGAAGATAATGGACCTGGTATCATGAAGCCAGTGAAACAAAAAAGTTCATGCATCTCTATTCTATGATTATGAGGAAGACTCAAAGAACATTCTCATCCTCTGCTGGGAGAATGCACACACAAACACCCACTGCCCATGTTGTTTACACGGGCACACGCCCATCCCACCACCCACCGCTGGCCATGTACATGGGCTGCCCCCCCGTGCCGAACACCCACCTGAACACTGAGGGGGGGCATCCATGTAAAAATGGCTTATATCTACCGGGTCTCCCTTGTCCATATGCTTATTTACACCCTCAAAGAATTCCAACAGATTAGTGAAGCATGACTTACCTGTGCTAAATCCATGTTGACTCCTCCCCATTAAGCCATGTTTATCAACATGTCCAGCGATTCTATTCTTAACTATAGTTTCCACCATTTTGCCCAGCACAGACGTCACGGTTACATTAAATTTATTATTTTCTTGTTCTATATTTTAAGACATTTATCTTGCAAGTGCTTCTTTCAAATGACAATCATTATAAATCAATCACTTCTATACCTGAGAATCACCATTAATTTAGGCATTCCTAGCAAAAGTGGTGTAGATTAGATTTGATATATTCTGTGCTTCAGATTAATACAACAAAGTACCTGAGAAAAATACTTTGTTTTGCTATGACCACCAAGTTCTGACAAAGATACTAGATATGCAAAATTTAACCTTAGTAACATAATTATTTAATTATAGTATCTAATCTGTACCTTTATTGGGGGGGGGACACTTTATTTTTAAAATGTTCCATCTTAAGTCTTGTTTTAAAAAAATATATACCAAATTCTTTGTTAGTCAGACAATGGAGTTCGTAGATCAGCAAGGAAATTAAGGACATTGCCAATCTGAAGTCTATGAGTAGCCCCACTGAAGCCATGTCTAATCTCAAGCATTTAAGTAAGGGATAGGGATGGGTGAACGCGGTTCGGAAGTTCAGAGTCCGGCCCAAACTCAGTCTGTTCGGACGACCGAACATGAACACAAACATGAACACGACCGCGAACACACCGAACACTGAACGGCAAAATGGCCAAACAGTTCAGTCAGTTCGGATCGTGTTCAGGTGGCAAAAAAAGGTTCACTGGAAGGTCAAATATGACAGGGAGGTGTAGTCAGTCACTGAGGAGCAGACTTCCAGGCACCAGGGGTGGAGAGGCTTGCAAGAAATTAAACTAATTATCTGCCTCCCCCCTTCCCAACACCTTCTGAACTAGTCACTGTTCCTGAACAGCAGGCGTTGAGTAGGATTTTTAGATTGCTTTAAGTTTCATTTCAATTTTGTACTGAAATGAAACTTAAACC